>JAODJU010000040.1:35892484-35913620 GCA_026776725.1 Gnathonemus echidnorhynchus
AGAGTAGTGAATTAATTGGTTGAAACAAAATCCTGGTTTGGATTTTTACTTTCTGGACCTGAAATGTCCACCTCTGGGGATCGGCCAGGCATTTACCTGTGCTAATTAGGAACAACTGGCACAAGCTTTAAATTCACGAGGACAATGGGGTTCATCATTGTAGGAGCACATTTGCGAACAGTTCTGCAGTTTGAGAACACATTGTGAATCTGGCATAGACTTTTCTTAGGACAAATGTAAGAAAACTCTTAGGATGATATTGGTGAATGAGGCCCATTGAGGGTGGGGCTGGGGGAGTCTGCCCAGCTTCAGCTTTGTGAACCTGCCAACAGAGACGTGCAGATAGACAACCTGAAGCGGGAGATCGAGCTGCTGCGGGTGGAGCTGGAGAGGATCAAAGCTGAGGTGAGGATGAGCAGGGGAAAGGGTTCCCCCCCCACCCCACACAGGGAGCCTCTGTATGTCTGTGTGCAATAGGCTCCGCCCCCTGCTATGTTTCATAAGATTCAAAAGGTTTATTTGTCACATACACAGCTGTACACATACAACATGTAGTGAAATGTGACCCTGGTCACTCTGGGCAGCTGTGCATAATAAGAGAATAAGAACATGGAAAAAGAGAGTAAGATATAAAATATAAGGATGAGGTCATAATGGGGGGAATAAAATGGTGATCTTAGGGAAGCTGAGGGCTGCTGGGATGTGTAATGGCCAGACCGTTCCTTGCTGGTGTGGAATGTGACAGAGTGTTGGAATGGAGAGGGTGGGCACACAGGGGAGGGGGATGCAGGTCAGTGTGTCTGGGCTAGCTTAGCTAACCCACTGTGTGTGTCCCCCTCCCCTGCCACCAGGCCCAGCGCTTCATCACACAGCTAAAGTCTCAGATCAACAGCCTGGAGGCAGAGCTGGAGGAACAGCGGGCTCAGAAGCAGCGCGCCCTGGTGGAGAACGAGCAGCTGCGCATGGAGCTGGAGGCCCTGCGCAGGCAGAGCACCGAGAGCGAGGGCCTGCAGGCCACCTTCATGGAGGCCGAGAGTGAGGGCCCCGCCCCGTGGCCCCGAGCACAGATCCTTACCGATAGTGACTGGACTGAAGACTCTAATACAGACACTAACACTAAATCCAGCACCTACACTAACATTAACTCTGATTCTGACAATGGTCCAGACTCCAACAATAACTCTGCAGATGAACACTGACACCAGCACCTGAGTTGGGTAATTCAGGTTCAGAGAGTAAAAGTCCAGACCAAGATTTTGTTTCGACCAACCAGTTGAGCATAAAGAGTCACAGCCACTGAGTATTCAACTGGTTGGTTGAAACTAAATCCCGGTCTGGATTTTTACTTTCTGGACCTGAATTACCCAACTCTGACCAGCATCTACAAGCAGGACTGACGTAGAGAGCAGTGCACATATTAATGCTGATGGCATCTTGGGCATAGGAGGTTTGAAGTCTGACCCTCAAGCCGTTTTGTCTGGCCTGTGAAATCGCATGGTCCATCAGGGCCAGCATCATAGGGGTGCTGGGTATCATGGGAGTAACGTAAAACCACGCGTCTCCCCGTCTCCTGCTAGAGCGGGCTCAGGCCACAGAGATGCGCTACGCCAAGCTGAAGGAGAAACACGCCGAGCTGGTCAGCAGCCACGCCGAGCTGCTCAGGAAGGTGTGAGCCCCAGCTGACCTCTCACAGCGCCCTATCCCCTGCTTCCATCCTCTGTCTGACCAATCTGCTTCCCCTCTCTGGACCCTCTGAGTGTCACAAGTGCACCTGCTCATTTCCATTCAAATGTTTACCCATGTTTCTTAAACTGTACTCGCACTTTCACTCTGTCTCTCTGTTTCTGTATATGTGTCTCTGTTTGTATTTCTGTTTGTCTGTCTTTCTGTGTGTGTCTGTCTGTCTTTTTGTCTGTGTGTATCTGTCTACCTGCCTGCCTGCATGCACCTTCAAACACAGCCTTTTGAGTATTCAGCAAGAGGCTGACTATGGAAGCACATGGGTGAGTGGCTCTCAAGCGCCCGGCCATCTTTGTTTTTGGGCTGTAGAGCGCAGACACGGTGAAGATGCTGTCGGCCACGCAGCAGACGCAGGAGGAGGTCGCCCGCACCAAGCAGCAGCTGGCCTTCGAGATCGAGCGCATCAAGCAGGACTCCGACATGAAGGTGAGCCCGCCGGTCCCGCCCACGCACCCCGCCCGGGCCCCTCCTCCTACTCGCTGGGGTTCAAGCCCCATCATTTAACGTGGCCATGTGTCTGTCTTCGTGCAGCTAGAGGAACAGAAATTCGAGATGGACCGGCTGAGGCGGGAGCTGGAGGAGAAGAGGAATGAGGTCTTCCGCATCCAGGGGGCGCTGGAGGGCAACTTGGCGGTAAGACCACACCTACAGGTAGCTTCTGTGGGCAAATGGGTGCCTGTTAGTGGAACCAGAACCAACATTGGACCAAAGTGCGTTATGTGTATGTATACAGTTTTTAATAATCGCAAGTCGATCACTTTCCACACAGAATAAATAATAATGTAGCAAATTGTTCATATGTCGTTTTTTTTTCCTCTAGCTTTTGTTTTGCCAAAAAAAAAATTCAAGCAGCCTTTTTCAGCTTAGCCAGTACCCTCCGGGTTATTAGAGTTCTGCGGTACACGCACACATGCATGCTGACGCACACAGACGCACGCACACACACAGATGTGTAAAGGGAGAGCTGTATTCAGTTTACAATGCCTGGTATCTGTCATTAGGAACCCTGAAGCTCAAACCAGCAGACCTCAATAATAGGAGATGATTGAAAACTTGTTTTTTTTCTTTTAATTTAAAGCAGATGAAGCTGCAAAACAGGAATTGTTTCGCATGTGTTTTGGGTCGATATTCCCGTTAAAAATTGCTCAAGCAAATGTGCTGAAATTCCAGTTTCAAAAAATAAAGCGACCCAGCAGTGGGCAAATAACACAGAGGCTTATGGTTCGGCCCTCATTGATTTAATCAGCTGTCAGATTTCTATCAGATTTTTTAAAAAAAATACATGCAGGCACGTGAAACTTGCAGCTGAGCCTGACAGTCACACGTAAATCAGACCTGCGGCTCCTCCTGTCCTACATGTGGTCACTTCATCGTCGGGCTGTATTTCGAGTGATCAGGCCTGCCTGACTTCAGTTAGTGGGCAGCTGTAATTCAGGGATTCCTTGGGGATGGTGGGCACCCTGCTGGTGTTCCAGCTTGTTCCACAGCAACACCGTCTGGCCCAGTCTCTGTGTGTTTGGGTGGCAGCTCTTCCCTGATGGACTAAGCATACAAATCGCATGCAAACTGTTGAGCCATAGCCCTCAGGCAAATCCGTGTCAAAGGCATACATAGGAACTGAAAGCACCCCTGCTCCCCCCTCCCCACACAGCTTTGGCCCATCACCCTTGGGACAAGTGACACACCCTGAGGCAGAAAATGCGAGCGATGCGTGAGGCCGCTGGGGACGGGTAACTGATCAGGGCATTGGCCACTGGGGGTGTGAGGCCAGGGCTGTCCCGGAGCTCTAATCGAGGGTCTGCTGAGTTACCCCCCCAAACCCCCCAGAGGAGCAGAAATTAGAAACATTTCAGTGTGTAATATCAGCAGCACAGAGTGAGTATCTGGCTGCTAACTAGCTAGCTCACATCTTTACAAAAAAAGTATTAAAATATTAAAACTGCAGTAAATAATTGCCAATGTCACAGAATGCAACCAGAGGTATGTCTTTTTTTTTTTTTTTTCTTCCCCTCACTTTTTCATGAACCCTAATAAAATGAAAAAATGAACCCTGGGCCCTGTGTCGCCTATAGGGCAGGTCGGCTGCATGTGGCTGATCACGGCATTGGCCGCTCAGCCCTGCGTGTGGCTGATTTTCTACTGGGTCATAGAGAGAACCAGACCAAAGGACCCCCTGCCAGGCCACACCGACATATCCTGTCCTAAGTGGCCAATGTGAAAACAAGAACTGGTACTCATTGCATGAATGAAGTTGATCAGTACGTTTACAGTCACAGCTTACATAAGTTACGGTTATAGCTCAGCTATGCTGTTTAATCGGACTACTGTCCTTGTCCCAGCATATATGCACGAGAGGGGAATCAATTTATTGATTGAGGTATGTCTGACTCTGCTACAATAGGTGGCGATATGGCTCCTTTCAGCTTGTTGGTATTGGGCTTTTTCCGGGTGACCTATTATGTCAGATATAAAATTCATTAAATAGTAATAGATGTGTGGACAAATGGAACTGACACAAGCTTTAATTGTGATTTGGTTGGAAGAACAGATATAACAAGATAAGGATAGCATAAGAAATAAAGCAGTGGTCCCCAACCTTTATTTCGTCACGGACCGGTTTAATATCAGAAACTTTTTTCACGGCCCGGCCTTTAAGGAGTGGCAGATAAATATACGTATATGTATTTATACAAATAAATGATACGTATAAAAATGGGGATATTTTAAAAATATAATAATGGGGTATCTTTAAAATATAATAATAAACGTAAATCCAACGTGTATTTGCAGCTTTATTAACAGCATCCTCATAGCATCGAGCCAGCAACATAACATGGGTAACATCCACTCAGCACGCTAATGCTCTCTGGTCGCCATGGTAAACTTTGAAAAAAACTTAAACTTTGTTAAAATAATTCAAGATTTACCATAAAAACAAATACAAAGTGCATAAAAAAATATGACTTCACCACAACGCTGAATCAGTGAGAGCCTTGGGGCTTGTGGGACTATTTTTAGCAGTAACTATCACGTGACCGAAGTTTTTTGTTTTTTCTGTGCAGCCCGCGGACCGGTACCTGTCTGCGGCCCAGGGGTTGGGGGCCACTGAAATAAAGTATTTTGTATAATATACTGACAGCCCGATATTGGAAAATTTTCAGATATAGCAATGTGATTTTGTTGTGTTAATTATTGGGATATTTATGAAACAAAAAAGGAGTTCAACAAATTTCTCAATCCTGTCTAGGAGTGATTTAAACAGCAATTAAGGATGAAAATGGTTATGATTGTCTCGAAGAGCGCGTGCAGAGCTTATGCAAAAAGCAAAGGAGGTAAACTTCAAACTGATTTTTAAACATATACTAGATCATTTTGAAAATGAACAATCAACAAAATGGCAAAACTCGTTAGGTTTGTTTTTCCCCTATGACAGAGTAAACTCCCTGCGCTATAATATTCGTACTAAATTGAAGGTAAGAAAAAGCCTGATCTTAATCCAGCTGACTAGTGATGCAAGAATTGTATGTGCATAACATGTGACGTTGGTATTAATATCACACGTCGTCCAGCCAGTTGCATTATCCGGGTGTCTTAGTCCGACTTTGAGAAATTTGGTTTAGTACGATTTCAGTCAGATTAACATGTTTACATGCACTTTAAAAGTGTGGTTTTAGTCTGACTAAGAGTAATTTGATTTTCTTAGTGTGCATGTAAATGTAGTGGCTGTGATATTAGCTGCTAGAGGTGTTTCTCTCCCACAACCTCTGCTTGCTCCTAATCATGCCGCCCCTTACTCAGTCACACAATTCCATCTTTGTTTTCCACCTTTCACGCTGAACTTCTTAACCCTCTAAATTTCCGCGGACCTCAGCGAGTTGAAAGAAAATCATCGATCGTTCAAGAATCGCTGTGTTTGTGTCACGCCTGATGCCGCCCCGTCATGGACCGTGTGGCTGCGTGTGCTGCAGGCGGGCCAGAAGCTGAACGGCGCCGTGGCGTCACTGCAGGCAGAGAAGGAGGCGCTGCTGCGCTCGGTGAGCGAGCGGGAGGCCGAGCTGTCCTCGCTGCGGCAGGATGCGCAGCTGCAGCAGTCATCCCTGCAGCAGGAGCGGGAGCGCAGCACCCGGGAGCTGGGAGAGCTGCAGGGCAAGCTGCAGGAGAAGGTGGGTGGGGGGGGGCAGGTCGCCATCCATCTGGCTGCACCGGGGAGGCGCTGACCCCCCTGACCCTGCGTCCACTTCCCCGCAGGCTAGCAGGGAGGAGCAGCTGCAGCAGAAGTTGTTGGAGGAGCAGTTTTCCCTGCTGCAAGGCACCGTGACGGAGGCAGAGGCCATCATCCAGGACGCCGCAGCCAAACTAGACGACCCTCTGCATGTGCGCTGCACCAGCTCCCCAGGTATCCCCCCCCCCAGCTGTTCCATAGCAGTACTGACCTGATTTTTAAACATCATTCACTCCATTGTTTGCACAGCAGGATTACAACGGCGTAGCAGTGGTATGATTTGGACAAACTGAAGGGAGGCTTTGCTCTCTGACTGCCTGCTTCTGTGCCCCCCCAGATTACCTCATTACCCGCGCAGAGGCCACTCTGGGCTCCATTGACAAGGTGAAGCAGGGCCACGGCGGCTACCTGAGGAACATGGGAGGTACAGTGTCCCTCTCCTCCCGCCTCGTTCCACCTCAGATATGTGCGGCACCCTGCCCCCTTACCCGCCCCGCCCCGCCCCGCGTGTGGTGTGGAGAGATACACGGCTCCCTGCTGTGAGTGCCCTCTGTATAACGCCGCCTTCCTGTCTGTCCCCCAGATGCCAGTGGCCTCCTGAGGGCTCTCACCCAGTTCTCCCATCTGACCGCCGACACCATCGTTAATGGGAGTGCCACAGCACACATGGCGCCCACGGACCACGCCGACCGTGAGTGTTACTCTGTCCCCCCCCCCCAACGCGGCGTCCATTAAGCTAGTTCCTGCCCTCATGCTAGTTAAGCTAATATCGCCAGCAACGATCACAAGGCTGGCAGAGCAACCCCCACTGCTCACCTCCCCCACTGCGGATAAATGGCTGCCCTGTGCCCTGATCCTAAGCTGCGTGTCTGTCTGTCTGTCTGTACTTGCTATCTTCACAGTTCAGTAATTCTATTTGTTCATATTTCACTTGGCTTTTTACTTCAGCGTCATTCAGCTTTCCAGCTTTAACAGTCCTGTAAACATAAGCTTCTGGCCTTGTCATTCAGATCAGTGATGTATACCACCCCATAATTTCAGTTTGTTAGTATTTAGCAGTTCAGTTTAGTAACACGTCACGTAGCATAATCAGGTTTGTTGGCATTTAGCATTATGTCACTCGCTGTAACAGCGTCACGTTATTCAGTCACTTAAGGAGCGTGTATTTCCCAGCTGGCTCTCATGCTGGAGATTGACTGGAAGGGGGGAGGTTCTTTTGTCGTACGCAAGACAGCAATCAGCCACTGAGCAAGCAGTC
Source organism: Gnathonemus echidnorhynchus (assembly GCA_026776725.1). Lineage (NCBI taxonomy): Eukaryota > Metazoa > Chordata > Actinopteri > Osteoglossiformes > Mormyridae > Gnathonemus > Gnathonemus echidnorhynchus. The sequence goes on from JAODJU010000040.1 coordinate 35,899,705, forward strand.
GATTTAATTCTGTGGCACAGCTATGCTTTACACAAGGGATTGAAAGTGCCTGCAGTTATGAATTTTCACTTAGAATCGGACCAGTGTCCTGTTAATTCAGCTGATTAAATGAACGAAGACCTACCCACAAGCCTCTGTGTTATTTAGCTACCGCTGGGTTTAGTCATTTTCTATACCTGGGATTTCAGCACATTGCTTGCGTGATTTTTAATGGGAACCCCGCCGGCCACTAGCAGTAATGCGAGGGGGGTCACGCCTCCCCTTTGGCTCTGCCCCCTTTCCCAGGGCTCACAGAGAGCTGCCGGAATTGCGCCACCCAGAGTCTGAGCTTCCTTCGCGAGCTGAAGTCCAGGGCTTCCCTGCAGAGAGCCGATCCGGGGGGCGTGCGCCTGGTGGTGCAGCGCATCCTGCAGCTAAGCCGGGTGAGCTGTCAGTCCAGCCCGGGGGGTGGGGGGGCTGGACGTGGGTATTTTCTCTCACAGCTGTATCTGTTCGGTGTCACGACTTAAATGCGGGTTTGGGGGTTAGTGTTGCATTTGAATGAACTAAACATTCATGAAATTAGCAGGGCGGTGTGTGACTCTGAGTTTGGGATTTGTAGTCTTGTCCAGAGGTTTGTGGGTTCACATCCCATAGTCCTGCTCTCTGATCTTCACTTGTACTTTATAAATAATAAAAAAGTAAAATGCAATGAAATTTAGACATAGGTGTACTATGCCGTACATGGCTAAATACGGGAAATCTCGTAATGCATGGTGAAGAAAAATGACAGCCTTAATGGAAAACCGTCCAACACAGGAGCTGCAGCCGAAGGGCAGAGACATTCGTGAGGAGGAGCTCGGGGACATGGTGGACAAGGAGATGGCAGCCACGTCAGCGGCCATTGAGGAAGCTGTGCGGAGGATTGACGTGAGTCAGCTTCCTGTCACTAAGCACCCACAATGCCGTGGGAGCAATATCTGGACCGATAGTCTTACTTCTGTAATGTGGTGGGAGGATTTAATTGCTGCCTATGTACTAAATTTATTTTAGTGGTGAATAATTTATTACACTCTGTTCAATCATTTTTCATGTTGTGCCTGATAGTGGTCCTGGTATTGTGGTACATTGCTGATAAATGCATTACAGGTCATTCCAAAACCCAAAGTCCTGTTTTTCTCAACAGGAAATGATGAATCAAGCTAGGAAGGACACCTCTGGAGTCAAACTGGAGGTCAATGAAAGGTCAGTGAGTCAACCCTAAAAAAAGAAAGGAATAATCTTAACCATAAACCACTTTGGTGTGGTTTCAGTAGGGTAAGACACTTTTATAAAGCACCGGTTGTCGTAGTGGGGCCTCCCCAGGGGTGAGGTTTAAGCACGGCTGATCCCGGATTTTGGAGAAGGGAAAGTAAAAATGTGAATTGACCTTGTGTGGTGATTTTGTCTTTTATTGAGAAATTTATCTATTTTTCTTCAGGATTCTGAATAGCTGCACAGATCTGATGAAGGTAAGATGGAGCCTCTGGACCAATTTGACACACGGTGTTGAAGGACCAGAGAGTGCCTCACTCTGGTGTGTCTCTGCTGCCCCCTGCAGGCCATCCACATGCTTGTCATAGCTTCGACAGACCTCCAGAAAGAGATTGTGGAAAGTGGAAGGGTGAGTAGGGAGACCCCGCTGGGCTCACTGCGTTCTCATTATGCTGTATCAGTGCACTTGGCATCCCTGAGATGGCTGGCAAATGGCTCTGTTGTGGTGGCGGTGGACCCCGTCTCGAAAGCCGCGGGAACTAACCAGTAACAAATCCTCCCCCCTGCGCAGGGCGCCGCCTCTGTGAAGGAGTTCTATGCCCGGAACTCGCGCTGGACCGAGGGCCTAATCTCCGCCTCCAAGGCCGTGGGCTGGGGAGCCACGCAGATGGTGTAAGTACAGACAGATGGATGAAGGCGCTCGGCAGATGGATGGATGCCCGTAGACGTACAAGGCGAAAATTGGCTTGGGGGGTGGTCCGAGAGGGGACAGCCCAGATCCACTGAACTTTCAGGATTGCCCTGTTATTCCGGGCTGGTTTTATGGGCGTGTCCTCAGCTTTAGAGAGTCCTTTGGCCAGATAAACTATCCCAATATTGACAGAACAATATTCTTGATCATTCTATTGTATATCGACGTATTCTGTATATATTACACATTCAAATATAGAAAAGGTTCAGAGTGCTTTAATAAGACCCCATTGTTATAAAACATGGGAATAATGTTTTAATGGTAAATGTTTTCAAATGTGTCAAAGGATGCTAGGTTTATCGAACACTTAAAACAACGCCGCCTTGTTCATGCTGTGTCACACCACAACACTAGAGGGCGCAGAATGTTTTTGCCACAGCAGATAAACGCAAATAAACATATTGTGGCTGGGATTAATGTGAAATGATAGCAGACTAGCTGGATTAGAGAGCATCTGGAAGTTTAGAGTGTGACTCTCCCCCCCCCCCCAACCCCCCCACAGTGAGTCAGCTGACAAGGTAGTACTGCACATGGGAAAGTATGAGGAGCTGATCGTCTGCTCGCACGAGATTGCTGCCAGCACCGCCCAGCTAGTGGCTGCCTCCAAGGTGAGATGTGTGTGTGTGTGTGTGTGTGTGTGTGTGGCACACAGCTCTGCTCCCTCACACCTCCAAGTTGGGGGCCTCAAATTCCACCCCCGCCCTGTGTGTGCAAAATTGGGTTGGATCAATAACAAAATTTTGACTTCTATATTAGCTTTAATACCCTGGGTATCAATCGATACTGTAAAAATGTCCCATTAAAATACTTTATTGGTCTGACATCAACAGGACTGTTCATGAATTAAACCAATAGTAATAGCCTGTTATATAGTTTTTACATTATCAGTGAAATAAGCATAGAATAATTACACTCCCTTCAGTGCATAGATTCTGATAATAATTTGGCTTCAGTATGTGCTGATTACAGCATGTTGCCTCAGGGATGAGAACCTGAGTGCAGCCATGCGGCAGGTGATACCTCAGCACCACACTAGTCCGAATGGACCTGTGTGAGTTTTTTTTCCCAGTGCCAATCCTGCCACCAACCCCCAAGTTATTCCCTGTAAGTTGGACCTCCTCCTTATAGGGCTGGATGCAGATTAACGTCAAACCCGGGACAAAGCAATTGCAGGTTAAGGGCCCCTCAAGAGCCCAATGGAGTAGGATCACTCTGGGTATTCACGGGATTCAAACCAGCAACCTTCTAATCGCTGGGACAGATTATTAGCCTCGGTGCTGCCAATCCACCCTCAAAATTACAAAGGTTACAAAGCCTCATTGATAGTACAGTAATGTTAGGTTTGTATTTTGTTCTGTTCGTTTAGCCTAGCCTACTTTTTGTCACTGGGGAATGGGATATGAATGACCTGAGATGTAGGCTAAACATGACTGAACAGAAACAGGAAACATAATAACCGCTAAATGACATCACTGTCATATGTCTTCTGTCTGTTATCATGCCCAGCTGATTGGTCTTTAACCTCCATTTATAAATCAGGGTGAGCAAGCGACCGCTGCTTGCCAGGTTGCACATGCTGCCTCCTTATAGCTGCATTTGCACGCCTGACACTCCATCTGTATAGCTTCTCTGCACAAGAGTTGCATAAAATGAGTGTGACTGTGTCTCTCCCCAAAGCACGATTTCGGTACAACCATTACAGGCTGCAACTTATTTTTTTAATGTATGCAGTATGCTTGCGTGATATGACAGTATTATCAATAGCATCAGTAATGCGGGTATCTGACAGTGAATTATTGCCGTTGTTGAGGAACACACACACAAACCTGACAAAATTAAATTGAACACTTTAGTGTCACCTTGTTCATGCTATGGCACACCACAACACTAGAGGGCGCAGAATGTTTTTGACACAGCACAGCCACATACAGAGCGCAAGTAAGCGTAACGTGGCAAGTGCATGAGTCATTTTAATAGATGATGACAGCTCTTTTAAAATGGAAGTTGCACTCTTTTTATTAATAGCCGCTATTGGTCTACTAGCAGCGGCTCAGACGGAGAAGCCAACAATTTATACAACACTCACGGTTACATGCTAATGAAACATGCATTCCATAGCAAACATTACACGGTTACGACATTTACTGTTAACAGAAATACACAAATTCACTATTTACAGATATGAGCCGGGCAGAGCAAAGCATGCTGGTAACTGCATAATCAGTCCTTTTGATCAAAACCTTGGCGTCAAATTGTCAGCCAATCATGGACGGGGGGTGGAACCGGTGCAAAGTGTGCCGAAACTGTGATCGTGCTGATTATGAAAACTATCGTTTATCCTGATATTTTTCAATTGAAATGCTATCACATGCTACTTTTTAAATATGGTCTAGCCCTAGCAATACAGATGTATAGCACATTTTCATCAAATATGGAAATTTGCAAAATGATAGAATTATGTCTCAGATTTTTGGCACAACGATACTGATACGGATATATATATATATATATATATATATATATAATTTTTTTTTTTTTTTTTTCTTTGTTGGGGTCCCCTTGTGCCAATCGGACCCTGGCCAGCTTCCAGGTTTGCCGATACCTGGATCCGGCCCAGTTTGCATAGGTTTCCTTCTGGGTCCCAACTTTCCTCCTGCAGCCAAAGGAACTTGTGGTCAGACGAACTGGCATCCCTGAAATGCCCTCAGTGGTGGCTGTCCGTGCCCCACCATAGACTGACATCCCGTCCTGGTTGTCACTTTCTTTCTGTCCCATGCTTCCCAGGAGAGGCTCTAGTCTCACCCTGACTACCAGATACGTGGTTGGAAGATGGACAGAACTCTCTTTCCTAACCCTTCCCCCTTGACTTCCTCCATTCTAAATTAAGCTGAGAAATCTCCCATCTGTTTAATACTCACTCGGTTCAGTTCAAACTTGCCATATAGTTTTTTCCAAGGTAACCTTTCATTTCGTGGTACATTTACATTAGCATGAGTGGGTGTCACGTTGATGGTCTTAGTAACATGTTGGTTGTTAATGTTAAGGTTGTGATGTTTAGCCAGTGATGAGCGGAACCCTGGGGCAGCTTTCATATTTCTATCGCCGGGGTACAGGTGAAGGCAGACTGCAACAGCAGGAAACTGACGACACTTCAGCAAGCCTCTCGCTATGTCAATGAGATGGCAGCCAAAGTGGTGGCCTCCACCAAGACGGGACAGGAGCAGATCGAGGAGAAGGGTGAGTGCCCTGAGTCATGCTGCCCAATAAGGGTGCAGAGCAGGCAGATTCTGGCCAATGAGGAACCAGTTGGAGACCAGCCTGCAAAAAACATCTGTCTTACCAGTAGAATGCAGTAACTCTTTCATTTTCCTCCTGTCTCAGATAATATGGACTTCTCAGGCATGTCTTTGATTAAGCTGAGGAAGGAGGAGATGGAGTCACAGGTCAGCCGTCAAAGTGTTTAACAAGTCCCTGTTTTGGAAACCCCCCCACTAGTTTTAAATGTCCTCTGTCCCTGTATTTAAGTAAAATCAGGAGGTTGGCAGAAAAGTCATTATTCAGTGAAATCTAATTTTGTATGTGAATTATTTTAAGGCGGTGAGGTCCAAACCGAGTATTCTGATAACCCGAGAGAGGAAGCCATGTTAGTGAAGTCTGGGGAAAGTCTCAGTTCTGATGTCTGGGGAGTCCTGTACGTAACATGTCGCCCTTGGATGGCAGGTGAAGGTCCTGGAGCTGGAGACGCTGCTGGAGAGCGAGCGCATGCGCCTGGGCGAGCTGCGGAAGAAGCACTACGACCTAGCTGGCGAGCCGCTGCCTGAGGGTAACGGGTTCAGCAGCGCCGCCCCCCCATCTTCACCCAAACCCAGCAAACCTGCCATCATGAAGAAGCCCCCGCTGGCCCAGAAGCCCAACGTCCCACCCAAGAACCAGGTGAGGGTCTTTGAGCAAATGCCCAAACGATATTAGCATCTCCGTTACAGCACAGTAGGCATCAGTCTTATGAAACATGCCGTATGATGACCCCAGTTTGAATAATTTTCTCTCACTTCTCTCTCGACCGTGCTATGATGCTTCCTCTAATAAGCCATATCTGTTTCATATGTGTGGCTCTGTGGGTTTGGACCTTGTGCTCATGATTTGGATGGTGATGGGTTCAGATCCCAGCATAATGGTTTAGGCCCTTGAGTAAGGCCTTTAACCCCAATTGCTCTCTGCTCTCTCTGTTGTACAACGCTTTAGATAAATAAATAAATGTAATGTTAATATTGCCCTGCGATGGGTTGGCGCCCCATCCACGGGATGTTCCCTGCGTTGCACCCATAGCCTCCAGGATAGGCTCTATACCCTGAATAGGACAAGCAATTACAGAATATGGATGGATGTTATTGAATTTAAAAACATAACACAGTATGTGGAAATTGATGGAGGAAGCATACAAATGTTATAAATCAGCATTTTGCCCTATTTAAGCATTTTCTGAAATTTCTTCTCCAGTTTAGGTGAATGGTGGCTGCAGAAGAACAGTCATGATGATGAACTGATACGGTGCAGACAGGCTGTTGACACCAGTCGTGTCACTTTAAAGCCCAACCAACCATAACAAAACAGTTTTTTGTGCTCCTGTCTACGTTGACCACGCTTCACCGTACCTCACCCCTTTTGATTTTTTTTTCCCCCAATTTTTTTGCCAAGTTCGCATTTTATTTTGCCATGACGTTATTTGCTTTTCTCATTAAGTGATGTTCTGTTTTTCTTCTGCCATTTTTCAAGAGTGAAAGCAGCATGTAAGAAGACAAAGTTCATGACACGTGTGCCTTTCCCTGCCTGACAAGCACTGATGGCCATTACTGTTCTGGCTCCCAGTTATTAACTTGCTACTGGGAAGCCCAGAGACAGCACTGTACTTGTTCCTCAGCTTGTGTTGTAACCGAGCACAGAATGCACTTCGTTACACAATATCTCGACTCGTATATCATGGCCGTGACACGGATGCTAAAGCATAGAGACTACCTGATGTAAATGCACGGGTTTATTACGCGCTAAGGGCTGTTCTGCACCTGTAGGTTGGTTATAGTGGTCGTACTGCAGGCATCAGTAATGCACACGAAGCACACCTTTAAATGCTGCTCCATTCACCCATGTGCATACTGATGATTATTTAAGTGACACAACAGATTAAATCGGCAGCTTGCAATGTAGAAATAGACGCCATTACTGAAAACTCTCTTAACCACCACCACCCTCCCCCCCCATGAGTAGATGCAATCAGACATTTTTTTTATTGAACTTGTAAACAAGTGAGCGGGTCAGCCCTTCCTTTGACTTTATTTTGGGATTTACTCTTTGGTTGGCATTATATATTATTGGCTCAGCATAAGAATCTGCCCATGGAAACTGGCTCATTTTGAAAGACAAACCCCCTTTATCTCTCATTTTAATTTTGTTTCTCTCTGTAGATGGGATGTATTAACTGTAGTGCAATCAGTAGCCCTAACGGTCAGACATCTGATCCACAGACTGCTCAGACCCAAGGCCACGTCTTCACTCTTGTCCACTGGTGTATTTTAATACTATTTATATATGATAAAGCGTACAAGATTAGGAACAGCGTACTGTATGTAGGACTGCAACTAAACTGTACTCAATGAAAATGTCCTTTCTTGTAGCGCAGAGGAGATTTTTTATGTAGTATTGTAGGAAAAACCTCTAAGTAATGGTTCAGCTTTTTAAATGGGCACACAAGCTGTATATATTTTTTGGGACAGTCATAAATAATGACACTTGGGTGCTTTATTTAAAAAATAGATGGGGGTGTCCGTAAAACACTTTCTTTCCCTGTTTCTGTATTAAACCCGTCTTTATACTCTCAGATCTATTAATATATTTTAGTATCGATTATTGTGGTTATTAATGTGTGTAAATGGCAAATGGATAATAAATGTTTATCAACAGAAGCATCTGTCTCGTTATTGAAGTCTGAAAGTGTTTGCATACTTCTGTTGCCTTATACTGTCTGCAAATTTAATTATTTGCACTGAAATCTATTATTGACTATTGCTTGAAGCATGAAAAATAATGCTGTTTTCATTGGTGTGCACACCAACTGTCATATCTCAGAATATTTAATTTTTCATGGTATATATCCCCAGACACTGCAAACACCCTTGGAAAAAAAAAACGTGTACCTACAAGTGTGTACTTAATAAAATACAAATCTGACAAAGCACCTCAAAAGTGTAAAGTAACTAAAGCCTCAACCAACCCTGTATAAAAGTGCAATAGGCCTATCATTGATCTTCATTAATAGGGAAAAAGTTTGAAATAATAAGGCACAGACTTCCATAAATGTTTTTCATAAATATTAAAGTAACCACACACCGACAGGCCAGGACACCTGAACTACAGCCCTCTGGACAGCAGATTTGAAGCTGCACAGGCGTCCACACACACAATCGCTCCGTCATCCAAACATTCTCAACCGAGATGCACCATGAACAAAATCCTGACAGAAACTCCAATAAATTTATAATTCATTAATGAGTGAAGTTGGCATTATATAAACATTATCTGTTTACTTCCCCTAATTTTCACCCTGATCAGAAAATACATGGACAGATTATTGCAAATGAACTGTTATAGCAGGACAGTGTAACATCCATTATTCGTTATTCTATAGAGAAGCTATTTGTGGTGATAAGCAGGAACTGGGTGACGCATTCCGCTTTTGGGTGTTCATTTTTCTTAATAGCAGCTTCTATTTTCTTGTTGAATTATAGCTAGTGAAAATATAAATGTAACCATGATAAATGTCAACATCCTCGTAGTATGACTAGTAGGATTATGCAATTAAAAATTGCTACAATGTTCATTATGAAGTGGAGCATTTCTGTGAATTACAATTAAGATTTCACTAATGAAAGATATATAATATGGAGAAACATATTGGGACACACCTCTTAATCATTGAATTCAGGTGTTTCATTCAGACCCATTGCCACAGGTGTATAAAATCAAGCACCTAGCCATGCAGTCAGGTTTACAAACATTTGTGAAAGAATGGGTTGTTCAGAAGACCTCAGTGAGTTCAAGTGTAGCACTGTCATAGGATGCTAGGGAAACATTAGCATTTCTTGTGACAACTGCAATGTTTGGTGGTATGAGGATGTTTTCATGGGTTGGGCTCTGCCCCTTCCAGTGAAGAGAACTCTTAATGCTTTGGCATACAAAGAAATTTTGGACAATCTATGCTTCCCACTTTGTGTGAACAGTTTGGGGAAGGCCCTTTTCTGTGCCAGCATGGCTGTGCCCCAGTCCACAAAGCCAGGTCCATAAAGACATGGTTGAGTGAGTCTGATGTGGAAGAAGTTGACTGGTCCACATAGAGCCCTGACCACAACACTATGGAACACCTTTGGGATGTGCTAGGACAGAGATAAAACCTCATAAAAACTCTGGATGAATGGGCAAAAATTCCCACACACACACTCCAAAATCTTGTGGAAAGCCCTCCCAGGAGGGTGGCAGCTGTTACAGCTGGAAAGGGGGACCAACTCCATACTGATGCCTAAGGATTTATAATAGAATGTCATAAAAGTTCCTTGCTCCTTTAGGTGTAATGGTCAGGTGTCCCAATAATTTTATCATCCATATAGTGTGTGTGTGTGTGTTTATACACACACACACAAATACCCTAGTACTGACAGTTCAATTCTTACCTGTATATCAAAATATACAGAAATGAACTGGGCATGGTACAACATGATACCAAAACAAACAAAATTAACTTAGTTATGATCGGTAACGACAGATATTACAGCAGGACTTGGTGACCCAGCTAGTCCCGCCCTGACGCCGTATGAGCGCTCAATGCCGGGTCGCAGGAGCCACATCCAGCCGCACGGCTGTGACATGCGCACTGACTTTGCTGCAGCCCAGCCTGGTCTTGCACAGCAAAATTTGCCGACTGCTATGGAGCTGCCTGAGTTTTAGTTACATGCTATCAACGGAGGGCTTTGAGCAAAGAAAATGGACGAGTGCTGGTGGCCGCCTCAATAGCGATCCGTGGGAGTTTGTTAATAACGCGGAAAGCAGTCCTGTGAAATAAACGAGGAGGGCCTGCGGGAGGAACTCGGCTGGAAGGAAATAGAGGAGAACAGGAACGGCATTGTCGAGGGTGGGAGGCAGTCATGGAAGATTTTGGGTCGGCGATGGAGAAGAATGCGACCGAGCTGACTGTCATGGACGTGTACGACATCGCCGCAGTGGTGGGACAGGAGTTTGAGAGGATCATAGACCAGTACGGCTGCGAAGCGCTCTCCAGGCTTATGCCCAAGGTTGTACGAGTGCTGGAGATCCTGGAGGTGCTGGTCAGCCGCAACAGCATCAGCCCGGAGACGGAGGAGCTGCGTCTGGAACTGGATCGCCTGCGGCTGGAACGGATGGACCGGCTGGAGAAGGAAAAGAAGCACCAGAAGGTCCCGTATTTCCCCGAACCAAAGTATCAGCACATACAGTATGAGAATAGTGTCCCTGCATTTCCAGCACACTCCCCTCGGACTCTTGCTTTTCATTTTCCGATAGGCGTTAGTATATTTCTTGGATCGCACGGAAACATTGGCTCACGTCGATACTGGTGCGGTCATTGTTTATTTTTAGAATCTATATATAAAATTGAATTTAATCTTTGCGAATATTATCTTTTCTCATACCAACAAGTGATCCACAAAGCAATGCCAATGACGGTAAATCAACGGGAAACTATTTTTGAGTATCCGCTCAACACTGATATATACACAGACCACAAGTTTTTGAAAACTTTTGGGCAATTTACGAGTAATGACAGCTCTTCAGCTGCAGATTAACCTGTTTAAAAGTTATTGTTTAAATGCGGCGAGGTGTTTCAGTTGTAGCGATTATGTATTTTTAAAACAATATGGCTCCTCATGTGAAACTGAGCATTAAGATAATGAATTCATTATTCTAAGCCAATATTTTTATTAATATTATTTTTCTATATAATATAATACTCTATATCGAACGTGATTTTATTTTTGGAGCTGCCTTGTCATAGCTTCTTCATGCGATGTATTTGGCATCTTTCTGGCTGGCTTTCCAGCCGCTCACATGATCGTAATAAAATATGACTCAAAAACGATCTGGAGTTTGAGAAAGAAAATCAGGAATGCGACCAGATCGTAGCGAGCCCTTTTTAACTTCTCAGGGAGACTCAATGAAGGTCTAATTATGGCGGAGAAATTAAATTTGCTTTCAGGTAGGCCTATCTCAAGAGATTCTTTGAAAAAGTTCCCATTTAAATTGTTCCGAGGTCATAGTTCCTATTGAGTACTATACCAGAAAAAAATAACAGCGAGGCGAAAAGTTGTGTCAGATTGAATATTGCTATTGACAGAATAATTGTGCTTGATAACAAATGCTGATCACATTAGTGACCGCATTATGCCGGGGAGAACGATCGTTTGAGGGACTGCTCTATTGCTTTGCAGTGTAACTGTGCAGGCATGTGTGTCAAAATAATCCAGTTTACTGGTGTTATATTACCGGTTTCTGGCTTGTGCAGATCCCTTGTGTTGTATCACTTGCATGAACCTGCAGCTTGTGTGCCCTGAACAACCAAGAAGCTTGGGGCCGCTGCTCCCCATTTAACTCACAGGAGCTGGAGCTGGTGGAGGATGTGTGGAGGGGGGAAGCCCAGGACCTGCTGTCCCAGATTGCCCAGCTGCAGGCCGAGAACAAGAGCCTGCTCAACAACCTCTCCTACAAGGACTGCCCATTGTCTGAGGAGGACCTGCAGAGGCAGGAAGGTATGGCTGAAGAACTGCCTGCACCTGCTGCGGTGCCGTTGTTGAGGGAACCTGGACTTTGGGTCTAGGGGTTTCAAGCTTTAGTTCCCATGAGAAGCGAAGCTGTTAAATTCCTGAGTGACGAACTTAACTTGAATTTTTTTTAAAGAAAAGGTACAGCTGACACGTGTAAATGTGACAGGTTATAAAACAAGTATCCATCTTCAGGTTCCTTGTTGGGTGACGTCTGGGTCATTTATGGCTGTTACAGAGGTGTTACAGACACTGGTGTAAATTGAGATTTTGAATGTTAGCCATAAGCAAGGTACTTTGAAGTTCTGAAAGACTATCTCTGACTTCAGGTATGCGCTTCCACCCAGTGTTACTCATTTTTGATGATGACTTTCCTTTATTTGCCAAGCCTGACATTACCAACAAGACATGTCATGGCCGCTAGCCAGGTCCTTTAGTCTGCTAAATAGCCTTCCAGGCACCCTACATTCATATTTTATGCTTCATATCAGATCATGCTTATATGCTGCACCTTGACCATTCCACCTGTTACCAAGGCGTTTTCATTTTGTCATCCTTTTCCTCTTGGTGTCATGTGAATAAGCTAAGGAAGAAGGGTTATTGGAGGTGACTAGCATTTACGAATGGACATGAGGAGGTTGAAAGCACTGTTTGTTCGAGGGCCTGGACTGGCGACTTGCTGAGTAGTGAGCTTTTTTCCTTTGGCTGTTCAGGAAGCCGTATCGATCGATGACAGTCCTTTGTTGTCCTCTAAAGGATGAGTGGGGGGGGGGGGGGTTACATCATTTTCACCAAACACGCTGGATGAGCAGGACATTGAGAGGACCTCTTGTCATACTCACTTGATTGCACAGACAGCACTCGTACTCAAGAGATGATGTGTATATTCGAGAAAAAGCATTTCTCTTAGTGAATAATGCAAGACCAATTAATGAACATGCCGCCATCAGAGTATCAATGACCCGAGTGAGCTTTTTTGGGGAACCTCAGCCACCATGTAACACTAACCTGCTCAAAGCACCAGCAAGACCATTATTATGTCGTCAGTTAATATCCAGGGATTGTTACAGTTAAAACCCATGGATAATATGATCATAAAGACCCCATGATGATGAGTTATAGTTTAACTCCCGTCGTCTGGTATCTGTAGGTGTCTTGTGACCAGAGTGGTGCTAGTATAAAGTTTACCATCCAAGTGTATGTTTGCATATGTTTCCGAATCTCCCTCAACATTACAGGTAAACAGAGGAGAATCATGCGAAGTGTGTGTGTGTGTATGCGTTGGTTATGTGGTCCTCAGAGAGAGATCTTCTTAGTGTGATGTTTGGCAGTGGAGAGAACTTTGAGGTCGAAATGAATCCATGTGTCTCTCGTGCTTGGGCAGCCTATATTTATCCTCTCAGTCAAACGCATGTCGTGGAAACTTTAAATTGGGTCGTCTCTATATTTGTCGTCCTGCAATGGTGTCTTGCTTTCCCAGTTACATTTGGAAAGTGCAGCAGGATAAATAACTAAGTGCTATCATACCTGTTCTAGCACGCATTTGGCAAAACTCTGCATAAAAGCCAGTCATGCAGGTTCTGTCTTTTAAGTGCCATCAGTGACCAAAAATATGTGCACATGTGATTTATAATAAACTTGAACATGGAAATGTATTTTGTTTGTTTTAAATCTACACAGAAGGGTGTTTGAAATCCACTCCTAAATATTTTGCATTATATTTTCAACTTATATATTTTGCAGTGGCCATTTTGTCATATGTGGGATCTTCTTAAATCTTTCTTATTTAATAAAATAAGCCCAGATGAGCAACGGAGAATGGATGAATGAATGGGTGGAATTTCTTAAGGGCAGCAGGGTGACTCAGAGGGCAGCAAGGCGGCTCACAGGGCAGCACAGTAGCCTCGCACCTGCAGAGCTGAGGGTTTGAACAGCGGCATCCCTAAGGTTGGGCCCCCCCCCTCCCAGATGGACCTCTTCCTGTACCGGACCACACAGAATCCTTAGTAAAGGTTGTTCTAGTGCAGGGGTCACCAACTCCGGTCCTGGAGGGCTACTATCCAGTAAGTTTTCTATCCTACCTGGCTTCTGATGAG
>JAODJU010000040.1:35915622-35926951 GCA_026776725.1 Gnathonemus echidnorhynchus
TTTTTATTGATAGGCGCGCATTTCTTTGCGCAGCTCTTCACCATTTTAGGCGCGTGATGGCGTGCACGCGCAATTGCACACCTTAAAGGACAAGCCCTGGCAGAAAAGTTAACAAAGTCAGCGAAACACCAGCAACAACGTAAACAATAGATCATGAAGACAACGCCACGTGAATTGAAGCATCATTGTAATTGGTTAATAATGACTTCTCTGACTGAGCGCTTCAGAAGATTCCAGAAGTGAATTAGCATGGAGTTTTAGACTTGTAGGAATGGAGGGGGGATGATGATGTCGGAAATTTGCTGATTCAGTTAATGGTTGATCACCGGTGTCACCTGGTGTAGTTTGCACCCCTTTAGTGATGCCACTGGGATTGAATGCCACCCTGCTCTGTGTGAGGGGTTTACATCTTCTCTCCGTGTGCGGATTTCCTCCACGGTCTCTGGCTTCCTCCCACAGCCCAAAGACATGCGGTTTGGCTAATTGGCATCTTGCGCTCTGCGATGGACTGGCATCCCTTACTGGGTCCTGTGTCCTGTGCTGTCTGGAATGGGCTCCAGGCCTCACATGATCCTGATGAAGATAAGCAGTTAGAAGATGGATATATGACTTCTTTTTTAAACGGCAACAATTTACATAGAACTTGGCCTTTGTGGTACGAAACATGAGCCTCTTATTTGGAGCCTTAATGACTGCATGCATCACCAAGGTTGTTAAAGCAGTGTGTTGAGAGAAGATGAGGCATCCAGTCCATGTGTCAATAATGCATGTGTGTGGCAGTGCTGTAATTGGGTGAAATGTGACCAGATCCCGGTTTCTCGGCACAGGCATGTCAGAGAGGGAACGGCAGGTGATGAAGAAGCTCAAGGAGGTGGTGGACAAGCAGCGGGACGAGATCCGGGCGAAGGACCGGGAGCTAACGCTAAAGAACGAGGATGTCGAGGCTGTAAGACCAGCATCTGTAGCCCTCCTCAAAAATGACACTGAAAACAGAGTGGGAGGGGGGAGATGGCAACACCAATGAAGCAAGTCATTTACCTGCGGGGGTTCGCAAAACTTTTGGGAGAGGTGGAATGTTGGCATTGTTTCTCAGTGTCGAATGCAGTCCAAGAAAAAGAATACTAATGCAACCTCTGTGTGATAATACAGTTAGCTAGTGACCTGACACAGCAGAGCAAAGGGTGCTAATTGATGCGGCGCAATCAACTAGGAATGTCTGAAAGATGAGAGTCATGATTGACTAGTTGGTGACCACTGCTATATAATAAATAATAAGCATCTATTATGTTATTAATATCATATATACAAATATAAGGTCCTTTTAATAGGAATATTCAAGGGCTTTAACAAAATTTTATAGTATAATATAAGAGTATAATGATCCCACCTGACAGCCAGACCATGAATCCCCATGTATGTTTGTGAACACGCGTGTGCTCTTCCCTCCCTGTTCCTCCAGCTCCAGCAGCAGCAGAACCGGCTGATGAAGATCAATCACGACCTGCGGCACAGAATCACACTGGTGGAGGCGCAGGGCAAGGCGCTCATCGAGCAGAAGGTGGAGCTGGAGGCCGCGGCCCAGGCGCGGCAGCAGGAACTGGCAGGTCTGCGGCAGGAGGTGGCCAAGCTACGGGAACGCCTGCAGGGGGCGCTGAGCCAGAATGGCGAGGAGCCTTCCTCACCACCCCAGGTATCCGCAACAATAGGGGCTTACAGGCTTGCAGGTTTACGTGTAAGAGCAAGTTAGCATTGAGCAAACGGGACCAGAGTCTTCTGAAGACTTTAAGGCCAAGAAAGTAGCTGATTTCCTAGGACATGTATTTGAAGTGTGTCCCCTGGTGGCCCAAAGATGAATAAAGATGCAAAAGAATGCTGTATGTGAACTATGGTAACTCTCAGTTCTCTCCTAGCTAGATGGAGTCAGTAACTGCAGTGTTGGCTGCATGTGTCTGTAGAGTCATGTTGAATCAAAAGCTGTCCTTGCTTGTCAACTCCTGACAACTCCTGATGGATCTCAGCTAAGAAATGTGCAGCATTTTGCTGATTTTGTTTTGTATTGAGTTGCATGGTAAAACTAGTAGAAGTTAATGCAAAATGCAGTTTATTATCATTGAAGTTGTTTTAGTTGAACAGGAAATTAGGGAAATCTTTGGAAATTAAGCATTCTCCAAATTCATAAATGGCAAGAATCTCTTCTTCCCAATATGGGAACCGGATGCCTGTCCAACAGAGAATGGGACTTATTATTTTCAAACTTATTCCTGTTTTAGTGTTAGTTGGACTCCAGTTTTCCTTATCAGTGAGACATGCTTGTTCTCAATTTCAACAAACTGAGAAATATAATAATTTTTAAAATGGCAGAATAGGAGGGTTAAACAGGTTTATATAGTGTCCGTCTATAAAGACTGCTTAAGCTTTCAGTCCAAACCACATCAGAGACTGATTTGAACGAGGCCCCGCTGTGTTGTTACCTCAGATCTCAGAAGGGGCAGTTTCAGACCTTCAGGATTCCGTTTGGGCTGAGTGCCGCACCAGTTCAGAATTCCTCTTGAAGGGCCCTGAAGCAGTGGATCGCCTTTCCCTTCCCGCTCACTTTGAGAACAGGAAGCCGAAGGAAGGGAGGGAAAATGTTGAGGATGAGGAAGAAGCTGTGTTGCTATGGGTAACCGGTAGTGGCATCTCTCCTGGGTGGCACTTGCTGTGATCCTAACCCCCATGTAAGATGTAATGTTTTATCTTACCAGGACAACAAGTTTCCCTTTGTCTCCACCTACACTAGTGTGTATATTTGTGTGCATGTGTTTGACACCCCCATCTAACATCAGAATGGAGTGTGTATGTGTGGTCTAAACCCCCTAACTCCCAAGGTGTTTGACTTACAGTTCCATGAAGAGTGGTTTGAACACTACACCATTCATCCAGTGCAATTTTCAGGGCTGTTGAGGCTGTTGTGTTTCTGAATTTAACTAGGCCTTCAACTGCTTGGTGCAGTATTGAACGCCTATGCTTAAATTAAATCCTGGCAAGCGTTAATAATTCTGGTTGCATATGACTGGAAGATAGCTGGTGCCCCCTTGAGGAAGCATGTACAACATCAGTTGTAATCATTTTGTGCTATGTTATAGTAAAATGAGATTTTTCATTTTCACTTTTGATGTCACCACTGTACAGAGGAAACTCAGAGATCAGCATGCTTGCTACCGTGTGACCATCAAGATCTGAATCTCTGCCACTGAAATGACATTATGATAATCGCTGTTGTCCACCAGGAGGCATTTTGTGAGGAGGAAATGCCAGAGGAGAAGAATGCCTTGGACTTGAAAGACCCCAACCGACCCCGCTTCACTCTCCAGGAGCTGAGGGATGTCCTGCATGAGAGGAATGAGCTCAAAGCCAAAGTGTTCATGCTGCAGGAGGAGCTGAGCTACTACAAAAGGTGAGGCCATTATTGTCTTTAACCCATTTACACAGCTGGATATTTTTATTCAGGGAATTCAGGTTAAAATATTTCCAGAGTGTCCCTCTGGAGACTTGCAACCTGCAGACCGTTCTACAGATCCTGTCCTGCTTACTGGTAAGCCCCCTTTTAACACCCTTTCAATCTCTGTCAGTGAGGAGGCAGAGGAAGAGACAGCCCCCCCAGCCACAACGCCCTCCCCAGTAATGCGGCCTCGTCCCAACATTCAGCCTGAGTCTGGGATCAAGCGTCTGTGAGTACTGAAGAGAGCCATGACTGTCACAAATGATCGGTTACAGAGACACACACAACACCCTTTGGACCAGCCAGATAAGTCTCTGTCACTGACTGTCCCTGACATGTTTGTCACGTGTGTTGTTATGACACTCACTGAAACTGGAATGCTGATGGGCCTGAGATGCTGCTCTAAGGGGATATGCTGAAGGGAGACTCACTGAAGCACTGCCAGACATTAAATACAGACCTGCTTCGCTGAGAGCATAGACCAGGCAGTGGTTTGTCAGGGGTGTAACGACACAATCTACACACGATTCTGTTCGATAGACAATTCAGGGCTCGTGCTTCGATAAGACAAACTAAGATCTCACAGTTCTTATTTATTCCTCTTTTAGGCATTTACATTTACATAAAAAAGCCGTTTCAAACCCTTTCGTTTTTTCTTGCAGTTTTTCATTATTCTGCAGACTCCAATGCGAATAGCAAAAATCAAATCTAGAGGAAAAACTGAGATTATGCCTGTTGCACCCTCGTGTGTTGACATTAATATATGATTTTGTGCCACGGGGCATTGTTACACCCCTGCAATGTGTATCGTCATATTTTTAAATCGCAAAATATCACGCCACAGTGTATGGCCTCACCCCTAAATTTCAGTGACTGTTCTCTAGTCAGGAGCCCCTCCCTGTTTCTCTCTCAAAGCTCTGATTGGTTAATTAGTAGACAAAGTGTTCATTTTGTCTGTGGCACAGACAGTGAAGTGCCAGCAAAGGTCAGACTGACTTCTAAAAACCTGTTTACCATTTGCTGAAACCAGACAATCGCTAGCATTGTAAATCGCTGTTTACAATGTTTCTCAGCACTGAAGTGACATCATATTCCAGTCTCTCCTTGACCAGCCTTGGCCTAAGGCTGTAGATACACCTTCCTGATAGGATTCCACCTTCTGGGTAAGACTAGCTAAAGTCAAGATTGGTAGTCAGATGATTCAATTGCCTGTTTTCGACAGCAGTAAAATTTTCCATTTTTACCAACTGCTAGCATTCAAGCGAAGACCAGACATCCACATCTAAATATATTTAAAATTACAAAACTTTCCAGAGGGTTTCCATATTTTTTCTCATGACAGTATATTCCTGAAATAGTCTATATTGTCATATTCATGCTTATACAAATGACACAAGATAATGTTCCCCCAGGACCACAGTGTGACATACAGACTGGAAGTGACAGGAAAAGGAGGGATGCAAAAGAATTTTTAAAAATGCAAAATCTCAGGTCACAGTGCAAAGATGGGCGGGGGTGGGGGGCGGGGTTAAGCATAATGTAGCAACAGAAACATTACAGTGAAACAATAATATATCAGTATGCTGGCAACAGTAAACTGGCCTGAGTCAGGGTGAGGGTGGGAGGGGCCTGATGTGGTATTTTTAGGTTTACAAAGGTGCTGAGTATAATGTATATGTCGTCACTGGCTTGTCCATAAGCCACAGTCTGTAAGTCCGCTGTGGATAAACAAGGTGGCAGTGACAATGGGTGTCTTTCCATAAGTTCTTTCTTGGCTTATTTTTATAGCGGCGAGATGACAGCTACCTTATTTTTACATTATTCCCATTTTTTTCACCATAGTAAATATATATGTCAACTTTACAGTGACTATTGTACTTGGTTATCCCATTTACTGGTTTGGTAAAGTGATCAGGACAGTCCTGGTTTCTGGCAAAATCTAGGACTGTAATTCAGGAAGTACTAAGTTATTCATGTCTATTAACACTCTGGTAATATTTGAGGTTGTAATAAAATAAAATAACTATTGTTGAAGATAATATAACGATGTTCTGGAAAATAATTGTCATATTTTAATTGTTTATGTATTTCAGTTAGATTCAGTTAGAGTTTCAGATTTTGCTGGAAAAAGGTGGCAGGTGGTATTGTGCTGTTGTTTTGTTTGTATTGTTTGAACATTATTTATCTGTGACATAGGGATGCAAATTCCTGGAATTTTCAGAGGAGGAAACATTCTATGGGAATTCATGGGAATATTTGGGAATTATACATACAGTTGTCAGACATATAAAACCTAAGTAGGATAATAAAAAGAGAGAATTTGAAGTCATTTAAATTTAACTTAACACTTTATTAAACACAACAACATTTCCCTTTTCTTGAACACAAACACATGCCTGGATGGATTAGTTGGGGAGTCATTGATTGGTTTTCTGAACATTATATATCCACTTTTACAGTTTAATATTTAAAACCAAAATATTACCATGGCTTTGCCATCACACCGTCTGGTGTAGACTCTAACACGTGCACATTTAAGTGGTAAGAAGTACAGACCAAAAGGAGCCAGAAAACCACAGTGCATTACAAATTCCCATCCGGATATTTTCTACCCCTTTGCAATCCTAATGACAAAAACTACACAACCAGACTTATGGGAAACGAAAAGGATGGTATGTATTGGTGATACTATGACTGATACCCCACTGTCCATGTTCATGAAAGCCTATTTCTGTACATATCCATTCATTGTCAGTGTGATAAAAGTTAGTGTTTTTCACCCTTTATGCATTAATATATCCAGGATATTTTAATGCTGCCGTAAATTCATTCATTTCATATGAGGAATAACAAACAAAGGGGCTCTCAGGAAAATGTAGGAAGGCGTGAATGATGGGGGTTTCTGTAATATGTTTATTTTTATATGAAATGAAGATTGTTGTTTAATAAGGTGAGTAATTACAGGAACTAATTAACTATTAATTAAATAAAGTGGCTCCCAAAGCACTGCTAGGCCTGACCATTCAGGAGGAAGGTTAGTTTCTTATGCGCCGTGTCTGTTTGATGTGCCAAGCCCTGCTCAGGCCTACTGTGTGTTTGTGTAGGTTTTTAGCTCATGGCTCATTTCAGGCCTTGTGATTTCTGTAGGTTTTAGGTTCAATGACCAGCCCACTTCAGTTGTACCTCCTCCTGCACATTAATGCCACCATGTTCCTGTGATTCCCACCGCATCTGTCATCTCACTCTCGCTCACCTCTCCCTGTCTGTGCTTCTCTGGACAGGATATTTACAGCCATAATGCCGATGGTGGCGGCTGGATTGATTCCAGATGACCCCACTTTACAGCCAATCAGAAGACTCATTTCCTTTGTATGACAATCGTTTTTTTTTCTGTGTTGTTGCCCTTTTTAAATGGAACATTCTTACATTTTTAACTCACCCCACTCTGCATGTTATTGGCAATTAGAGGCACATGTCACAGATGGGGTATTCTGATTGGCTAATTGCTGGGTGTCTGTCTGTTAGCAGTAGAACAGCCTTTGGAACGAAAGCCACTCAGAATGACCCCATCATTCAGCTCCTGCCATTTCCTGGTGCTTGGTAGCAGATCCTATGTTTCCTGCTTCCCTACGTGTTCTTCAAGCGCTGATAACCATAACAAGAGCTCAGTCTCAGTGAAAGACGTATTAATGGCAATACTGCTGTTTGCTGCAAAAAGTAGTTAACTGTGATGTAATACTTGATTGGTGGTAGATTTCATGCACAGCATGGAAGAAGCCAGGCTTTACTGGTTACCAGTGGTTGTTACTGACATACTGACACATTTGATAGCCTCCCCACTGACCTGGCCTGTCGTACTGGGACAGACAGACACCTGAATTAACACCCACTATTGGTGTTATGGTGAGGCAACCCCCCCCCCCCCCCCCCCCCTGAGGGCCAGAACACCGTGGGGTTCTCAGCTGTTCCTACGATTATCCTAAATGTCCCCTAGCTATTTGGAATGTTTCTGCTGTCCTTCACCACCTTATTATGAAAATTCCGATCTTTAGATGTGGGTGTGCTGGTTTTGGAAAAGCAGAGTGGATGGGGAGCCACATTAAAAAAGGCTGAGCAGCCTGGTTTTACAGAAGGCTTTTTAATTGGTGCTTGAAAGGATTTGCAATGGATTAATTAGGGTCCAAGCAAGTAATTACAGCAATTATGTCCTGAGGATGACTGATGGGCGCTCAGAGATGGAGGGCACAGCTCACTTTCGGGTGAGGTGGAGCCCCCCCTCTGGGTCACTCTGGTGTGTGTTCAGGTGCCCCTGAGAGATGGTCACCTCTGTGCGGTCACTTTCCAGAAAAGTCTTCAAGGTTCCCTAGTAGAATGAAAACCTGCAGACACTGCAGTCCACTAGGACATACAAAGAAGACCCTCAAGACAAGGGTGTTGGTTTTGTCTGAAAATATGTTTGTCCCTGTGCACAGCTGAGCGGAAGCTCGCCATGGCAGCAGCAGGCTGGCTGGCTGACGCTCTTAACATAATGCAATGTCACTAATCTGGTTATATGTTGACAAGAGGCTTCTGCACAGAACTTGCCCTCACTGTTGCTGTTTTCACAGTCTTTTTTTCTACTTGTTGCTTTGAAATAGTGAAATCCTTTGTACTTTATTTTTTAATGGTTTCTAGTCACACAGGTTAATAATAGTAATGCCTATATCCACTGCTTAGAATTACATGCCCTTTCTTGCTTTTTTGGGTTTATCATTTGGCTACAAAATAGTTAACCTGCCTACCCCCCTCTGCCCCTTCTTCTGTCCCCCAGGTTTAGTCTTTTCTCCCGGGACAAGAGACGGACCTCACAGAGGAACGTACGCTTTGAGGAGAGCCTATGGGAAGGCAGAGGCGATGTGTACACAGAGCAGGCCCAGGAGGCTTTGCAACACCTGTAGCTACAGAGCTCTATGGGTCTTGGCTTGACGGCCACATCCTGGGCCTGCAAGACTTAGAACTTGACTTTCGTACACCTACAACATGAAGGGGAGCTTTCCCTGTCTGCAAATAGCCAGGTTGACCACAAGGGGGCATGGAGGATACTAACTGCTTTAGAAGTACCATTAGCATTAAATAACTCCCATCGTCGAGTCCGTTTGCCTAGTATGCTAGGTGGGGTTGTGCTTTATTTGGGCATTATGTACGTTCATCAGTGACTTGTGCAGCATCTCCTCCTATTAGTACAAATACAATACAGCAATGAAATGGGACCTGACCCGTGCTTATCGTGTTGGCCTGTAGAAAAGCTGAGCATTAGAATGCAGCAGGGGTGCATTGTGGGAACACTAGACGAGAGAGGGGAAGTTTAAAGGAGCAGATGATCGCCAGGGGAAAAGTGGGACGGTGAGGGATTGTGGAAGTTAAGGGCGAGGAGCAGGAGAGCCTCCTAAATGTGGGTCATTAGAAGGAGAGCAGGACGGAGAACGAGGCCAGCTTATTCAGCAGACCTGAAATGGACAGACGGTTTGTGTGGTATTTCAGCTGGATACACAGCACAGAACCCTCTGCACGCTACTGGTGGGCCACTGCGTGAGGAGCTTTAATGGATCCGGTTACAGTGAGAGAGCAATGGAACGACACAGCTTGACATGCACGCCATTGGGGTCTGCCCTGTTCAGACCCATTTACTGCACTTTGCATACGCCAATTTCACTGACCCTACCCACCCAGGTTTATATCAGCTACATGTGGTTAGCACTGGATTCGTGATTCTTCAATGTTGGTTTATTTTGAATATGCAGGAACCACCATGTACAGAGTGGGCTAAAAGTAGGTTTTTATTTCACAAAGTCTTTTTTAAAAGTAGGTATACTGCTTTAATTCTACAGTACTGATTGAGTCATATTTAGTCTCCTATGTGTCTGAAATGTCTTCCGTCAATGTTGATACATTCCTGAAGCCTGTCCCTGTCACTGTGACACACTTTAGCACACAAATCTCAGTTAGCATCAATGTCCACAAATGCTTGCGAGATGAACCCCTTCAAACTTCTCCTTTACTACACCAAAAAAAAAGTCCATGTGTGTACGGTTGGGTGAACATGGTGGCCAGTCAGTGCCCTCATGTCGCCCGATCCACCGCTGTGTAAAGGTGTTGTCAAAACTGTATACCTACCTTTAAAAACAATTTTGCAAAATAAAAATGTAACTTTATAAAACAGAACCTTTACTATGTAAAATAAAAGCTGTATACTTACCTTTTGGCCTCCCCTGTATAAGGCAAGGTAATACCAAGTCCATCTATCACACAAGCCCTGGAGCGGGGGGGTGGCATCAAAACATTGGTTTGTTTTGAATCTTGAAAGAGGAATAGTCCTTTTATCATTTTTTGAAAAACAATCACTGTAGTGAATACAGTCCAAAGGCATTTGTTGATGACACTACGGAAGTGTTAAAAAACCCGTTTATATTTTCGTCTATACATTTTTTAAATAAATATTAATGTTTGCTCTCCATTGCTTTCTCACTTTGCTTTTAGAGTAACTTCAAATGAGTATTTTTGTTGTTTAAGCTCTTCTTTCATTTGTCTTGGGATGTAATGAGATCACCCACGATTGTCGGCTGTGTTGCTGTCTGCTTGTCGGGGGGGGACTTGTGCCTGTGAATCTCACACAGGGTTCCTTTGTAACCCAAACAAGTAAACTAAATAATCACTGTTTGACCTATAAACTTATGAAAATATGGACATTTAAAAATGAGACAGGGATAATTGAACACTGTGAAAACATCTCAAAAATAACCTTTTAAAAGGGATTTAAAGATGTTTTAAACTGTCGGTACACCATTTAAGAGTGAAGCAGTTTGATTAAACTTATCAACAGGCAGATCCACAATTAAAGGGAATGTTTATTACTTGTACATCAGTCCAGCAGAACAGTAATCATGCGAAAACAGCATCGCTACCTTTAGGCTTTCCTGAACCCCAGCCCAGCTGTGTTTTTGTTCAGTGGCTCAGTGTATCCGTAGTGACATATTTCAAAAACATCTGTAGGCTCCACTTCAACTTACTTTGTACAAAATAAATCTGAAGGCTATTTAAATTTGCTTTTCAGGTTATTCAAGTGCCATCAGATCTCTGTATAGAAATTTATTGACTGGCATTGATTTGTATTCAATTTATGTGCCTTGAAAATATTGTTTGCAAAAAAAATAACAGTATTGCTTCCAGCTGTGATTTTGCAATAAATATACCATGTTTTAATGTCTGTAGGTTTGTACTCATTGTTTATATAGCATCATATCAGCTGTGCAATAATATATGTGATTCATTACATCATGGCGCTGAGGTCAGTTCACTATTCTTTGTTTTATTTTTTTAATAAACTATGATTTTTTTTGTGCCTCCTCATACCAGCTACAGGGTATCTAGAAACTGTCCTCTGTAAGGAGCTGCCCACTGGCCCAGCAGCAGAATCTATTTGGGCAGCTGAAGACTCAGTATGCTTTAGGCCTTTCCTGAAAAGTTACTTACTATTTAAATCAAATCAAATTAAATGTGTCTCTAATTTATATAGTCCTGTAATTGTATTACAATATTTCAACTGGTTACTTTAGGGTTGTCCTGGTTATTTTGCTTACAGTTGTCTAACCCCAGGTGGTTCTCAATTCCAAGAACGCAAAGATCATATTTGTGGTCCTGGCAAGACCGGTCTTGCCTCCTGAATGAACTCATCCCAGAGGTGGTTTGTCATCTGGTTAGTGTGGCAACTCACTGTAATCAGTGCATGCTCCGTACTCACTGTAATCAGTGCATGCTCCGTACTCACTGTAATCAGTGCATGCTCCGTACTCACTGTAATCAGTGCATGCT
>JAODJU010000040.1:35927051-35942014 GCA_026776725.1 Gnathonemus echidnorhynchus
CCTTACCACTCCTCCACTGTTAAACTGCAGGGGAATGGGTGCATTATTATACTGCACAATAATGCATTGCTATATGGTTGCTGTTGAACCAACCTGATCAGACATGCTGTCTGTTACCTGGGAGTCTCTGACTTTAGTTAACCACATGTGCTGAGTCAGTCCCTGGGCTAGTTCAGTGGTTATTAGACTGTCGATATGCACCCATCCCCCGAGCTCGGCAAAATTTATCATGTAAATTTTATTGTAGGTCCTTCCTGCTGGACCTTGGCTTTGTGTTGCTAATGCAATTGTGACCTTGGTGTTATAGTTGAGTACCCCTGAAATAGAGTATATCCTGTTTGGTAAGTGGGCCAGGAAAGAAAGGAGTTGGGAGACTTGTTTTTTGGGGTCTCCCTAATCTAACTGAATCAAAAAAGTTTGAGAACCAATGAGCTGATTAGCCAAACATGCTGACTTTTGACTATTGAATTAGTTAAATCTATCCGACCTGAGACATTTCCTGAGCTGAGGTGATCAAACATGCAAATTTACTGTGCAGTCCCAGAGCAACCAGGCGGCACTGATGTCTGGCAGTCCCTGGGCTGAGCTGATCGAACATGCTGAGTAACCATACAGCCTCTGAGTTGAATCATCCAAACAGACCCCTTCTCCCTGAACTAGAAAGACCAAACGCGCCAGTAGTGTACTAGTTTGTAGCCACTTGCAGTCTCTGAACCCAGATAAAGCTGATGTTACACTGTATCCGGGAAAATCATTCTGTTGGCTAAAAGTGACTCCTAGCAGTGTTATTGCCTGGGATGAACGGGGGTGTTTCTTAATATGCGTACTTGACCATACTTGTGTTCTCGCACACTCATTTTTCATCATCTTCCATTGCCAAAGACCAGTTCCAATACTAAAAACAGAAGTACAGAGGATGGTAAAGATCCCCGGATATTGTTCTTGCCCCACCCCAAATATCAAGGACACATCGGTTGCATCCTCAAGAAACAAGACCAATCCCATAATTCATTGCTGGTTCAAATCCCATGAATGCCAAGAGTGATTCAACTCTGTTGGGCCTTTGGGCAAGGCCCTTAACCTGCAATTGCTTCATCCTGGGTATGATGTTAATCTACATTCATCTCTATAAGGAGGTCCTCCAATTTACAGGGAATAACTTGGGGGTTGGTGGCAGGATTGGCACTCCAGCCACGGGGAAAAAACCTCACACTGGTCCATTCAAACTAGTGTGGTGCTGAGGTATCACCTGCCACATGGCTGCACTCAGGTTCTTATCCCTGAGGTAATAGGGATAAGAGCAGCCTGTAATCAGTGCATGCTCCTTCCCTACCTTGTGGTTAGATGGAGCCAGTACAAGGCTGGGACACCCAGCATTGGTCAATGTTAAATCTAGACAATATTTAAGCTAGCAAATGACATTGTGTTGAACCGTTGGCAAGTGGTAACCATGGAAACATAGAATGCTGTGTTACCATGGAAGATGATGGGCTACTGACCAGGTCTTCATGTCCATACCTGTAAACCTGTACTTTCCATTTCTGTACATCAGTCCCATTATAATTTTCCTTTTTCCTTCTGCCCAAGGAGATCCCAGCTCTCCCAGGCAGAGCGTGAAATTCCCTTGCCTTTGTTTTATTGACAATGATCTGATACATATGGCTTTGATGAAAAGGAGTTAAAGTAGTTAATTGCCTGTGTTAATTTGCTGTGTAATATCCCTCAAATAGACCATACTGGGTTTAAATACCCAATTATTTCTTAAAATGAGCAAAATACCTGTTATTTTTAGATGTACATTTCCAAAAAGAAAACCTTAGAAACGATCCCAATCAAATAATAATAACAAATTAATTTGATGAAAAATTATTTGAATTAACTAACTTATTATTATAGGTTTGCGTCTAATTAGTCTAGCTCCATACCTACAAGAGAATAATCTCCATTCATCGGCCATTCACATTGCAGAGGTAATGAATGTACGTGTATATCACCACCCCTAACTAACCTATTGTCCCGTGGCGCGTTTTGCGAAAGCGTCCTTGCTGATTACTTTGCTGGAATCAAGCAGCTGAATGTAAGTTGCTAACAGAAACTTCTGGGAAACGCAGCCCCGGCTGTGTTTAACTGCAAGACCCTTCTCGTTTAACTCGTTTTTTCTCAATGGCGTGCTGATACACTACTGAATCGCTAGGTGTCGCTTTAGGTTGTTATGATCCCGCTTCCACCATTTACATACTGTATAGCTCTACTGTACTTAGAGTTTATTCACGTATTTTCGCATATACGTGTACGGTGTACCCCAAGTTCTTCAGGTAGTCGCGACCCTGATGATGGATACGGGATCAGATGATGGATGGATCGTGATTCCGAAATTCTGTAAATTTTTCGCAAATTAAACATTAGCAACAACAATAATAATAGTAGTAGTAGTAGTAATAATAATAATAATAATAATAGCTTTATTAGTCTACTATTCTTAATCGCTAATAGACTAAACACTAGTGCACTACTCTACTTAATTAGTAAACTTTATTAGTATACCAAGTCACCTCACAAGGCAATTTCAGTAATTTGCTTAGATCCCACATCTAAAACTTGTGACTTATGACCGATCAAAACACCAGTCGGCAGGTATAGATGAGACGCACCATAATTAAAGGAGAATGTAAAACATCTGTGTTCTTGATTCAGTTTGACGGAGTTACAGCTCTACGTGAGTATTAAAGTCTGGCTAATAACGCTGTGTGAGGTGGGGGGAGGTATAGGGCAGTTACCCGATGGACTTAGAGGTGCTGAAACACCACAAGAAAGCAACTAAAGTCTTTAGAACCATCGAGACACCACAGTGTCAATGAAAGAAAACGCAATAAAGAATTTTTGTCTGAGTAAATGGAGCTGCAAAAAGCACATATTTGAAGATCTCTTGCTGCCAAATTTGCGAAGGAGTTGGCAGTGTAATATGGAAAATAAATGGATTTTGTGGTTCAGATCTTGCATCGCTGTATTAAATGACATTGAATTTACTGCAATACCTTGTGAGAATAAGTTCAAGAGAGGGATGCATTTAGAGAGGAGAATGTCATATCACTGTTAATAGTCTGCAGGTAAAAACCTGTCGGTTTAAAATCTGACACTTTCCCAATAGATGAACAATAGCAGGATTTGAAAGGGAGCTGTCTAATTTCCCTCTGTTTCCTACTTCAATGCTGAACTGAAAGGCTGAGGACTATTTTAACATTTATTCAGATGACTTTTCCTAAAATGGGGACTCTGATGTAAACCTTGAAATGGGTTTTAAATTTGTGCCTTGTCGTTCTTCCTTTCTCACCTAAACTAGCTTATACTTCAGCTTTCTCTATGTGGCTATTAAGGTCTAATTAATTTTGGGTTGCTTTTCATGTGGTTGAATTTAAATATTTTAATGTACAACAAAAAAGGACAAGAGTGGAGGTTAAAGAGCACTAGTTTAATGAGTTAACTCTGAAGGGGTAGGCAACCCTGATCCTGGAGTGCTGGCATCCAACAGGCAATTGGATTTATCCTACCTAATGAGTTCCTATCTGCCTGTGATCAGGTGTGGGTCATCAGACACCAGGTAGGTTGGAAATCTTGCTGGATGCCGGCACTCCAGGATCAGGGTAGCCTACCCCTGGGTTAGAGATTTGATAATGTGAGGTACCTCTCCTGTTCAAGGTCAGAAAATGAAATAATGCACAAGATGGCAAGATTGGGGTAAAATTAAAGGTCAGATTAATGTTGGGTTGTTTTCGGGGTGGTTGAATTAGCAGATCCTGGCCAACATATCTCCTTCACTTTTGTGCTACAGTAGGCATATAAGAACTGAAAGCATTTGCTTGCATGGTAATGGAGCATTCTGAGAAGGAGGGGAGACCAGCTTGGACACAGGGAGTACACCTAACCTGAGAGGACGTGCACAGAGGGTGGGGTGAGCATTCCCTATGAACTTTGTAGGTTCAGTGAAACCCTAATACAAGTCTCCAATATCCAGTCTCAATATCATTAAGCCGGTCAGTTTTCTCCTGTTCATAGTCCAATTATAAACAACTTTGATGCTGGTCGACACTGTTAGAAAAAAGTACCAATTTGTACCTTTAAGGGTACAATTACACATTACTGGGGCTGTACCCCCAAAAGTCTGCCAAATGTACCCTAGCTGTAGGTAAATGTTTCTTTTAAGGTACAGAAATGGACTCTGAGGAACATTTTTGTACCATTGGGGGTACATGAGTGTTGTTTGTACCTTGAGGAATAAAACTGTTCCAGGACTGTGACCCTTTTTCTTTACTCTGTGTGCTCATAAGAAAAGTAACAATGTTGCTGCCAGACACCCCAGGTAAAATTATTGTTGGAAAGGCAACAGCACATGTACCTATTCACATGCCTATACCTACCACTGAGGACCCCAAGATCAAGTTCTCAGTATTTTTTCTGCAACTCCAATAACCATGATCCATTACAGGACACACCTAGGATGGGATAACAGTTTTGACCTCAATATTTTAAAAATCCTGGCTACAGCCCTGCCTATTCAGGTGTAAGCTATTTTTTTTAATTGGTGATCAGTGTTGACACACCACAACAAAATGTGTCCTCTGCATTTAACCCATATGTCACATCGTGACATAGCAGGGGGCAGCTAATTCAGCACCCAGGGAGCAGTGCTTGGGGGTGGTACCTTGCTTAAGGTACCTCCGTGGTATGTTGCTGATCAGCAATCTTTCAATTACAAGTGCACTTCCCTAACCATTAAGTCACCACTGACCTAGATCAAAGTAGCTTTAATTGCAGAAAACTAAATTACAAAGGTGCCATAAACTGTTATCTTGGGTGAAAAAGATTAACCTCATGTAAGGGCCGAGTGCTGATACTTCAGGTTATAATGTGGAGATAGATCACCGGGTCTCGTGCTCCCTTGTGCCGTGACCCAAGCAGGAGACTTGGTGCGGAAGGAAAGGGATTTACAGAAGGGAGAATCTGCACAGGCATCTGTGGACACGGGGTATTCTTCAGATGCTGAAGCCTGGTGACTTGCCCTTTGACCTGTGTAGGCAGTATGGTTCAGCACTCGCTTACCGGAAACAATGTTGCTGACGTTCACTTTTAAGAGGCATGGTGGTTTAAGACAAGGACACTGCCTGCTATGGGCAGAATGTATCTGGGGTTTAGCTCAGGAATTGTCACGCATCGTAACAGCATGTGCGGGGGGGGGGGGGGGGGGGGGGGGGGGGGGGCTGTGCACCTGAGCACCTTCCCCTTTTGCCCAAATGATTGAAAGTCCCCCCCTCTGTTAAGGTTTTGACAACTAGCGATCAGGCAAAATTTACCCTAACCCACACTCTCCCCTCTTTGAGCATCTGCCCCTAAATATCTGTGCAGATATGCAAGGCACTGTTCTGGATTTAAGCCTGGTAAGCCCACCCATGGTGCCACCTATGGTTCAACAGGGGCAGTACAACTTCAATTTTATTTCTAATTATTCGTTAAGCACCCATTTAATAAGACTGTCAGGGGCACTACTGCTTTGGGTAAACAGAGCCTGGAGGACTTACAAGTGTCAATGGAGACTTGCAATTAAGGTATTAATTACTGACTAATTATTCATAATTAGTTCTGGGTCTGACCTGTGTCTAGTGTAGCCATGACCAAGGCCGGTCAATTCTATAGGTGCCTGGAGTACCAGCTTCTGAGGGGGTGGAGTAAGGAGGACTGCTGCGGGGTTGGCCGATGCCTGTCAGGTGGTTGAGCTGGGGCTGAGTGACCATGAGTCAATTGGAGCAGACAAGGATGGGACAGGAGTAATGGGAGCAGGGAGAACAGGCTCATAAGAGACCTGCAAAGGGCCTGTGGGCTCAGGCGAGATTACCCACAATGGGACTGGGCGTCACTGACAGAGTCCATGTCCCCAGTGACCTCTCTGGGAACAGGAGAACCAAGACCGGGGCTAGAACCTGCAGCCTGGCAACTGTGGGCATTGAACTGGAGCAAGGGTGACTGGGGTTTAAACCAAAGCGATTCCCACTAGATCCCACTTCAGATCCTCTAGTGGGGCATCCTCTGGGTCTGGCTTGGTGGAGTATGCTGGTGCGGCAGCCAGTGAGATGGGCACTGCAGTCGTGGCAGCACTGATGAAGTGGCTGGGGAACTGGGCTCCAGAGATGGGAACCAGGCACTGCAGACCCAGGATCTGGCAAAACAGGTTCCAGAGGCCCAGGGTCTGGTGAAACGGGACACACAGAAAATCCTTCCTCTCCACTGCAATCAGACTCTATAACTCACTCATCTTCACAATAATAATCTGTCACTCATCCGCAATAATAATAATCCGTCACTCATCTTCACAATAAGGTGCTCAATAACTTACTGCTACTACAATACTTGTGCAATAACTGATGCACTACTTGGTTTGAATATATGCAATACATTTACCTATGATTCTGAGCAATATTTTTATTTTTATGATATGTGACTCTGTGATACCTGGGCAATATAATTAAAATGTGCAATATTGTTATTATCCATGATTTGGTGAAATATACCTTGACTTTTTTCCACAGTTTGAAGTCTAAGTTGGTTTTACCAACAAGTACAATATAACCACTAATGATATTGGTGCAATATACTTTTACTTTACTCTTTACTGTGCAATATACTCCTATACACTTTTACTTTTCCTGTAACTTTTGGACAAACCTTAGACTCCTGTACAGAGATTTTCTATTTTATTTTATTTTATTAGAATGTTTAACAGTGCTCCAATTTGTTTTACACTTCATTCTTATTGTCATACTTATACTATATTGTTCATGTCTTCGTGTCTATGTGTGATTGTGCAGTCGCATTGTGAGCAATTTCCTCTTGGATTAATAAAGTCTTCTGATTCTGATTCTGATTCGGGTTTTGGCAATATTGGCACCCAGGGCCAATGACGGGGGGGGGGTGAACCAGGTAAGCTATTCCTGGGTGCTGGGTCAAGAGAGGGCCAAAGGGGCCCTCTGAGATTTAAATAATCTGCTGGAATAATGAACCACTTAACCAATTATTATGAACCATGTAAGGCCAGTACTGTTGAATTGAATGTGCCCTCTGGTACTAATGTATCAGTTTAAAAATGTCAATTAGGGTACTGTCTTACAAGTGCCTGACCTGCGTTTAGGGCAGCGTGCAGGGGATAAAGCTTGGCATTCTGTTGTGGACAAATTGCTGACAGAATGTGACATCTTATGTTTGCAAGAGACATTTTTAGCTAAACAAGACTTAGAGAAATTGAACTGTTTTGGTCGAAACTTCCTTGGAGTGGGGGAGTCAAAGATTGATCTTAGTGAGACTATAGTTAGAGGTAGAATTCCAGGAGGGGGGGCTGTGCTCTGGGATGAAAAGCTTGATGATGTGATAAAGCCAGTTAGGATCGATGTAGATTGGTGTATTGGTATACAATATACTCATGAATATAATAATTTTATCATTCTAAGTGTATATATGCCATATGAGTCTTGTGAAAATGAGGATGAATATCTCAATAAGCTGGCTTTTATTAATACAAGACAATAGCATCTACAGTGTATATGTGGTGGGGGACATGAATGCTGATATTACAGATAGTAGCTCTCTATTTGCTAGTCATTTGATCCCCTTTTGCGGAGATAATTTAATTTTTTCAAGTAAAGTGTTGCTGCCCGCAGACAGTTATACATACTTAAGTGAAGCCTGGATACTTCATCACGGCCTGACCATTGTTTTTGTGCGGCAGATGGGCAGGCAGCTTTAGGGAATATGTATACTGAGTATGGACCAGCACTAACAGACCATATACCTTTTGGTTTTACAATAAATGTTGAAAAATTGCCGTCAACAGCTGGGAATAACAATGCTCCCGGTGGTGTTGACACTGCAAAATTAGATTTTGCTAAAGAGGACCTCTCAGCTTATTATAGCAACACAGAAAAATATTTAAATAATATTTATTTGTCTAGAGAAGCTCTTTTGTGTAAGGATGTCAACTGTCAGGTTGAGGAGCACAAGAGAGACCTCTGTCTGCTGCATGTATGAGGATGTATTGGCTGCTCTGATGGCGGTAAAAGTTTTCAGAAACAATATAAGTGTCACGATCCGGCGGGTGAGCGAGCATAAAAGCAGACGAACAGAGCCGGATGATCGGTGAAACGGGGTTTTAATGGGTAAGAGGGCAGACAGGCACCAACAACGAGTAACATTACAATGACAAGTCTGGGGTAACTAACTCAGACGCGGACTAAATACAGGAAACAAGCCAGAATAACACGAAACAGCTGGGCACAATCGGGGAGGAACATGAGGTAACGAGGTGGGCGTGGCACACAGGAGGATCGTACAGAGCTGGGCGTGACAATAAGGGTAATAGGATGTATAACATTAGACCTGGTTCGAAGGAGCATGTTGCTCTATATCATGCTGAAGCTCATGAAGCTTATAATCTCTGGGCCTTGGCTGGAAGACCTAGGCAAGGCCCAGAGTTTGACCATAAAAAAAGTTGCCAATGCTAGATTTAAGTACGCTGTTCGGTTTATATCTAAAAATGAGCAAACCATGAGGGCTGATTCCATGGCCAACAAAATGACACATAATAATATTACTGGCTTTTGGAAAGAGGTGAGGGTCCTGAATAATTGTAAACCTTCTCTTCCTTGCACTGTTGAAGGCATCTCGGGAGAAGATAATATTGCAGCATTATGGAGACAGCACTATTGTTCCCTTCTTAATTGTATAAAAAGTGAACCATATGTTGTGGACTCTGATATGAGTGATGAATCAATAATTATAAGGACACATGAAGTGTATGATGCCATGCAGAAACTTCCTAACAAAGCATGTGGCATGGACTTAATGCTGAGCATTTGAAATATGCCGATTTGAGGCTTGCCCCTCTACTAGCTCTCAGCTTCACTGGTTTTATGATCCATGGAATATTACTAGAATCAATGATATCTATCTTGCTTGTCCCAGTTATTAAGGACAAAGTAGGAAAAGTTAGTTGCCTGGATAATTATAGGCCCACAGTGTTAGCCAGCACCTTATCTAAGGTTATGGAAAGCATTTTGCTTGATAGAGTGAGTGACTACATTACTTCCCTTGATAATCAGTTCTTACTACTTGTACTGAATATGGTGTGCAATATGATATAAAATATAATGCCGGCAAGACTGCTGTTTTAATATGTAGAACCAAGCAGGACAAATTTCTTGGGTTTTAATTCTCTATAATAGTCTTGAGGTCTGTAAAAAGATTAAATATCTTGGTCACTTCATTACAGATGACATGAGTAATGATGATGACATATACAGACAATGTTATGCATCCAGACTGAGGGTGTATTGGCTAAGATGTCATTTGATTTTCTTCATATTCAAATTTCCTTTTTGTGTGTATCTATGAACCTGTGAGTCTGTTAATAAAAGTAATTGAATTGATTGAATTGAATTGTCTAAAAATGACAATTTTGTGAAAACTTTATATAGTTTTAAAAGCTCTTTTGCCGTGTACAAAAAAACATGCATTGTGTGTGCTGTCTAGAAATGTGTGTGTGGGGGTGTAAGGGACATGGGGGTGGGGGCCGCCTTGAAGATCTTGTCCCAGGGTACGAGCCAGACACACAGTGGGCCTGTCGACACTACTTTGAATTAAAAGAATTCAAAGGCAAAACCATTTACACACCAGCTATGCTCAGCAGCTGCAAAAGTCTTGTCTGGATGAGAGGATTCAGGTCCCCAACCACATGAGTGATGAACATTTCAACAGCAAAATATGCTCTCTTGTGTCCAGGGATCGGTAGCAATTACACCTGGAAAAAAAAAACATTTTAGTGAATAATTTAGTTTCCGGGTTTGTTAAGTGTATGTAAGCTTTGTGAAAAACGCGTAATCAAACTTTTGAAATGATGATTTTGTTTGTTAAGTTTATTCCTTGAAAGAAAGACAACTCAAGAATGTGAAACAGCCAAAACACACTCTTAGCTTGCTGGGTATGTAATACAATAGCATGAAGACATTTATTTATATTATAATGTGGTTTTTGTGTCCTTTTATCAATGCCCAAACATTTTCAGTTAAACATAATCGATGTATAAAACTCATATCAGCTCAGAATTTATGTAAAGAAACATCGCTGCAGTCTTTTTTTTTTTTCCCAAATATTCCACATATTATATAAAAAATTCCTGAAAAGGTTCGTTTCCCTTGTTTTTTATGAACAGTAAAACAGAGCTACTGTTTGATGTGACCTTTAAAATACATTTTCAGTTCACAGTTTAATTCAAATGTTTAAATTGTTATACCGTTCTTATGAAAAAAGCTATATATCAATTTCTGAAAGTATTTGAGAAATATTCAAAAAGTAGGCCTATTCAGAATAAGTTACACATTTTGAGTGTTCAATCGGAATGCAAATCTGAATACATTAAGGACTGTATATTCAGTATTCAGCAACTAAATACTATTTTATAATATTCTGCCCAGCACTGTGTGCAATGTCACACCCCTAATGGATAGCCATGCAGATAGACGAGGACTTGTAGTGGCACTAAGGAGAAGCATTAAATGTGTGGTTGGTGTGCAGTGTCCATGACAGTAGGTGACAACATGACAACATTTACACAAGAATTTACATGCATTAGGCGACACATGTGCAGTGACATTTAATAAAGCAACAATTCTGTTAACTTTATAATTCTATCCATCCATCCCATCCATCCATTACCTTCTGCTTGTCCGGGGTTCGGGTTGCGGGGATAGCAGCTTCAGGAGAGATACCCAGACCTCCCTCTCCCCAGCTACCTC
Organism: Gnathonemus echidnorhynchus; assembly: GCA_026776725.1. Classification (NCBI taxonomy): domain Eukaryota; kingdom Metazoa; phylum Chordata; class Actinopteri; order Osteoglossiformes; family Mormyridae; genus Gnathonemus; species Gnathonemus echidnorhynchus. Next base: position 35,937,884 of record JAODJU010000040.1, read on the forward strand.
TACCAGCTCCTCGGGGAGGACGCCGAGGTGTTCCCAGGCCAACCAAGAGATATAATCCCTCCAGCGAGTCCTGGGTCTGCCCCGGGGCCTCCTCCCTGTAGGACATGCACGGAAAACCTCTCCGGGTAGCCGCCCAGGAGGCATCCGCGGCAGGTGTCCAAACCACCTCAACTGGCTCCTCCGATGTGGAGAAGCAGCGGTTCTACTCTGAGACTCTCCCAGATATCTGAACTTCTCACCTTATTTCTAAGGGAGAGCCCACAGCTCCATACGGCCGCTTGCACAATGGAGGTCCGGAACAGTGTCCATTCTGACTCAATGTCCCCAACCTCCCCCGGCATGCAGTTGGAATTCTTTTTTTTTTATTTTAGTTGGAATTCTGCCAGAGGTGCGAGTTAAAGCTCCGGCGAACAGGAGCCTCTGCCAGACGTTCCCAGCAGACCCTTGCTATGCGTTTGGGCCTACCAGGTCTGACTGGCTTCCTCCCCTGCCACCTGAGCCAACTCACCACTAGGTGGTGATCAGTTGACAGCTCTGCCCCTCTCATCACCTGAGTGTCCAAGACAGAAGGCCGCAGATCAGATGATATGATTATGAAATCGATCATCAACCTGGAGCCCTGGGCATGTTCACTTATGGACACCCTTATGCTCAAACATGGTGTTCGTTATGGACAAACCATGCATTGCACAGAAGTTCAACAACAGAACACCGCTTGGGTTCAGATCAGGGAGTCCGTTCCTCCCAATCACCCCCCTCCAGGCCACACTGTCATTGCCACCGTGAAATCCCCCAGCAAAACGATGGAATCCCCCCGTGGCACGCCAACCAGCATACCACTAAGGGAATCCAAGAAGGTCGGGTACTCTGAACCGATATTCAGCGCATAAGCGCAGATGACAGTCAGAGACCTATCCCTGACCCGAAGGCGCAGGGAAACAGCCCTCTCGTTCACTGGGGTAAACTCCATTGTTAATGCACCGCGCTGTGGGGCCACCAGTAGCCCCACCCCCACCGGCGCTGTTCACCCACCGCAACTCCAGAAGAAAAGAGCGTCCAGCCCCTCTCCAGGAGATTGGTTCCAGAAGCCACGCTATGCGTTGAGGTGAGCCTGACTATATTTAGTCGGTATCTCTCAAACTCACGCACAAGCTCAGGCTTCTTCCCCACCAGAGAGGTGTCATTCCATGTCCCAAAAGCCAGTTTTGTCAGCCGGGGATCGGACCACCAGGGCCTCCCTTGGCCGCCACCCGATCCACAATGCACCGAACCCCTGACATTCCCCTTGCGGGTGGTGGGCCCACCTGGGGACAGTCCTGCGTGCCTCTTTTGGGCTGGGCCCGGCCAGGAACTTTATAACTATTATCCAATAATCAGGTAGGCCTAATTGTTTTGTAGTAATCGATATTACATAATACCATTATTAAAGTAAAGTCACTAACTCAGTGTAGATCAGAACTGGAGGAAAAGATTTTATCAATGACTTATAGCAGCTAATTCAGTCCCAAACCCAGCTACCAGTGCAGAAGGGTGGCGAGGGGCATTCACTCCCAGATCCATTGTGGCAGGGGGTCACTGAAAAAATGTCTCCCACTCCCGGGTGGGGGAATTAACTGAGTGCCCTTTTTGATAGCAGATGATCTCGCAAAATTGGCAACAATTTATTGAGACCCCAGCAATTTTCACCGTGTGTAGGCATGTCTATATTACACTGTGGGGATCAAATGTCCGCACAATGTAATAAAAATCTGTTATTTTTCCTATTTTTTTTTTTTGGAAATTCAGTTTTATAAAAATCAAAAACAACAAAAGTCTTATATTTTGCCTTGTATAGTTATAGGTCGTCATGTTGGGATTAGGGTTTTTCCCATAGACATGAATGGATGATCCCCACAAAGATACAATTAACACAAATATGTGTGTATGTGTGTGTGTGTTTTTCTCAATAATCCAAACCTTAATATAAACTTTCCCATGTTATCCAATTCCCGTAGATGGGGAAGGAGATATAACATTTCATAAAACAAAGTAATTTGCACGTTTTTAGTTTCAGTTTTCGGAGAACATCACGTGCCTTTTCACCTGACGGCTCTCGCGGCTTCACCGGTCTCTAAGGGGACGGTGCAGGCCCCCTGTCGGCCGGTTCGGATCGCAAAGGTGCAGCACAGCCATTGGCCCGCAGTCACGTCACTCAAAACAAAAAAAAAACGGAGTCACCAACAGAAACCGGAGAAGGAAGTTTTCCAAGTGGACAGTTAACGGGTCACTACTGACCATTAATCGAGGAAGATACTGCAATCACTTCTGCTTTAATAAAAATAAAATAATCTGGTAATCTGCAGAGCGTCACCCTTCTTTGCCGATCTTTTTTTTGGCAGCGACAATGCAAGATGTGTCAGACCCAGTGCCCGCTCAAGCTTTTGAAAAGGACGCGTTTCAGCTCACGGTGGAGGACGTGTACGACATCTCTTATGTTATCGGCAGGGACCTGCTAAAGATCACCCAGCCGGCCGACGTGGTCTCCGAGCTGCAGTTCAAGATCGTCCGGGTGCTGGAGATGTTCGAAGCGCTGGTGAATCGGTACAGCTTGACCGTGGAAGAGCTCAAAATGGAAAGGGACAATCTGAAAACCGAGCTGGACAGGATCCTGGGTAACTCTGCAAACGGGCAGGGAACGGTGAGTCCTCCATCAGGGGATTTAGAGAACATACACGGCAGTAAAATCAGTGGTTGGTTAAGAAAAATCCTATGCTTGCTCACTCTTTCTGTGTGTAGTGAAGGATGGATAAGACATTGTTTGGGTGGTTCCATGTGCAGCATACACGTGTTTAATTTCCACAATGTGATAGTGAGCAAGGAGCATAGTCCAGTATGCAGTGAATAATTTAATCGAGAACATGTGAGACTCTTAAGTAATGTTCCGGGGGGAAGTTACTTGAATTTCTGCACTCAAACAGAAAATCCAGTTTATTGTGTAAGCCTTCAGAAATGACATTGCTGTAAATGGGCTCTCTGCAGTGATCACGTTCATTGCCCAGAAATCGGGGTAATTCTCATGGTTCTTGCCAGCCGGGTCTCTTGTAATCAGATGTAATTTGAAAGTAGGACATTGTTAATTCTTTTTCTGGTAGGAAAAAGGATAAATGGTTTATTTATACCAGCGCTTTATCTGTGATTGGACTGCATGAGATTCTTCCAACAAAATGCCCCTAGGTGGATACTCACTCATTCTGTCCTGTAGTCATAGAGAATTAACATTTCCTGATCCTTGTATTTTGCGCTTCCAGCAATTGCTGGGTCCAGACAAGCTTGTAGTGGACCTAAAGGACCCCAATCGACCTCGTTTCACCATGGAGGAGCTGAAGGAGGTACTGCAGGAGCGGAATCAGTTGAAGACCCAACTTCTTCTAGCCCAGGAAGAGTTGCAGCTCTATAAAAGGTATGAACTCAGCAGAAACCTACTATGGAAGAAAGGTCTGTTGAAAGCTCTAGGCTACATATTTCTATATCTAACCCTTATTTTAGTCTGGATAAATGCCCTTTACATTGATACGCAGGGTCCTTATTGTAGTTCCTCATCTCTAACACATACACTATGGTGGTTTGTCCACAGCGGCGTTTTGCACCAGCCTGAGCCGTCCATGGCCGACATAGACCTGGAACCAAAAAAAGCTGAGGCCTCAAATGCCAAAATCGAGACAAAGGAAGAGCCTAAAGAAGAGAAGACAACCATTCGAAAGCTGTAGGTTGTGTTGTCGTGCAATGCGCGGTATGAGAAGCTGGCAGGCTCTGAGTAAACAGGTTTTGCGGGGGACTTAAACAATGGCCTCAAGCCACTATATACACTGCCTAAAATTATGCACCATCTGTGGCGTTAAAAAATCCGGATGTCTTGCACTTCTGAAAGTAATTTCTGGATGGGGAGAGGGGGCACAAAATTCTTGTCATGGGTATGAAAATATCTCTATAAGGAGGCTGTTGACTACCAGGTGGCACATGGATTAATGCAGGGGTGGCCAATCTTATCCGCAAAGGGCCGGTGTGTATGCGGGTGTTCGCTGCAACTCCCTAATTAGAGGACTGATTGGCTGAAGAGTCCTCACACCTGGGTTTGAACAGCTGACCTACAGG
>JAODJU010000040.1:35942114-35959352 GCA_026776725.1 Gnathonemus echidnorhynchus
TGAACAGCTGACCTACAGGTTATCCCAAAAACCTGCATACACACCGGCCCTTTGCGGATAAGATTGGCCACCCCTGGATTAATGATGAAAGAGACAGATACAAGGTTTTACATATGTTTTATTTAGTAGATACTTATCTAAAGCATCGTTCCAGGTTTCTGGTTCCTGAGGGTGTACTTAAGCATTTAGGAAGCATAAACCATTTCCTTCCTTTTCAGGTTTTCCTTCACGAAAAAATAACCATCGTGAGCTCCAAGACGTCACCACAAGTGACCCAGCCTGGATTTAACAGTACCGGACTTTTTACACATACACATCACAGCCCACAGTGCAGGATGGCATTGTGTCAGATGAGGAAATGGAGCTTGCAGGACTTTAAGCTCAATGATTTCTTAAATCCATCAGCAGACAGCCAATGTGCCAATTACCATTATTGCCTTGAAAGTGAACTGAGGACAGGCCTGTAAGATGGCTGGTGCTGCAGTGTGAGAGGCAGGACACTCCTGGTAAGGGCCCCACGTCTGGAAAGGTGATACATTAACAGTGGCAGCGGTGATGTAGTCAGTGAGTGGGAGAAATGAAGCAGTGAAACTCACAATAGATGAGATCAAATTTAATCAGTTCACTGTTCATTTGTTAAACCAGGCAGTGACTGACTGAGCAGAGTCATCCCCATATAGTGTAGGGTTTCATTGTCTCAATTTTCCTACGGCTGGCAGAAGGCTAAACAGATGTCATTATTCCAGCACATATCTCCCATTTAAGGGTAGACTTTTAACGTTGACTTTTAAAAACATTCCAAATGCCTTAACTTCCACATCTAAGAGGCTCAGTTTGACTTTATTTGTAGTGTGGATGGGTTTGAAGCAGCAATAATCAGACACACACACAGCGTACACCTACCTGGGTTGCCTCAACGACTCAGTGAAGACTGCAGTAAAATGCTTTAATTTATGGCAAAAAGGGTAAAAATTCAGGTTAAGGAGCACTATTTTAATAAGTTCACTTGAAACATTTGGTTAGACATTTGACAGCTTTGCGTGTGAGGTACAGCTCTTGTTCAAGTTCATAAAATAACTAGGTTCAACACGGCAAGGAAGGGGTAAAATTTAAGATGTACTTTAAGCTACAGCCTAGGAATCTCATTCCAGTTAACGGCTTCAAAAGATCCAGCTACTTTACACACGCTTTCTTCCTCAACCATAAATTTATTGCTAAGCATACCTCCTAACATTAAGATTGATAAAATGCAGAATGTGGTCTATACCAGCTGGAGTCACTGACCTACCCGTATACAAAGTACATAAAAATTGCTTCGGAAAGTTACCATTAATATTTAAAAGTTGATGCCATTACATTTTAAGGACTGCCATAATTTGGGTATGTACCCCAGCAAATCCCCTCCCCCCAAAGGAGAAAAAAAAAAAAAAAAAAGCACATATGCTTTTACTAAGGCCATTCGCAGTTTTAAAATGGTTTGTAAAGGAAAAAAAAAAAAAGCTGATTCTCTTCTTGGAGTACAGCTGCTGATTGAGGAAAGGAAGGGTAAACGTATTACATCACTGTTTGAGCCAAGGGTGAGCCGCAATGGAATCCTTACTGCGGTCACCATAGTCGTACAAAAGCTCCTCCCCTTTCTCAATGTCTCTGGAAGCCACCAGTATCAGGTGAGGTATTCCATTTATGTTATGGAGTTTGGTCTGGCAATTGCCATTTTTACTGTGGTTTATCAGCCTCCCCAGGCGGTTGGTTTCCTTCGTGGCATCCACACTGGAGGGGAGGGGACAGGAGAGATCAGTTGGTTGGTTTAAGGTAAACATGCCACCAAGTTAAGTGACGATTGGTCTCCCTAGCAAAACACTGGCAACACTGGATAGTCAGCCACATGACAAAAACATGCTGCACTAGTTCACTATTCACTGCCCTCGGGCATCTGGGCAAGTTAATATTTCAGCTACAATAGCCCCTGTACAATCTTGAGTGAAGAGAATGAAATATTGCGGAAACATTTACTTATCCATAATGAACAGTACACAAATAGGGGCAGACAAGGGTGTTTTGTCAAACACCTACCAGTAGGTTTTGCTGAGATACTGGAAATAGTACATATAGCAGCCGGTGGAGGGGTCCTGCGCATAGGCGGCCTCCCGTTCCCTGGCGTCATTGATCTGGAGCAGGTCCCCGTGGTACTCCACAACATACTCCCCCTTCTGGAAGCTCCGCTCAGCAAACACGCCCCTTCCTTTACCCTCAATGTGCTTCACCTGTTGGCGTGTCAATCACGTCATGTGGGGAAAGGCAGCCGGTTATTCCCCAAATTTGCCCGGCTAATATATTTATTTATTTTATAAATACATGACCTGATCCAGACTGAACAAAAATGGCCTTAGTCCTGGCACATCACAAGAGTATAAAAGAACCAAGGTATTGCACCCACACCAGAAATGTAGCCAAAGTGCTGAATTGAGAAGCTTATATGTCCCCAGTGCCCACCCGCTGCGAGAGCACATTACCTGCATGCCTTCTTCAATCCCGTTCTTTATCAGGTGATTGATGTGCTGCTGTTCTTTGCACTGTCGACAAGAGTTTGGGCCATCAGCATGACTCAGAGGCTAGTGCGCGCGCGCGCACACACACACACACCATTCACTGCAGATCTGGCTGGCTTAAGGCAAACAGCAGCTGCTGCATGATCCTTTCAGAAAAGGATTAACGGCTTTAACTACATTAATGAAGCAGAGTCTGAATATGGACAATATGAACAAGTTTAGAGCTACATACGTATAGCTGGGTTAGCATAGGAATGTCAGTGTATTGCATTGTACATTAAAGGGATTTTGCTGGTTACCAGAGAAATCACAATTTTAATAGATAAATCAAGATCTTTTGGCCATGCATAAATATATGTACGTGGAGTATATTTTAGTGCTGTGAAGCATTTAGATGAGTGCAGAAAGAAAAAGAAAAAAAAAAAAAAACTAGATGCTCACAGCGAGATGGAGGCCACTGATTTTTTGCAGGCTTCATGATGAATTCCTTAAGGTAGCTGCTTTGTCTCATGAAGCATTGACCTTTCTGCATTAATTGCATCCTGCTGCTGCCTTTCACCATTTCTCTAGCAAATCAGCATTTGACTTGATCTGCATGGGAGTGGCCATGGTGTTGCAATACTGTTACACCAAATCACACAGCAAAACACTGAAATTTAGGAATGAGTCGACTTTAGGGCTGAAAAAATGCAATGAGGCTGAGTTTAGTCCTGAATCTATACTGTACTAATGTAATTAACAGCAAGCTCATTACTAACTGCCATACTACCCACTCCCATAGATCATGGCACAAATTAACACACTTCAGATGAGCTGTGCATCAAAAGACAAAACATGTTTGACAGAAGCAAAGATGGAACATCCTGAAAAAGCAGCAAAGGGATATCCCTACTTACCGTGCTGGAATTTTTTAATTCTGCCTAGAAATCAATACTGACCTTAAGCTCACTTTTGCTCTTCCTGGAGCTTCTCCTTATAGGATAATAATCAGTGACCTTTCTGTTCTGGGTCTCCTTTCTTTCTGCTCTGTAGAAGGCAAAAATAGTATGCAAAATAGTATCACTAGCGATGCACCCCTACTATGACAGCGCTCATGTACTCGTACTGCACCGTTGCCTATAACCCATACCACATGATGTTGCATCAGCAACAGTTAAGCAAAATAAGGGGGGGGGGGGGGGGGGGGTTGGTTAATCAAGTTCAAATAATTATTGTATCAATGTAATTCAAATCACATTACAGATTAATTCATAGGAAAGCATCCTCCAAACAAAAAATCCTAACATTTAAGTAAAATGGGAGGGCAACAAGTGAACACTAAGCACAACATTAAGAATGTATAATCCAGTACATATACTCTCTCCCCCACACACCTCCTGCAAAACAAATCTAGAATCTGAGGAATCACATCAGCAGCCATGTTGGATGTGAATCACTTACGTTTTCAGATTAGACTTCTTGGGTCTAACCCTGCGCCGAGCAGCACAGCCAGAAGCAGGCCCAGGTTCTGTGGTGGCGCTGGAGGCTTCTCCCTGGGGCTCCTTGGGCTGTGGCTCCTCTGTCCGGCATGGGAGGCACTTTTCGCCCTCATTGTCTTGGCCCCCCCTTCTGGCAGTAGCAGCTGCTTCTGATTTCACATTGTTAGGCCTCACTGCAGGGGTAAGCAAGGCACACATTCACAGGTTGGGGAAGTGTTCCAACATGCTTTAAGACCTACTGCTTCATTTTATAATTTATTTGGAGGATCATTTTAAAAATACCCACCATTAAACAATGTCATAAGATGGTCATTTCTGAAAACTCAGGCTACTGATTGGCAGGAAATCGTTCACAGTGCTAACTCAGACCTGCTGAGTTACACTAGCTGTTTTGTGGTTAAAACACAGATTTAAAAACAAAGACAAATTAATATTATGTGGCAACAATCCACATTCCTCAAAAGGACATCAGGGAAACTGCTGTCACCCATCTTCCTGCCTCCAAGGGCAAACTGAATGAATGGAAAACAAACCCGTTACAGGCCAGTTGTTTACCTTCGTCTCGTCTGTCCGTTTCACTTTGGACCACTTGCTTCACAGAAACCTTCCCCTCATGTCCAAGGGGGAGGGATTTATCATGAAGTGGGGAACGGGACTTCAGGAAACTTTGGATCTTAGGCTGACCGTTACACAAGACGTCCTGCAAAAAGGAAACGAGAGCATTAACACTAATTGTGGACATCTACTGTGGTTAGAAGGATGACACTGCAGACGTTAAGATACATCAGCCTGCTAATTAAAGTGGGCATCTGAGAAAGGAAGTCATTAATGGCAGCTTTGGTTACTTCAAATTGCCAGAATGATGATCATAACAGTACACTCAGTGCCAAGTCTAAAAGGATTAAGTTTGTGCACAAAAGTAATACCTTTAGTAATACAATGCCTTTAGTAAATTCTCCTTTATGCTTTGGAGATCAGCACATTCAGCGACACTAAACTAAAACTCTTATGTCAATATGTGTCAAGAACATTTAGAGTTAAAACTGAACCATGCATGCATAAATACCAACACACAAGTCACTTTATAAACGGAATTTTTATGCCAAATGCACGTGCAACTTCACGTGCAAATTACATAATTTCCACATGAAAGTTTGCATTAAATGGCCACCTGGGCATACTCGCTTTCCAGACCACTGACAGATCCTCAGCTTATACGCAGATTCAAATTACTTCCGATTAATCAATTTATATAGTTAACAGTCCTGATATCGCCTACATTATATGATCAACTGTTTAACTTTAATGGCAATTATAAAAAGTGCACATACCCCGTTCATTTCTGGTTGGTTTTCTTTTGTCCCCTTTTCTGCGATGCGAGGAGCGTCGTCAGCTTTAACTTTGGTCGAAGTCAGGCGTTTCTGTCTGCCTTGTACCAAGAAACAAAACACATTCTTCAGTTGCTAGAAGGGTTTTCGTATTCCTCGGCCTACCGGGCACTCAGAAGTGTCACCGTCAGGGTGTTTTCCCCTCTTCAACCGAGGCAGCTTTTATCGTTCCTCCCATCCGCCATGTTTTAACTTCTGGTGAAGCACCACGTGAGCATTTAAAGGACCCAGGTGGTCGCAGTTCCACTACTATCCGAGAGAGGGCGACAGCCTGCCAAAGCGGCACGTTAACAACACTTCTGTAATTTCCAAAACCTATATAATTATACGAATGCCGTACCCAGCCATCCATTTACTGTGCTTGCTTGTCCTTTGCAGGTAAATTTTAACGTACCATTTGGAAATGTTTGCAGAACAGCTGCCGAGTTTTCCAAGCAAACATTCACATGTGTCATTCACATAATTGTGACAACCAACACAACAGCTAAATAGACAAAAAATAATAAAAACTAGATATGATAAAATGCTAAAGCAATGAAGCTAGCCACAAAAGCAGAAACCTTTGTTGGCGTCGCAGGGGAACGGCAGTCTATACTGCAAATCTAAAAGCCATGCTCTCGACGTATGTGTGGGTCCTTCCATAAGTAATATAATTACAAATAAAACCGCGGACGCAATAATTGTCTCTACGGATATAAATACTTGCTGTTACTTACCTTTTGCCATTGCAACTACGAGCAATACTTTTCAGCTGAGTGGTCTGTAAACTTTAAAGAAAAAAAATAACCAAATGCTGCTACCAAATTTGAAACATTCAAACGTACGTAACCTCAAGACCCTCTATAATTTCTTTTATCTTTACCGTGTTTATTACCATAAACTATCACTTCTTTCTCTGTTAGCTCGAAAAGACATGATACGGATGCTCATTTTGCACGAGCCGGTGGCTTGGGCGGACCTGGCCGTTTTAAAATCAACCTAAATGCTGATTGGTCGGAAGTCCCGCTGCTTCGATGTGATTTGCTTAAGCAAACAAGCGACGAATATAATGCCTACATGCCTCTGGTTTTCACTTCCACTCCGGGTTGTTTTATTTGCAGAAAGGGATTATCATGCATGTGTTCATTCTTCAAGATGAAACAACAAAGTGCAACAATATTATAGGCAGTTAAGTGTGGTAGCATATGATTTAACCCTTTCGGGCTCAAATTAAGTTTTAGTAACAGGAAAAATCTGATATTTGGGGAAAATTATCATGAGTAAAAAAAACTCATAAAATATGTATGTGGGGTAATAAGGTAGTTAGTTTTTAACTGTTGCAAATCAGCAACGCCTGCCTTGAGAGGGTTAATAATTAAAAAGAAGGTGGCACTTTATAAAAAGGAATAAATTTCTCTTATTTACTAACAACGCACCGCCAGACAACCAACAGCCGCACCGGAAGGGAAGTCGACAATTAACACTCGGTTTAGGCATTAATGTAAACACGTATTCTGCGGTAAAAAAAAAAAAAAAAAAACATCTGTTCATTAAAGTGAAAATCCCAATTATTCCACCTGTGCAACTAAACTACTTCCCCATTATAAGATGCCTTTTCCCCATTTCAGGCGCATATATGCATTGAGCTGTATGAGTGGTATGTTCGTATCTGAAATAAGGTTTGTAAGAGCTCTGTAATTTTTTTTAATCATGCCTACGAAAATAACTTATTGTCAGCAGTGAATGCTGATGATCTTCACTGGGTGTCCCCTTCCACTCCCTGGTGATGTATAAGAGGACTAATCACTCATCTTATTCACACTCAGTTTGAGCTGTAGACTGGATTGTGTCATTGCTCTGATAACTGTGATGTAGTATGGTCAGAAACAATGAACTTGCTAACCCATGGCAATCATGTTTTGACATTAAAGAGCATGAATCTTAATTATGGTAGGAATTAATGGGATACAGTGCACCTATATTTTCATTAAAAACTGAAACTATTAAAAAAGAAGGATGTGTTGTAAATGAAAAAAAAAGAGATGTCATCATTCTTAACGTAGAGGTATTATTATTTGCATTTAAATGTTCTGCAGCCTTGGATGTTGGGTATTTTTTCTGTACTTCTGTGTTCTGCAATATGGTACAGTCTAGTCTGATTCACCTTTATAATTGACCTTTACATTTTCTATGACTTCCTTTGTAGTTATGGCTAAATATAGTAATTATGATTTAATTATTTCAATGTATGACCTTTTATGTGTCTTATTTTTCCATTGTTTTTAATCAAAAACACTTATTTTGATTGGATTGTGATACAAAATGTGTATATTCCATATTTTCCTTTATTCGCTTTCTTTTGTTCATTCTCTTTGTTCAGTAATTCTTTTTAAAAGCAAGAAGACAGTTAATGTCCATTTCCAGGAGGTTCATTTGCATATTTAATGTGTAAACGAGCCTGTGCCATCAATTGGTCATATGATTTGTACTCAAAAAAGGCTTTCAAGTCCACCTTTTTTATTTACTTGTTATTATGTACTTGGCTATCAGTGTTTATTTTCACATATAGTAAGTTGTTTTCATCAGAACAAGGACAGCATTGGTGAAGCATCAAGGAACTGAATTTCCAGTGTATCCTCATAACTTTATAAAACTGAGAAACTCACACTCATGTTAAGAATTACCAGTCGACCTTTTCCTCCTTTGATATGTCATATATCCTCTAATTTGACTTTGCATGTTCCCCCAAATTAAGTCATACAGGTATCTTCTATGTTATTTGGTGGCCCTAAATTGCACAGGTTGTGTGAATTATGTGGCTGAGTATATGCTTGCATATGCCCTGTTGTGGTCTGGCATCCTGACCAGGATGTACCCCTGCATTGAGCTGTATGAAGATTGATGACTGCTTATCTGTAATCTTGTGCTATCATAAACATGTGCAAGTGTTCTGGCTTTTTGAAAGAATTAAGGTCAACAAACCATAAAATATGGAAACCATAGAATCATCTGTCACCATATTAGTGGCTTACATCCATTAATGTAAATACCTACTATATGTCTTTATCGATAATTTACAGAGTAACTCTGGACCGACATGGAACAAAACCATTTTTGCTATTTAAATACAATAACCACCGCATATCAAACTTCATTGTTTGCTAAAATGCAAAAGTGCAATTGCGGTACCATATTAAAAATGCATTTTTATCGTCTGCAGCATTGCAGACTGTCCCAAGTACTGAAAAAATATCCGAAGTAAAAGTTTTAAACACTTGGAATTGCGGTGACTTGAAATTCATCCGTAAAGTAATATCAAGCGTAATTTTTAAATACATACTGACAGAAACGCTCCGTAAGAAATGTATGTCTATTCAACTTTATCATGTAGGCCTAATATTCGTTATGTTTATCATGAAGCACCTGATCATGGTCAGTAATTTGACCTTCCAAACATGGCATCCCGCTACTTAGCTGTGTCATTATTTACGTACAAGGAAACGGGTAAATCTTTCGTCATATCCGGAAAAGGGGCCGCCGGTCACGTGAACAAGGCTTACTTCTCCGCTTCTCCGATGTGTTTAATATATGATAGATATATCAAGAATGGCATCCTTCATCGAGGCGACGCGTCCGGTGTGCTTACAGACGCAGTGTGAATGTTTTTGGGCTGCCGCCGACGCGCGCGCTTGCCGGGGACGATTCTTTTCAGCTTCTCCCTTCGGGTGTGGGTGTCACGTGACCCGCACGCGGCCCCGCTCGCTCGGAAAAGATGGCGACAGTCGGGTAGAAAGCAACGGAGCGCGACAGCAGCAGCAGCCGCAGCAACCTCGAATCAGTCGCGGTGACTGGAAGCCTCTAGATCGGACGGGTAAGTAAGGTTACTTCCCTTCCACACGGAGTCCGAGGTCTGAAGACAGCTGCCGGCCGATTTTGTGGGAGTTGAGCGCTTCTCAGTGGGAGCAGCCCGGCGCCCTTGGTCACCAAGCTAGCTGCATCGCGGAGTAACGTTAGTTTTGTTTTTGTGTGGCCCGCTGAGAGGTGACTGTGCAGGACGGCGCCGACTAACTCGGGGTGGGGGGGGACTGTGTGTGGCTCCCGAGGTGGCAGCGCACGGCAAGCCGTCTTGTCACCTAGATGGCCCCAATTCCGTGATGTTTCTTTATATTAGCTTAGCTAAGTGAGATATTTGTTCAGTATTGGTGCTTTTAAGTACGACGGCGGTTTTTAACGAATACCTCGTTTAATCCAAAGCTTTGGAGGAAAGTCCTGGGGCTACGCGGTTTGTTCATAGTATCTGAACTAGCTCATCATTGATAGATCGTTAAAATTGGGCAAATTATCGTATTTATTGCACAGGGAGGCGATACTGCTAGTTATCTAGCCGATGGGCTGCATGCGTTAGCCATTTAGCAGGGAGACTGTATGAATCACCAAAACGTATTTTTTAGTTTTTATAATTTATTTACCCACATCTGTCCGTATTTATCTACCTTGATATACTGGACGTTTTAGTTAAATTGCGGTTCTGTTGAATTTTTAACTTGACACTGACTAACCGATGACATCCGTTGGCTAATGGTAAATACCGGACAAGTTGTGGCCCAATCTTCAATTAGCTGGTCACTTTCTTTTCCGTTATTAATCTGGCTTGAACGGTTTAATTTTCTTATAATACATCGGTACCAATTTGGCAGTTTAAATGTTGCCTTGGTAGCTAGGCACTGACTTCAAACCCGGAAGTTTTTGCATGCGAACACGTGTTTCGGTAGAGGTTATGACCACTTGTAGCCGGCTGTGAATGACCTTTTCCACATAGAAGCCAGAAAGGTGTCGTTTGTGGAGTCAGAATTATTTTCATGGTGAAGTCTACTTCCGACTGTGAAAAATCTGGTGTTGTAATGTTTTTTTTTTCTCGTGTATGATGTATTTAATGAATATAGATACCCGAAAGTTAAAAGCCTGCCACATGCTGACTGTAGAAGTTGGATTTGCTTATGAAACTGTTTAATGTGTTATGTAAATATTTGTAGCTGTCCGGGTAAAAAACAGTATGGATGGACTGTGTTTGTTTTTTCCCTCCAAAAAACTAATATTTTGATTTGGTCTTGTCTACACCAGGAAAATGGATCCTGGACAAGACTTGCTGCTCGCTGCCTTGAGTGAAAGTGGGATCAGCCCCAATGATCTATTTGACATCAGTGCCATCGACATGGCGCAACCCACCAATGTACAACAGGTAGTGAACCTGCGCTGCACTGCAATCGGACAGATGAGCTGCACCGCTGTAGCTCCCTTATTTGGTGTCAGTATGACCGCATTTATTTAAAGAAAAAAAGCCAACCTGGACCACAAGATAGGACTGACCGCTATGGTGGAAAATATCTTAAAGGGAAATTACACTACATTTTGGTAATGTTGATACTGCCTTTGCATGCTGCTAAGAAGCCACAAGTGTTTTCTTTGTAGTTCAGTTAAGTTGCTAATTGTTGGCAGTTTCATACTGTTCATGTTAAACATTTTTCTATTATGTAGACAACATCATTCAGACACTGAAAACTAACATCTAGAAAGGGGGTTTCAGATGGTGATTGTTTTCCTTCCCGTATGAATAAATACGTTTCCAAATTACAGGATGTTTATTTTTTGCAATCTCCATTTTACATATTCAGGAGAGAACTTTTAATCATTATCTTTTTCCTTTTCAAATCCCTCCAGTCTGTTCCAATAAGTGCCCTGGATCTCGGCGTAGGAGCAGAGGCAGGCGGGGTGCTGAGGCAGGAACCAGCTGTGCCCCCCACCCCCCCAACCCCTACAGTTACAATTAGGGTATGTTTTTGATTTTTATTTTTATTGTGGCTAGTTTCTGTGCTTTCAAATGAGGATTATGTTCTTATCTGGACAGTGTCTTCCAGGGAATTAACATGCTTTTAGTACATTACCCTAAATAATGGTCCTGTAGCCCGTCACTTTCCATTCATATTTAAATTTTGTGGTAGATTTCTCCTCATGTATTAGGTGTGGAGGAAATGGTAATTACTGAGCATTTATACTGGTGTAGTACATTCTTGCTGTGTTGGATGGCGCTGGTCTAAATATGCACAAACATCCAGGATCAAAAGTAATTTATTAAAACCATCATAAATATCAATTATTTCATGTAATTCACTTTAGCACAGATGCTTTCCCCTCTCCCTACTATTGCTGAAATTCCTTCTGAGACCCACATTATTCCCAGATCATAACTACTCTCCTTACATAGGAAGGAAAATCAGAGCTTCCAAAAAAGATTCTTTTGTTGTACCTGCCTTTAGGAAAAGAGGTGCTTTTTCTGAAGTGGAAAACAGCAGCGTATCAGGTTTTTAAGATATTGGATTCACCTCAAGTTTTTGTTTACTGTTCTCCTCATACCCGTGCCTTTTAGTGGTGTGTTTTTCTTATTCTGTGGTGAGCTGGAAGGCTGTAGGGTCAGGAAGGATGATGAGAAGAAATGTCCTTAGTGGCCGCACTTTGCAAGAAGTGTCCTGGTACATAATTTGAGGATTTAAAAGAGCCATTTGGCATGGGATTAAGCCCAATGAGCTATTTTATTGATTCATAAGCCCTTTCTCTGTCAGATGGTGTGTAAATGTTTATTTTCCCTGTAACCCCTGGTGAAATTGTGGGCAGCTGTGCTTTTTATCTGAGCCGGGTGTGTATTTGATACTCACAAAGTTTGTTTTTTTTTTTTTTTAATTATACAGCTTTGTACATTGATGTGGGATTGAATCAAACACGTATACAACTCCTCTAGATACTCTTATCCCTCTGTTTTCAGTGCCTGCTTTTTATTCCTGGGTAAATTTCATGTTTGTTGTGAATGGCATGTTGGCATGAATAATGCATATTCTGAGCTGTCTGATCTTTCAGCTGCTTTCAGAGCTAAACTCTTTCCCCTTTGCTCTCCTGTCACCTGGACGCCTGCAGAAGCCTCAGCCGTCGACCACCACGTTCGTCCTGAACCAACTGAATCAGCTCCCATCCCTGGGGACAATAGTCGTGACCAAGCCATCTGTTGGCCCCAGTACTACTTCCCGGCAGACCTTAACTGTGGCCAAGGTGATCAACACGTCCTCCACCACCGTGCGGGCCAATTCCACGGCCGCCACGTGCGAGGTGGTCCCGTCCAGCAAGGACCAGATCCAGCTGAAGGACCTTCTGAAAACCAGCAGCCTGGGTGAACTCATGAAGCTCAAACCTCCACCGAATATCGCCCAACCTGTTGCCACAGCTACCAGTAAGTTTATCTGGATTGGATACAGTTTCTGTCAGGCTTCTTGCTTTGTTGGTCTTAATGGCGTTTTGATATGTGACCATTCTGGCATCATTCCTTGCCTGTCAGTGGCAGAATACAGACCTCTCTTAATTTTGACCTGAACCCAAGTGATACCTACAGTTACCATGGATACGATTTCAGCTTATCGTTCTTTTCTTGGTTGCTTAGCGGCAAATGAATTTTCCCTATGGGCCCAACACATCATTGATTGAAGGTGTAGGGTGTTTTTTTTCTTGTTTGGCTTAAATATATGCTTCTTGTTATGTATGCTGTGCTTATATTTTTTTTTTAAAAAAAAAGGTCTATATGAATGTGACCGGTGATGTATTAAAAATGTAATCTGGGGTACTCTTGAAATTGCGGTATTTTCAGATGATGTGGCTTAGCCAAACTTTTCCATACATCACACTGTGACATTGCGTTCCATCTACTTTTCCAGAAATCATTCTGGTCTCCACCACGATGGTAAATAAAGCAGGTACGGCGGGTGTTAGGGCGACGGTGGTGGTCACGGAGGTGCAAAAATTCATGCTTGACTGGGTTCATGCACCCTGGTATCGCACAAGTAAAGAGAAAGTCTAGGGATGTAATTAATGCAAGTGAACAGTCATTTTGAGATCCTGGAGTTTCAGGAAGAAAGTGGCACCTTCTAATATATATTTGATTTCTTTGTCAACCTCATTCTTGCCTTGTTTTTTTTCCCCTCCCATAGCTGATTTGAACAACGGCTTGAAGAAGGAAGTGTCCAGCAAAGATGTGGCCCGCATCTGGGTCAACGACGACATCAAGATGAGGAGCTTTTCCCCCACGAATGTGAGTCCCCCCCCCCAACTTTGCAGCTGTCTCTTATGTAAAAACCGTTTACATAACCTCCTCCATGCTGAGGTGGGGAAGCCACCTGGGTGTTTGTTTTTATTTGAATAAATACCCAGCAGGAAGGCGAATGAGCTTAGTGGTGGCATGAAGTTGAATTAATTACAACACTTTTGATCCCTAAGAATAACGTAAACCTTTTTCTAGAAGGTCCATGGGATTAAGGAGGAGGAGGAGCCTGAGGAAGAAGAGGAGGAAGAGCTGGTGCATGCTGAGACTTATGCGGAGTACATGCCTATGAAACGTAAGAGTGCCTGCTGGCTTCTTTTGCCTCTGAGTGTCACACGAATATTTGGTAGCGATGCGTCTGAAGAATTCAAGTGAGATGTATGTCTGTGAGGGAAGCGGGGTAGCGCAGAGGTGAGGAACGCGGATCAGGTGTAAGTGCTGCTAGGTCAGATTCCATGTTAGGCTCTGCTGTTGGACCCTTGAGAGAGAGAGAGTCAAGTGGAATAGCTCCATCAAAGTATTTAGAGATTAATTGTGGATTAAGCAGCAGTGTGTATCTGTGCGTATGCTGGGGAAATGTAAATCAGCCCTGAAAGTACACTGCATCACCCCTCCAGTGAAGGTGGGTCTGCGGCATCCTGACCCCGTGGTGGAGACCAGCTCCCTGTCCAGCGTCTCCCCGCCCAACGTGTGGTACCGCCTTTCCATCCCAGAGGAGACCATAGACAGGGGCTGGCTGTCCGCCTTGCAGCTGGAGGCCATCACATATGCTGCCCAGGTAAGGTCCCTGTCTGTGGATCCCCCTCCCACAGCACTCTGCGTCTCAACATGCTTTGTTTTGATTGGTGATTTTGTCTCTGCGTCTAGCAACACGAGACATTCCTACCGAATGGTGACAGAGCAGCCTACTTGATAGGGGACGGCGCAGGTGTGGGGAAGGGCAGGACCATTGCTGGCATTATCTATGAGAACTACCTCCTAGGCAGGAAGAGGTCCCTATGGTGAGAGAGCTTGTTGCTTTCAAGCCCTGATTCCTTTGCAATTTTAGTGATGTGATTCATTGTAACTATGGGCTGTTTGCTGTCCAGGTTTAGCGTGTCTAATGACTTGAAGTACGATGCGGAAAGAGACCTGCGAGACATCGGGGCAAAAAACATCCAGGTCCACTCCTTGAACAAGGTAGGTTGGTCGAATGCACGTCGAGCCATTTTAGGCAGCTGAAAAAGGAGTCTGAAAAAAAAGCTGACTGTTTTTCCTTTGTGTCCTGCTGTTTAGTTTAAATATGGGAAGATTTCCTCCAAGCACAATGGCAGCGTGAAGAAAGGGGTGATTTTTGCCACATACTCTTCTCTGATTGGGGAAAGCCAGTCAGGTGGGAAATACAAGACGAGATTCAAGCAGCTGTTGCACTGGTGTGGCTCGGACTTCGACGGTGTGGTATCCTTTTCGGAACTGTTCTGTTATTGCATCTGGCACATTGCAAGTCCTTGCCAGCAGTCTTCGTGGGGCTGTAATGATATCCTTTCATTTTTTCGTCTTTTTGCCCTGTATGTTTGGCATGTTCCTTGAGTGACGTGTCAGATTGTGTTTGATGAATGCCACAAGGCGAAGAACGTGTGTCCCATTGGATCCTCCAAGCCCACCAAGACGGGTTTGGCTGTCTTGGAGCTGCAGAACAATCTGCCGAAAGCACGAGTGGTGTACGCCAGCGCCACAGGTAAGATGTTCCTCTGATGGAGGTGTGTGATGTGAAAGGCAGTGGTGAATTCCCTGAATATGAAAGATGAAATGATCAAGCATGTTGCTGGTTCAGTGGCCCATATTAATAAGTGATATTAAAAGCATGATCAGTAATAAGGTTTGTCTGATTTTTGAAGGGGTATTTGTAGCAAACTTTGTAGGGGTTTGTTGCAACGGCTGCTCAGTGACAGGATGGTGGACCCTCTCGCCCCCATTCTCGCTGTGTTGCAGGTGCATCTGAGCCTCGGAACATGGCATACATGAACCGTCTTGGCATCTGGGGGGAGGGGACACCCTTTAAGGAGTTCAGCAACTTCATCCAAGCCGTGGAGCGCAGGTGAGTAGTGGAAGGCCCGGTCCTCCCTCTGAGCTGAGCTTTGGCCTTGGGTGGGCTGCTGACCAATTGTAAACTGATCCATAGCTGTCGTAGTGTGTGTGGCTCCAATGGAGGGATGGTCCTTCCTAATAGCAAAACTTAAAACGCAAGTACCGAACAGAGTGATTGCTGTTTAACATGAAAATCCTCTGTTTAAAATGGTGAAACAAGTGTTAAAATCCCTTAAAATTAATCTGAAAAGGTTCCTTCTTATGCTTTCTGCATTTTCTAAGTCCTGAAATGTTCTTCACACAATAACTTATGTAACTTGTGGCTTCACCTCTGTCATCCTGGCTTTCAACTTGAACATATGACTGTTAATTCTTTACACCTACCAGATGAGGAGTCCACTGAAATAGAATTTTGTTCATTTTAAGGGGTGTGGGTGCCATGGAGATAGTTGCCATGGATATGAAGCTACGAGGCATGTACATCGCCAGGCAGCTGAGCTTCGCTGGAGTAACTTTCAAGATTGATGAGGTTCCATTGACGGGTGATTATATCAGGATGTACAACAAGGCTGTCCGTTTGGTGAGTCCCGTGTGACTGTGATTCTGATTTGGGTTCCAGTGGCCCGTTGGAGCAGGTCAGCATCTAATGGGGGTGCCATGTCTCTGTGCTTCGCAGTGGGTCAGTGCACGTGAGAAATTCCAGCAGGCGGCCAACCTGATGGATGCCGAGCAGCGCATGAAGAAGTCCATGTGGGGCCAGTTCTGGTCAGCTCACCAGCGCTTCTTCAAGTACCTGTGCATCGCCTCCAAAGTCCGCCGGGTCGTCCAGCTGGCCCGGGAGGAGGTCAAGAATGGCAAGGTATGGAGCCCCCGCTTGTTCCCCTGGCTGCAGTTTTTGGGTTAGGGCTCTTATGCCTGACGTCCGGCCTCTCTACAGTGTGTGGTCATCGGCCTCCAGTCGACAGGAGAAGCCCGCACCCTGGAAGCCCTGGAAGAGGGGGGAGGCGAACTCAATGACTTTGTTTCCACTGCCAAGTAAGTTTAATCCCCCTCCCCACCAGCCAACAGGAGACGGGGACCCTGATACCTCACATCTCGTATCTGCTGTCCTCCCCCCTCCGTCATGAAATTATTCTAAAAGAATTTTTTTAGAATCATGTACATGTCATATGAGCCTAGATATTTGTAGCAATTTAGCATTGAATTAACAGAAGGTTGATAACATGTATTTGCATTGTATTTCACTGTATTGAAAAGGCTGAATAATACAGGGTTTATTTAAAAAAAAAATGTGTGTGTGTGTGTGTGTATATGTGTGTGTATGTGTATGTGTGTGTGTGTATATGTGTATGTGTGTGTGTGTGTGTGTGTGTGTGTGTGTGTGTGTGTGTGTGTGTGTGTGTATATATATATATGTATATGTGTATATGTATATATATACAGTGGTACCTTAGAACTCGAATTTAATCCGTTCAGAATTCGGGTTCGAATCCTAAAATGTTCGAGTTGTGATCGAATTTTCCCCATAAGAAATAATGGAAAACCAATTACAGTGGTACCTCGGTTCTTGAACTCACTAGAACTCGAATTTCTTGAAAGTCGAACAAACCAGTTTGACCTAGAACTCGATCTGAATATCA
>JAODJU010000040.1:35962191-35994991 GCA_026776725.1 Gnathonemus echidnorhynchus
CATAAATCTGACATATTTACAAAGTACACTAAGATTAAGATGAGTTTAATGCCAAAACAAATATATAAGAAATAATTAATTTGCCATTAATTAAGTTTATGATATTGAGTGAAATGTGTGATCATGCCCCAGTCAGTGAAAGTTTGTTCCCTACCCCTAGACCCCAGAGGGTTAAAGAGTGATGGTGTTTTTGGAGGGATGTTAGTGTCATGAAGCTCTGGGTTGAACTCCATCCCTCTGGTGTTGATGTGTTCCAGGCCAAGAGGCCAAGAAGGGGGCAAAGAAGCCACGAGTGTCTGGCGGGCTTTCGGGAAGCAGCTCGGAGGAGAGCGGCAGCGACTCTGAGCCGTCCGACAAGGAGGCTGACAGCGACGACAACAGCTTCAAGTCTGTCAGCTCGGGGGATGAAGACGACTTCAACCCCTTCAGGGATGAGTCTAGTGAGGATGAGGAAGACGGTGAGCACCGAGTTCTGATGACATAATTAAACTGAACGTTTGCACAGCCTCAGTTTATTGAATGAACCGTGCCCAGAGGGGTGGTAGATTTGGATTAATTTATGATTGTCATATTCAGTTTTTCAGATCGCGTATACTCCATTTTTTAGTCTTGCAATAGCTGATATTCACGTTTAAAAAGATACTTTTTAAAGTCTGTGTTCCATAAAAAATCATTCTGCAATTTGGCCACAAGGCATACATGCATGCATGTGTGTGTGTGTTAAGCTATTTGTTTCTGCTCCAGTGAACATGGGCTGTTGCAAAGGAACTCATATCAGAAAACGCTCATCATGGCTGTGCTGTACGTTTAATAGCTTAACACAATTAGTAATTGCACTAACCAAGAAAGAACTTTGCCTTAAGAGGTCTACTTAAGGGCAGCGCATCAGCCAGGTTCTCTACTGGGTGACTCTTTGGGCTCTCTGTCTAGATTTGTGATGTCCGTTTCTACCTTTTGAGTGAACTTTGGTTTAGTAACTTCATGGTGGTTTTCGCAAAGTACTTGCATGACATATTGACAATCAAATGTGTTAAGCACGTCTTTGAAGGAAGTCTTCTTCACTGTGTGAAAGTATAGCACTTTAGCATGAATCTCATTATTTGCATTTGTGCACATTTTAAGCTCATGTTTGTGTTCGGTATACTCTGATAAGGATTGGCTATATCTTAGCCTAACTTGTGGAAGACCAGTTGAAATGCATGGTGCTGAACCTGACTAAATTAGTCTTGCATATCTTTGTGAATTCAGCTGGATGATGGAGGAGAGTAAGGATTCATGATGTTGCAGCCCTTCATTGGGTCTTTTCAGCAGAAACAACAAATGACTTCATTTAAATTTGCAGGGTCCCCTTTCTCGTTTGGCTTGAAACCACATAAAAATTGCCAAATAACTAATAGACAACTTCTTTACCGGGTCACTCACCTTTGCTGTAGAATTTAAACGAGTAGCTGCATTAATTAGTGGCGTGAATATGTGCCTGTATAAGATTTAGCCTGCATTTGTTGAGTCCACATTGTGAGATTTGTCGATGCCGTTAAATATGCACATGCAATTACAATAAGGTTATGATTATAATTTCAAAACATTATTGTGCATTCCGGCTGACATAACAGCGATAACATCATCCTCATCATCGCCTAAACCTTAGGCCTGTAATTGCAGGTGTTGGACTGTATGAGTCATTCACTGCACATGTAATAAGCTGCTAGAACCTTATTTTCAGTTCTTCTCGTTTATGCAGTGTACTTGACTGCAATGTCAAACTCGTGTCTCATATGAGAGTCATGGACAGATAGTCAAGGGGTGACTGCTGCTAACCACAGAATGCAGAACTGCTTTTCATTGATCTAAGTATGCTTCCATATTTCCAGATCCCTGGCTAATACGAAAAGAGCACAAGAAAGGCAAGGTGAAGGAGAACAAGAAGAAAAAGTCCATTGACCCAGATTCCATCCAAAGTGCCTTGCTGGCCTCTGGCCTGGGTTCCACAAGACCTACGTTTACCACTCCTGTTACCAAAGCAATGACCAGCTCTTCGTCCACTAATGGTCAGTGTGGTTCATACCAGATCCTTTGAGTGTATTGGGATGACTAGAGAAGAATCTAGAAAGTGAAAGTTTAGGAATCTCATTAGTGTGAAGGTTTTCTCTAAAGTGAGGCAAGACTATTTCAGTCTTCTTTCTGAAGTATGCCAGTGTGGTGTTATGGCTACCTTTTTTGTTTGCAGAGGAACCCTGCTCTGATATCCTTGTGCATGGCTCTTGAATTAGTGTGTGAAGAGTCTGTAATCTGTGAGAATGAGTTCGCTAAATAGAGTGGTTTGCTGTTTTTCAAATGTCCAGCCAAGAAGGAGAGCGAGAGCAGCGGCTGCGTGACCAGCCAGGATGCGGTGGAGTGCGCTCAGCAGATGAAGCGGCACTTGCTGGAGGAGCTGGAGGAGCTGGCTGAGGACCTTCCACCCAACACCCTTGACGAGCTCATTGACGAGCTTGGGGGTCCTGACAATGTGGCAGAGGTTGGCTCGTTATAAAAATTATAAATAAATATTAATTATAACATTTACAGTCTCTGCTTATGGCTTTAGAAATGACTTGGAAATGGCAACAATCTAGCCAGCACTTGAAAGCAATGCTGTATTATCCATCTGAAACATGCCAAAAGTATGGTCAAGTTGTTAGTTCTTACCTGCTGTGATTTGACCCTCAAAGCATTCTAGGTTATCAAACACTAGTTGAAGCAGTACTATTGCACTTTCTACCTTGTGGGATGTGAATAGGGTTCAGGCCTGGCTTCTAGTAACATCACACCCCTTCTCATATACAAAACTGCTTTGTAGATGACCGGCCGAAAAGGCAGAGTGGTCAGCAATGACGACGGCAGCATCTCCTATGAGTCTCGGTCTGAGCAAGATGTCCCCGTGGAGATTCTCAACCTCACAGAAAAGCAGAGATTCATGGAAGGAGAGAAGGTGCTGTACATGTGTCCCTCCTCTTCACTTGTGATTGGAAAAAGCTACTCCTGTAACTCACGATTCGCTTCTCCTGTCTCACGTCTAGAATATCGCCATCATCTCGGAGGCAGCCAGCTCTGGTATCTCTCTGCAAGCTGACCGCAGGGTGAAGAACCAGCGCAGGAGGGTGCATATGACCTTGGAGTTACCATGGAGTGCCGACAGAGCTATTCAGCAGTTTGGTATGTTTCCAAGCAGTATGCAAAGTCAAGTCTTCACCTTGGTCCTTCCTGCCTGATGAGTGTCGGATGCATGTATGTCAGTCCTCATGTCCTTAGCTGTGCAGTTATCATTCTGTTTGTCTGTCCTGAAGGGCTGAACAATGCAGGGAAGATTGAGCGTGTTGAAGTGTTGTTTAAAGAATGTTTCTAAATTAAAAAATGTTCTGCTTATGTGAGAAACAGCCCTGCCAAGTCTGTCTTTGCTGGATTTTGTAGCAAGTTCAGTGTGACAGTTTTTTTTTATTTATTTATTTTTTATTTTTAAAATTATTTTTCTTTGTTTGTTTGAAATGGTTTCATATCTTGGACTATTTTGGATGTTATAGGATTTTCGTACATTTTTGTGGGTTACATTTAAATGATGTGGTTAACAAGCTTTGTTTAATTGTATGTCATTAACCTGTGGGGGTGACAGGAAGCTGTATTTGTCTCTGTTCTTTTCATGCGGTTATAAAATCAGAAAGTGTTATTGACTTACTGATCTGAGGCTTGTAACACGAAGCAAGTTGACTTGTTAATGAGCTTTCTTGAGACTTAGCTCATCATTGTACAGTATATTGTCATTGTAACTTGCATTGCACACCTAACCTGCTCCGAGCAGGTTTAAGTGCCAGCTTTCCACTTACAATGGGTGAAAGTCCCTCCCTTTTACCAAAAATGTTCATCCGAACCGCCCTGTCACTAAAAAATTTAACCTATATAAGACCTGCCCTTTGACTAAAAATCAAGGGATGGGCAATCCACTGATTATTATTCTTGATTTGATTCCAAGTAATACCAAGGTTTTTATCTTGACACCAAAATTCAGTACCCTGCCCCTTTGTGGTGGATTAAATTTGGCAAGGGACAGGGGGTGCTGATCATAAAATTTGTAAAGTGGTGGGGGGGGGGTAGTATTACATGGTATCGTCCAAGCTCTTAGTTTGCACCATTAATTTGCTGTCGTAGTACCATTTAACATGGCAGTTGGGATTACTTGATCTGGCTCTAACTCTGGGTATCTAAACCTTACTTTCTGGTATACCCCACAGGTGTCTAAGATGCCTTATTTCATTCTGCTTAACCCAACCCAGAATGATGCGTTATGTCATTCCCTCTTTGGGTTGTATAGCCTCAGATTTGGAGAATTCTGATTTAGATTTTGGTATTTTCCCACCAAGTGCTCACTGATGTGAAATATCTTTGTCCTGATAATCCCTCTTCCCTTTCCTGTCTGAGCACAGGTAGAACCCATAGGTCCAACCAAGTGACAGCCCCAGAGTATGTGTTCCTCATCTCTGAGCTTGCTGGGGAGCAGCGTTTCGCCTCCATTGTTGCCAAAAGGCTTGAGAGCTTGGTAATTTGCCTGGTCGGAAGAGATTGGTGTCATGTTTTAGGCTTGGTATGTTGAGCATCTAAACATGTGGGCGTTCTGCTTAGGGTGCCTTGACGCATGGGGACCGGCGAGCCACCGAAACCAGAGATCTTAGTAGGTTCAACTTTGACAACAAGGTAATGGCTTTTTTCCTGTAATGGCTTGATGTTTCTCCTTGGGCTGCATTTCCTCTGACGTGCCTTGTCCCCCACAGTATGGTCGAAATGCACTTGAAATTGTGATGAAGTCCATTGTCAACCTGGACTCTCCTCTGGTCTCCCCACCTGCCAACTTTGATGGTGATTTCTTCAAAGGTATTGCTGTTGCTTTCATGTCACTTCAAACAGTTGTGTTTTTGTCAGAATGCATCGCTAAAGGGATATTTGGTCTTTTTTGTCTTTCTCATTTGCTCCCCTGTGAGTTTTTTAGCTTGGAATGAAACTTGACGTTATCGACATTTTTTCTATTTATTTATTTATTTATTTTTTTATTTTTTTTTTTCTGCTTTTGTCTACAGAAATTCGCCATGGTTTAATTGGAGTTGGATTAATCAATGTAGAAGATCGTTCGGGCATTCTCACATTGGACAAAGGTCAGATGTGGCTATGTGGCTTATTTTATATTAAGTTAAATCTTACATTTACAAATTCCAAAATGGTGTCTGAGTCTTTTCTACTTGCTTTAACATGTCTTTTTTTATGGGCAGATTACAACAACATCGGCAAGTTTCTCAACCGTATTCTGGGAATGGAGGTCCAGCAGCAGAACGCACTATTCCAGTACTTTTCAGACACGCTGACAGCAGTCATTCAGAATGCCAAGAAGAACGGTCGATATGACATGGGAATTCTGGGTAGGTCAGCGTTTTCTAAAACGTGGCCTTTCCGCAACGTTGGCTCCTAGCCTCACCTGACCGTAGATTTTAAGCATGACATCTTATTTGGCTTTCTTTCTCTGTCCTGTTTAGATCTGGGGTCAGGAGATGAAAAGGTTAAGAAAACAGACTCCAAGAAATTTCTGACCCCAGGTTATTCTACCTCTGGACATGTAGAACTGTCTATGGTAAGAGTGTGTTCTCTTGGATTAAAATGCCACTCTTTCATTGATGTTAGTGCTTTGAGTTCTTCAGTTGTTTGTGTGTATTAATGCAGAGTGAGAACTGCACCTTTTCCACAAAAGAGAAAATGGGTTCTGTAACTTGATGGTGGATTCTTTTCCTGTCTCTGCAGGTGAGTGTCGAGAGGGGCATGTCTTGGGAAGATGCCACCCACATTTGGGCCGAGCTGAGCGGACCAGACGATGGCTTCTATGTACAGGTGAGATCGATGTCTGTATTAAAAGCTAAGGTCATTGACTCCATGTCCAAAGGCTGAAATATTCAAAAAATTCCATGTGTTAGGTGAGGAACAACAAGAAGACTTCCATACTGGCGAAGGAGGTTAACGCCAAAAAGAGGCTCTTCTTAGTCTACAGGCCAAACACTGGGAAGCAGCTGAAACTAGAAACCTACGCAGATATTCACAAGAAGTGCAAAAAGGTGGGTGGTGGCTTTTTAGTTACGTCTCTGCCTGTAAGTGGGCTGTGAAGGCACTCTTACTGACGTGCTTTTTCGCCCACTCACGATAGGTTCTTTCAGAAGATGCCAAGCAGCATTGGATAGACCAATACAATTCCTCAGCAGACACCTGCTCCCATGCTTATTGGTGGGTAACTGCTTCTGCCCTCGCTAATTCTCAAAAGCTGATGATAGACGTTAATTACACCGTTCAGCTGGTTACTTTGCTTTCATTCATGGGCCATGTGGGTCTCCTGGGTCTCCACAGGCGAGGGAACTGTAAGAAAGCATCGGTGGGGCTCCAGTGCGACGTGGGTCTTCGCTGCAGGACCTACCATGTCCTCTGTGGTTCTGTGCTCAGTGTCTGGACGAAGGTGGAGGGTGTCCTTGCCTCTGTCAGTGGAACCAGTGTCAAAATGCAGATTGTTCGATTGAGAACTGAAGATAGCCAACGAATTGTGGGTGAGACATTTACTTTCTGTCCACGCCCAAGCGACTGTTCACACATGGTTTGTATGGAATATCTTTTAGCCAGATAAGAAAAGTAAATGGACATGAAATGGTAAATGGACACCCCTGCCCCACCCCCAGGGATCATCACCCTGGTCATACATGGACATGCGCTTCCATGGCATGACTCGTCTCTGTCTGTGGCAAAATGTTTAGACTGAGAGAAACTGTATAGTAGGGCTGGGCATATTAGAAGCGATATATCGACTTATTGTCATATTAAATTTTTGACAAAATATAAAGCTTCGATAAACTTTCTAAGGAACATAGGCTGATGTCTGCCATCAAACAATCACATTTCAGAAATGGATGCATTTCCAACCAGTTGTATGATGTTCTTCTAAGAACAAACAACCTGTGCCCAACAAACGCACAGTTGATTGAGTTAGCAGAAGACACCACATGCTACCCTTTTGGTAATATCATGGAAGAGAACTCCCTCAGAGGAAATTTAGTGTCAGTGAAGAAAGTTACAGCTTAACAGTCACAACATCATTAAAAAAGGAGTGTAGATAAGACGTTGCTGATGTGGCAGTACTTGGGTAATTGAATGTCCGACATGCAACAGACTGATGCTGTATACTGTAAATTCTGCTGGAAACTTGTACCAATTAAAGCTGGAAATACTCTAAACTTATTTCACCACTTGAAGCTTTGCCGTCTAGTAGAACATACGGAATGCAAGTGCTTACAGTCACAAGCGCCAGCAGTTAGGGTTTCCTATTTCAATCTAGCGAATTAAAATTACGTCCTGTATTGGTTAAGAATAGGACAGAGCATTCAATTTTTCAGTAAGGGAGGGGTGACAACTCCACCAGCAATCTCAAACCCGTTCATAGGATCAAGAATTGAGGCACGCAAATAAAAAGCTACAAACCAACTGTACTGTTGGCGTGTTGCTCTCTATGACAAGTTTATTTTTGTATGATTAATTTAGTAATATCAATTTGTTTGCAGTCTTCCTTATTTCATGTTCTGAATGTTTTTAATGACAATTCTAAAGGAAATTTTAAGCAAAAATGGAACCTTAAAGTAATGACTTAAATCATAGTGATAAGTTTTGGTATTGACTGATATGAAGGAAGTTATTGTGATAAAATATTTTGCCAGTTCATCCAGCCCTGCTATGTAGGTTACATTTTTAAATACCTTGTCCATGTTAATAATTGCTTTTTGATCACAATGTCCATCAGAATTCACCATGGTGATGATGCCTGCCAATCCCTGAATGGGCAAAGTAGCGATGCCATATTAGGGTAAAATATCTGTTTGGGAAATGTTCTGGATTAGCCAAATTGTACTGACATGTGACTCTGTCCCAGGCTTGATCATTCCATCGAACTGCACAGCTCCGCTCCTCAACATCCTCTCGTCATCCGATCAGTCCCAGCAGCTGGCTGTGAGGCAGCAGCAGATGTGGCAGCAGCTGCACCCGCAGAGCATCAACCACTTCTCCAAGACATAGTGGGGCGCCCTCCCTCCTTCCCACCCAGTGCCCAGCCTGCACCCCACACTGTCAGCGTTTCCCGCCCAAAGAGTACTTTAAGGAGAGATCAGCTGAGTGCCTCACTCCTGCATGGAGGAGACTTGAATGAAGGAGTGGATGTTGGGGTGGGGCGGGGGGGACCCCTCATGTTCGTCTTTTTTTGGTCACCTCCCGTACTCTCACCTCTGCTCCTCAGCTTTCGTTTCATCGGTTCCGTTCAACTTTTTTGAAGTGCTTGAACTTTTATTGATTCTTCTTTTTTCTGTTTTTTTTTTTTTTTTTGAAAGACACATTAACAATGCTCAGGGGTTAGTTTGACAAAACAATCACTTCCTCCCCCCTCCTCCCCCAGGGACCCGTGCTAAACGTAACTATAGGATGTGTGGAGGACGGACATTGAAGAAGCGTGGCACTGCTGGTCTCCCACTCTGTCCTGTTCCCTCCATGGAATCTCTCCGCAGCCTCGAGCCAGTGTAGAAGTGCAGTATCCGCGAGCTGCCGTCCTCCACTGGCACTTTCAGATCTGCAGCGTTGCATGATTTGACAAACCTGTCATTGCATTTAAGGACGACGGTGTTCATTTAATGTGGTCGGATTAAAGATCTACAATGAACCCTCCCTTCCCCTCCCCGTCTGTGCAAATCTTGAAGATGTGTTTTTTTTTTTTTTCCTTTTTCTTTTTTCAACTGGAATGTCGTTGTAGTCAAGCCTTCATTTGGCTTTGTGTTGATCTTTTTACTTTTCTATCAATGTGTTTTAATATTTGCTTAATACAAATACATTTCACGTTGGAGCAAAGGACTTTCTAATATCTTGATTTAGATGCTGTAAATCTCTTCATAGGATAGATTAATGCGGGAATGATGCATTGATGTAAAAAAATGTATAGTTGCATATCTTCCCCCCCCTTTTGCTTAAAATGGATGTTTATAACAATGGAGGGCAATGTAATTTCATGCTTGCACGAGTTGCACTACTGATTTGTTGTACAAAGAATTTAAATCTCTTCAAGAGCAAGGTATTTAAATCTTGCACATGACCAATAAACCTTGAGAACAAAATCACTATTTTAATTTATTAGATGCTAGAAAAACGTCCATACTGTATGTATGTATTCTTCGATATTCGGTCTCTTATGTACACACTGTAAATGGGTTGTAACACATTCATAGGGTGTTTTCTTTGAACGTGATTGTCTTCTCTCAAAAGCTAAAATTTCATTTGAAGCCGTGAATATGTTTTTGTTTATGGGGTTGGGGGGGTGCCTCGTTTCTGAATGTGATTTGGCTTAAAGGTCAGAAACGCAAAAAGCAAACGACAGCAAGTTAAAAAGGAAAACTGCAAGTGGTGGAATTTCATATTAAGGGCACCCGACACACAAATGTTTCAGAATCAGAGTGACCGCATTCAGTAATTGCCAGGCGTGTATTTCATTTAAACCTCACGGATTTGCATAGACGGATAGTCCAAGCTGTCGGGTGTCAGCTCTTCGTAGGGGGGTATATGTTACATTTGGGAAGCACAATGCGCCGCATCGACAGGGCGTGCAAAGCCAGGGAGCCGTAACAGTGCCGGGCATTGACGAGCTGCGTGTCGTGTCCCTCCCTCCCTTCCAGCGGAAAAATTTAGCACGCAAGTCCAACGAATCGTCATGGGGCATAAAGAAAGGGGGAGGGGAGATTTACGCGACAGGAAGAGGTTAAAAGTGGCACACATCCCTCTTTGTTAAAAAATCAGAAGCAGAAGCAGCCCTCATGGCTGTGCTAGTGTCATTATCGCAGTATCGATACGACACATTTAGTTTACGGGAAAGAAATGATGGACTTGTGCCTAACAGATGGTCGAATAGTCCACCTTTGAATTCCTTTATACCATGGCAATCAGTTTTTTAAATGATTTTTTTCTTTTAAAATATCGTTAAGCGTCTGACGTAAATGAGACTAAAATAATAATGAACAACTCACAGAAAATAACATCTACTTGAGAAAAAGTACTGGTTCTATTAGACTTAGTCATATGTACATTTTTATTCCAGATATTTGTATGTTAATATGTCATATACACATTTCTCGAAATAACATCACATTCATGTTAGTAAAATATGCTTCTCATTAATTTGAGAGCGCTCAAAAGTGCGTGTATACATAGATATACATACATATGGGTATGCGTGTATGTGCATACATACATACATACACACACACACAGTATATATATATATATATATATATATACACACACATACATATTACACATAACAATGTCTGTAAAGTGATGTAAAGTTATCTGGACAGTGCGCAGTACCTTTCTGGAAAAACTGGTAAAACGTGAAAATAAAAAAAAATATGTAAAAACTAAAATCAACAAAATATGTATATCAAACAAAACACGTATTGTTGGTAATTTTATATGAATGGGCGCAAAAATCTTTTAAAAATGTTTATTTTCCGAAACTTAAGTGTTTTATTTGTATATATATAGTGCGAACACGTTTTGGGTCAAAATGCCATGAATTTACCATTGTGATGATAGATTGCATTGTGGGTGTCAATATAAAGTGACGGCCATATTTGCCGGTGCCGCTCTGCTGTAAACAAAAAGTGTCTGAGAGAGACAGAGACGCTTCAGTGAATTTCAGGACATTTTTATTTGTTTAATTTATAATGTCTCTGGGAATGTCTTACAAACCCAATCTCCACCAGCACATTCCGGGAACTTCCGTGAATCAGGGTAAGAAAGAAATTTGAGCGTATTTTTAATATTTTCCGCGTTTTGTCGGATGCAAAAATTCGGTGTTGTAATGAATACCTGGGGAAAGCCCTTGTCTGTAGTTTTTGTCCAGTTATATATATAGGGTCAGATCCTGCGAGCTGATTCATATCCGCCATTATTACTAGTCATAAAAACCTTTTCCTTCTCGTTCGCCGGCAATGGAAACGGAATTGTAATCGCCGTTTTAAGTTATTTCGCGCTGTCGGCTAGCCGGCTTGGGTCAATCGGGTGCGCCGAGATGCGTTTTTAAAATGTATCACTTTGGCTTTTTAATTCGGTCCGTACGGTTTCCTCCATGATCGTCTCCCTGAGCCCGATGATTGATCTGGATGTGGAGCGCGTATTTCTGACCCTCTGAGGACACCTAGCGTCAGACTGCCCTTATTACACCCTGTGCTCATAATACTGCGTATTACGCCGAAGGGCCAACTGGGTACATGCACGCTTAACGCACAGAGCCAACGTGCACGGCCCAAGCATATGTATTAAAAGCCTGTCAGAAAACGGTCGGCGCAAGATTAACTGGGATCAAATTTTTACGTAACGCGAGTGCAACTTTTGTGTTCTCTTTCAGTTGGAAATATCCACTCTCCATCAACAAGCTTAGCAACCCTGCAGTCTTACAGGCCAATAGTGAATGACTATGGACCTCCATCTTTGGGATATTCCCAGGTACCGCAAGCCAATGACAAAATTTGTATATGTCGATGCTAAATATACCCTTATAGAGTAAAGTATAATAACATATGCAGTGCTTAACAAAGTAAATTTGACAGTTTTTGTCTGTCTGTATCTATTTATTTAGCTCCAGGGGACTAGTGGAACCCAAGTGCCTCAAAGCAAATATGCAGAATTATTAGCCATCATTGAAGAACTGGGGAAAGAGATTAGACCCACATATGCTGGAAGTAAAAGTGCCATGGAAAGACTAAAGAGAGGTAATCTTCCACAAAACAACTTTAATATATTATTATAGAGCAGGGTGTCTGAACTCTGTCCTTCAGGACCTCCAGATAGGCCACATTTTCGCTTCTTTCCAGCTGCAAGAAGAATAAAGAACGCTGAATACCTGGTATATGTGTGTTGGAAGGTGGGAGGAAGCAAAAATGTGGATTATCTGGGGGTCCCCAAGGACTTGGTTGAACAACTCTACACTAGAGAGACCATCATTAACTATTGATTTAAGGCTGTATGCATTTTATTAAATGTTCTGGACTGGATTCCAGTCAATTGCAAGGCACTTGCACTCACTGACATACTGTCAATTTTCATTTCACATTTTTGGATTATGGGTGAAAGCCGAGGTACATGGATGAAATCCACCAAAACATGCAAACTTTAGTTCTTTATTAATATTTAATTATTATTTAGAGATGTACCATTTAAGACACACAATGTTTCAACCTGATTTGGGTCATTCTTTGTATTAGTAGATCTCTGAAAAAAAATCACGTTTTTACTTCCTTTGAAGGTATAATTCATGCCAGGGGACTGGTGCGTGAATGCTTGGCAGAGACGGAGAGAAACGCCAGGTCCTAAGCACCCTTCTACAGAAGCTTTGGATGTCCTTCCCTTTAACAATTCATGTGCCGGGCTGTGGAACGGCTTCCAGACAATGTAATAATAAAATAACAATAATAATAATAATAATAATAATAATAATAAAATATGTTGATGTTTGGTCTAGGGAATGCGTAAACTGAATGCAGAATACCAGTATAGGAGAGATACTTGACAAGAACCTCCTGGTTTTATATGTGTTCCCATTTGGGAATGACTGAATCTCTTAACTGCTTGTATAAATGAAAAGTTAAAAATGCATGTTAGGTAGTGATGTCCCGAAATAATTATAGAAACTGCATGACATTTACAGGAAAAGCCTGTAGCATGGGACATTTTAATGATTGATTTGGATCTTTTTAACACACTAATGTAGTTAACAAGTAAAAAAGAAGGATAGTGCCAAATACACTGTATCCCACACCAGATTTGGATAAACTGTTGTAATAAAAATGATTTGCATCTTTGTATGTATTTATTACTCAGTGTAATAAAACTTATTTTCATTAAAATAACTGTACTGGGATTTTTTTTCCAATGCAGATGAATGAGTGTGTTTAATCTGGTGTTATTTTACACAGAAAACCATCACCAAATCATGACTGGTTTGATTCCCAGGAAGGGGCAGGCTCTTGTAAAGAGACAATTACATTGAGTTGCTTGACTAGTGTGGATTTTTTTTTGCTTAATATGCATTTACATTAGGAACAAAGCTTCCTTTTCAGTTTATGTTTGATAAATACTGGTCAAAGCCACAATTTTGCCAGTCAGTCAATGTATAGTATATAAATACATCAGCTCATTATGTCTAAATGCTATGTGCTAAATGCTAGAGGTTCATTATTTAATGGAGATCTTACATGTTATTGTTTATAATGTTCTAGAGTTGCTTGGCCTGCTCTTTCAACACTGTTCATTACTACATATTTATTTACAAAGCCACTCTGGTATCTCATTTTAGGTCTGAGAAACAGGGGACTTTATACAATGTGGTGCTTATGTCTGTCCTTAAAACTTAAGTTTAGAAAATGAGTTTTTCTATTTTTTGCACTTGCTGCTTGGAATATGCCTGCAAAATTAGATTAGACTCATGGATTTGGTCACTTTAAAAAGATTTAAAGCCATTAAACTATAAGGCCCATGGACGCCTTTTGACTGTTGTTTTGAGTATGCTTTTTACTCTACTGACAATTTGACTTTACTGTAGTTTTTAGCTTGGTTGTGAAAAAAAAATCTAGTTAAATAAAGGCTAACTAAAACTCACTTTACCTAGCTGAGTATTTTAGTTAAGTGAGTCATGTTATGTACCTTGCTAATTAGCAGAAGGGGAAGAACCCCCTAGGGACCAGAATGGCTCCACACACCAAACATCTTCAGCTATCACTGTTAATTTTTGATCATTATATAAACTCTTTTTTTTGGGTCTGTGGGTCTCTGTAAAGAAGGGGGGGACAAATTTAAACATGCTGACAGTCTAGTCTCTGCAAAGTGAACAGAACAAATATTCATTATGAGCTTTGGACATTTCTTTATTTTTACTTACAGTCTTAAAATGTCCTGTTTAATAACCCTATATTTATATTACAGCCAAAGTAAAAAAAAATGGTGACAGCACATTAGTCCACTCTATGCACAGCTGTTACACTCTGCCTAAGTGCTCTGCACAGATAATAAGATTTGGCCTGATAGGGAAAAATTCTGGAGACACGTCATCTGGTGTCTTCCCCCTGTTTGGAATCTGCTAGGACGTTCTCCTTAAACAGTCGTTTCTTCTCCAACGTTTCCCTGGCCCTCTTCCTTTTCTCCAGCTTCCGCCACTCCTGCTCCTTCCTCTGTTTGAGGACACCACTGTCTTCACCTTTGTAGAAAATATCCAGCTTCTCCTGCATGATCTCCCGAGCCTTTTTCCTGTTCATGTCCACAGACCTGGTCTGGTGACACTGGAACAGAGAAATCGAAGAAGTTATTCTTCTAGCTATTTATCAGAATTAAATTTAAAGATTAATATTAAAATACCTTAATTAACATTTAAAACATCACAATGTTGATCAAGAGCCACACTCAGATGACTCAAAAGACAATGACAACTCGCAACCTATATAGTCATTTTCACATATCTTAATTTAATAACTAAGTTGAAAATACATGAGAATCATTAGTAGAATTAATCTGTAGACCATCGCATTTTAAATTCACCTTCACCACAATGCCAGATGGGATGTGTTTAAGAACCACGCAGTTACAGGTTTTGTTAGTTGCTTGTCCCCCTGGCCCGGATCCTCTGACGAACTGCTCTTCCAAGTGCTCTTCGTTTAGACTGTCGAGATCAATGCGGTCCTTTTTCCCAGCCGCTCGGATGCGCGGCAAACCTACCGATACTGGAGATAAAAGGAGCCGCCCAGGAAACTTTAGCTCCCATGTCAGTGTTTGCCCGGCCATAACGATAAGTCGCGATAGTACATACGACGGCATATCGTCTTATTATGGACGCGGTTTTGAGAAAATTATCAAATATATTATATTTCAAATATTTAGAAAACCAGTCAAGTATTGACACATAATTTGCGTGTTAGTAACGTGCATATGTATACTGCGTACACATTATGTCATATTCCACGTTAGGAGCAGTGATATACTATTGAGTTAATTGTCATCGGTATAGGGAGTTATTGATATTTCTGGATGTAGTCCTAGTCAGCTAGCTAACTAGGACTACAGGTAGCAATGTCATGATACGCCACATAAACAGCTCAATATAGTCTCCGATTTAAGTCTCACACGATATAAAAATGTCAAAACAATCGAAGCACTCGGCTTTAGTACACTAACACGTAAACCCCAAGCTTTCAATTCTTTGGTTGAACTACGACCTTACAACTTGTACTTCCAAGGTTACTTCCGCGTTTTGCTGGGAGAAAATAGCCAATCGGAAAACTGTTAATGTGTTTTAACCGCCTATTTTCGGCACATAGTGCCAGTCTGGATGGTCACTTCGTACAGCTGGGCGTTGCACATCTGTAGAATTCACCAATCAGCTTCTTCGTTTCCGAATCCCGCCAGCCAATACGAAAATGCAAGATATTTTTTCCGTTGATGGATGCTGGGGTAAAGACGTAGGCATAGGTGTTTTGCCGCCGTACAGTTTATAGCTGCAGCTATGCGACAAATATCTGGGTAAGTCGGCCTGTACACACTGTCTGTCGGCCTTCAGCGCACTTGCGCGACAATGAGCCAATGCTCACGTTTGTCTGTGTTTTAAAGAAGTAGGTGAAAGCACCAGCTGCACGAGAAGATGGACTGTTCCGGGGCTAGGGTCCCGCAGTCCAGATGGGGACTGATCTCCTTATGCAGCGTTATTTATGTAACTGATTGACGACACGCTGTCTGAGTACAGATGATGTGTTATGCGAATTTTGCTCTCTGTAGGGGAGCGATTCAATTTCTGATCCATGGCCAGTTTGTCAGATATGTTGTCGCGTTGCTGTTTATTCCAGTCCCGTGATGACTGTCGCAGAGAGGCGCCTATATTTTCGCAGCCGTCAGATTTTGTTCCCGGCTTGACCCGTTTACTGGCGATTGCACATGGTATAAGTTGCTTTGCCTTAGGAGTTTTTTAAATTGAGACAGAAAACATCACTTACTACTAGAGATGAATATGCAGTTCCTGCCTTCTGTCAGATCAGCTGGCTAACCAGTTTCCTCCAGGTATCAAATGCATCGCTGCAACAAGGCCACCTAAGGATGTCCACAGATGATAGCATCTCCGAGGACGTGTCCAGTTCTGGAGCTTTGGGCCACGACAGTGTGGAGGAGAGTGGTGGCAAGGAAAGCGAGGCCTCCATCATCTCGTTTGAGGACTCCCCATCAGGGCTTGCTGGTCCAGAGGAGGAGCATCCCCCCGTACAGTCAGTACGAGCCCTGCAGGGGTTCATCCAGGCTGGCACAGGGGTTGTGAAGAGCCAGGATCCCTCAGTGCCAAAATTCAATAGCGGACACAAGAGCAGGTTTGTACAGCCCTTGCATTGTGTCTCTC
The DNA here is from genome assembly GCA_026776725.1 of Gnathonemus echidnorhynchus. NCBI lineage: Eukaryota > Metazoa > Chordata > Actinopteri > Osteoglossiformes > Mormyridae > Gnathonemus > Gnathonemus echidnorhynchus. Next base: position 35,978,693 of record JAODJU010000040.1, read on the forward strand.
ATGCCATTCATGGGTCCAGAAAAAGTTTTGGTGAAGAAAATTATTCAAATGAAGCAAAATCTTAATCTGTTATTATGTTCCAGCTAATGCTAACTTCAAAATTTAGGTTGGAGGGTAATACCTCTTACACATATTGGTGTGATAGATTGATGAGAAGCTTCAGGCAGTAAAAAACATATAAAATACATATTGCCTGTTGCAGGAGTTTGTGCCTCAGTCCAGGCAATGAGTTTAGCTCTGGAAAAAGTTTGCCAGCCATCAAGCCCAGTCCCCTGCAGACACTGACATCACTGGTGCAGGAGATCCAGAGCAGCGGGGAGACTGGCCAAGAGCTGTGGAAGGACAGTGAGGTGACATGTTTCTTTCTTCTTCACCTGTGGAAAAGTCCAGAAGACTGAATTTGATTGGAGAGTGATTTAGGTTGCAGTGTTGGAGCACAGGTACAGATTGATCTAGGATGGAGTGTTGGAACACTGGTCCAGACTGCAGTGTGGGATCTCTAGTGCAGATCTGGTCTAGATTGTCTACAGAGCTGGTCTAGATTACACTGAAGAAATGCAAATCCACACTGCAGTATGGAACAGTCTCCATTAAACATTAATGTGTGATGTTAGTGGAATTATTCCGGGATTTGTATTTATTACGTTATTAATAAAAAGTACATTTCTATGTGAACTGGCATGTGTGTTTGCAAGTCCATCCATTTGACAGGTTTAATATCAGGGGGAGCTGTGTTCTAATCTTCCACTGTTGCTCCTGATTTAAAAATAATTAAAGCACATGTAGAACCTTTCCTAGACGTTTTACAGGTGGCAGTGAGCAGTATACTTAAGGTTCTCATTCTGAACAAAAATAAGCTGCACTTCTGTGTTTAAAACCCTCCATGATCTGTCCACAGACACAGCTCCCTGCCTCAAACGAGGACTGTCTCCCATTGGCATGTCGTGTCTGAAGGAAGTTTGCTTTGAAAACAGAAGCTGACCCCTTTTTTTGCTGTTTGTTTATGCCAAATGCCATTTTCTCTCTTTGTCCCTAACAGGGCAGATGGTTACAGCTCTTCCAGCTTGTGGAGAAGCGATACCAGGAGCAGATCCTTGCTCAGCATGAACAGTATCAGTGCCAAATTCAGGTTAAATCAAGTTATGTCCTTTATTTGGTTATTCATTAAGTACTTCTGCAAGAATTTAGAATTAAGTGAATTTAGTGAATTAAGGGTAGTGATAATTAGGGTTTAGGTGTTTAGTTTTTTTCTTCAGTAGCACAATAAACAACTTAAAGTTGGACCTGTTTTTCTCAGTCAGGATTTCAAAGGCTCCATCAAATGTCAGACCTGTATAATTCTTATGTCAGCCAAATTTCTGACGACAGGAACATTTAGGTTTATTCTCAGAGCTGTTTTTTGAGAATTCTGAGGTGTACTGTAATCCTGCACTGGATTGTGGGGGGCCCTGCTTTCTGCCTGCTGTCATGTCGGGTTGCTGCTGCCCGTGGCAAGGGCTGTGGCCTCCATCTGAAACCCCCGTGTGTCTCACAGCTCATACAGGATGAGATCAAGGCTCTAGTCCAGCTGCAGAGCCAGCGGGCCGGGCCTCACGCCACTGAGGCTGCACAGGCCCACACGCCGGCTGGGTCCCCACTCTTCGACCTTCTCGGTGGCCTCCCCGGAGCTTCCCCTTGTCCGGGTGTGACGAAGCACTTGGGGCCCACCCACACGGAGAGCACAGTGGCAACATTACTCCTGAGCAGTGGCTACGGCACTCTGTCTGCTTCGGAGCACAGTTTCACGCAAGACGTGGGGGCCGGTGGTGCCGGCGGGGCTCGTGGAGGGGGGGACGACGGGCCTGGGTCAGCGCTCTCACCTTCTGCCCACGTGCAGGACTTGGGTGCGGAGGGTGGCACCCTTGTGGGAACGCCCTCTGCCTCCCTCCCGTCCAATCCCAGCCCCCTGGCTGACCAGCCAGAAACCCACAGGTGTTTGTCAATTTCTTTCACAAAGACAAAACATTCATTTTTTGTTTATTGTTTCACAACAGACACACTCTGCAGGGTAATTTACCCAAAAATATTATATATTTTTAAAATGTTATAATATTTTTATAATTTCTAAGGGCCCGGTGTCTGAAGTCTCCACATCAGATCTTTTCATTGAGCTTAACTTGTTGTATTGTTTAAGATATTTGTGGTGAAGGATGGTTTGACTGATCCAGCTGTGTGGTCCATTGAACCAAGCTTGGGGTTTATTTTTCAGCCCGTTGTTGACCACCTGGGCCCAGAAGCTGAGGCACAGGCAGTGGAAGGGCGGGGCGGAGCAGGGCGGGGCGGAGCAGGGTGGGGCGGAGCAGGATGGACCAGCTCAGGGGGCTCAGCTAGGCGAGCCGGAGCAGAAGACCCACGATGGAAGCACAGACGAGGCACATGACGTGAGTTCATCTCCTGCGTGCTCATTCCAGAGTCGAACCCGTCCCGGTGTGTCGAGCTGAGTGAAACCCCACAGGTCAACGTGTGTCTGCTCCTCATGACTCACTATGAGGGGACAGTTTCAGCAGATCGATCATTTCAGCTTATACCAATACAACCTTAACACACGTCTGTTATGAACAAATAATTTGATCCACGTGTGGACACAAGAAGCTACAGTTTACTTGGTTACCATGACAACCAGTCTATCGCTTTAACCAGACTGCAGAGTTATCATGTCTTGGCATACATACATGCGTGCACGCATAAAAGGTAACAGGTGCAACTTGCTCACTTCCTCACACCTCGGAGGACCTCACAGAAGCTCTCACAATCCATGGGTTCATGGTAAACCTGGATCCTTTGATCAGGAACCCAGTCAAAGGCCTGTGTCTACCTAGTTTCTCAAGCATTGTGTTTAGTTCATGCTCATATGCACTACATCAGTGTCTCTCAAGCCAGTTCTCGGGGAGCTCCAGTCCTGGGAGCTGGGAGGGAGCAAAAACGTGGACTGTCTGGGAATCCCAATGGACTGGAGTAGAGATTGCATTACACAACCTTGGACTGCAACCTTTGTTCATGCCATGTTTATACCTGCATATGTCACTTTTGTGTAATTGTTAAAACTCTTCCGGCTGGGCTTGCAGTGTAACCTCGTGTCCTGCTGAGTCAGCCTGCAATGTGTGTAACGCTGCCCTGGAGCATGTGGAGCAGTGCTCACTGTATTAGTTGTGACAGCCCAGGCCTCATGGTCGACTTGGGGTTGGGATGGGGATTTATGAGGCCCCAAATGCAATCTGAGAGGGGATGCTGTGGGAAGGTCTTCACTGTGCCCCGCCCCTGAATCAGGATAACGTGGCAGTGGCTGGGCTCATCGCCGCTTGAGCCTGAATCTTGCTTCTCTCCGGTTTCAGCATCGACCCACCGCACAGGCCTCACAGCCCTTTCACCTGAGACGCAGTGACAGCCTGGCTTCGGAAATTTCTGGTAAAGTGCCTTAGATGCTGTCATGTGCAGAGAAAGACATTTTTGCCTGTTATTTTTGTCTCTGAACTATTTAGAACAACATAAAAATATTTCAGAGAACAAAAATAGTTTGTTTTATTTTTAGTTTATATGTTGTGTGGCAGGTGTTTTCATTCAAAGTGACTTACAAGCCAAAATATAATTTTACCTCTTTGAGAACATAAAAATATGGAATTCCACTGCATAAATCGTTAATATTTGTATTGTAAATGAAGTACTTAACCTTAGTTAATAATAGCACTTTGAGCTGTTTCCATGGACCTCTATCCACGTTTCCATGAAGACCGACTTTTTACATGAATGTGGAGCAGTTTTGGGGAGCCTTGTGAAGTTGTACGTTTTAGCTTCATTTGTCCCCTTGGTTGGAATCCAGGTCTCACCTACTGGAGGCTGGAGGATCATGAGCTGTATCACCCTCTGCCTGACAGCCTGGGCAGAGGGACTTTCCATCTGGGGCAGGAAAACTCGAGAAGCCTGGTATGTTCACCCAGTACCCACCCTATTCCCCTCGGCAGTCTCGCTGCCGGCCAGGATGACTCTTTTTTCCTCCTCCTCTTCTTCAGACCCCACCTGAGGGTCCGAGGCCCCCGATCTCGCTGACGGAGATTTACAGGAATCGCCAGAGAGAAGACGCCAAAGGGCACAACTGGAGCATTTCTCCCGCCTCCAGCACGACCACTGCTCAGGTACATCTGTACAAAGTTATTTTGTTGGGTTTTGTTGGATTAATCCCCTGCTTCTCTCCTTCAATTTGTCTTTTAAATGTATAAATTTATTGTATCCTTCATTGGCATGTTGATGGTGTTTGTTTTTCAGCCAGTCCACTAACACCTTGTAAGCTATTTTAGCCTAAAAAAAGTTAACTGATGTAACAAAAGTAATTGGCCAGTTGAGAAATGTTGAGGCAGCATGCTTGTCTGTATGCTTTCTGCTGTTTTTGGTGTTTGCACGATGGGCTTACTGTGAAACAGCCTTAAATGAATTCTGGGTGCCTTCCCATGGCAGGTGTTGAACCTTGACCTCAACAAGGCGTACATGTGGCCTTCGGGTAGATCGTCTGGCTTCACTTCGCCATTATGCTTCAGTGGACTACCATTCTCTGCCCAGTCCCATGGCCATCAGCCCGCGGGTACCCCAGTCAGCCCGGACTCCATGGCAGAGGGCATCACCAGCCAGGACGTCATGGACACAGACAGCAGCTCTAGCACCAGCAGCCTCTCCGGGGTCACACCTACCAGCCAATCCCCTGTCCTGCCCACAAACAAGGAAGCTGCCTCTGCTGTGCTTCCCCATGGCTCCCATGGACTTGGCAATGGCCCACCCCCTCCCAAAATGGAGCCTAGTCCAGCCACTGGCCGGTCCCTGGACGACCCGGTAGTTCTGTCTCTGTAAGACCATCCTGCTTCTCCATTTAACTTGAAACAGGTCTTCAGTGGGTCACTGGTTTCATTCTCCTTAACTAGTTTTCTGGTCTTCCTCACCAGTTCTTTGTCTGTGTGATAATGGTTCCTCATCGGTTCCTTGTCTGTGGAAAAGGATCCTTACTTGTTCTTCATCTATTTGATTATGGTTCTTCATCTGTATGATAATGGTTGCTCACCAGTTCCTTGTCTGTTTGATGATAGTTCTTTGTCTTTTTGATGGTTCTTCATTGGTTGTATTTGTGTGTGATAATGGTTCTTCATCTGTGTGATAATAGTTCTTCACTTGTTCCTCATGTTTAATGGTTACTCAACACTTCTTCAGTAATTCTTCTGTTGAGTACTGGTTCCCAGAAGCTCCTAACCTTTACATCTGTTTGATTCTTGTTCCTAACCAGTTCCTCAGCAGTCCCTTGCTCCCCTCTCTCCTTCCCAGGGTAAGGCAGAATATGCGGGAGAAAACCTCACGTCATATTGCCAACCTGCGGGCATACTATGAGTCTGAGTTAAACATCCTGCAGAGAAAACTGGACTTGGCAAAACAGCCTTCTAGCCTGGACTTGGAGAAAGCAAATCAGAGCTTGCTGGACAGGTATGAGGGAAGCAAGGCGACATTACCTGGGCTACTGATGCACAAAGAGCTCTGTCTGCTGCATGGAAGAATCTGCCCCAGTGATATTCTTGTGCTACAAGGAAGCCAGACACAATTTGCAGTTGATTTGAGTTTTTCCCCAGAAATCTTTTAATCCTGGGAGTACTGTTTTTGTTTTTTGTAGGTCGTTTAGTGAAGTGAAGAAATAGCCTCACAACATTGTTTTCTCTCAGTGGAAATTCTCCACATTTAACTAATTAGTAGTTAGTTAATGGAGAGCTGGTGAACCTACATTCGTTGGGGCTTTGTGGGCATATAGTTTGTTGTGTGCTTGAACATGTGATTTTGGGCCTCATACCCCCATCCCTGCTTGCTTGACAGGTGTGAGCACCTGGAGAGGGCGCTCACGGAGGCCAGTGCCCGCATCCAGGAACTGGAGAGCAAGAACCATTCTATGGAACGGCAGCTGGTAAGCCTGACCACATCTTTTTTGTAACTACATGCTCCTGGTTTGGGTACCTTAGACTGCAGCTCCATTTAAGGTGTATTAAATGTGGGGCTGATCATCTGGTGGCCAGCTTGGTGAGCAGTACTATAGCCTCGCAGCTCTTGGGTTAGGGGTACAAATCCAACCCCTGCTCTGTTAGCATGTTCTTCCTGTGTTATATAATAGTGATACTTTATTAATCCCCGTGGGGAAATTCTCTTTGCCTTATCTTGCTCTCCATTAGAGGTCACAGAATGTGACTTCTAATGTGGGGTCATAGTGAAGGGCAGGTACTGTACCTTGTGGCGTCCATGGAGGTGGAGATTAAGGGCCTACGGACATTTGACTATTCTGCCGAAACTGGGCTCCGACTGGCAACCTGATCACGGGCACAGAGGCTTAGCCCGATAGGGCGCACAGTGCCCCTGTGTTGTTCTAAACAGTACTTTGGGTTACTTTGACTATATAAAAGAACCACCAGTCGTGTTTAAAGGACACACTTTCAGTGCTTGTTAACCATAAGTAATTATGAAATGATGGGTTTCTCTTCAGCATGTTATTCTAGCTCTGATACAGTATGTTTGGTAATGCTTTACATTAACTGCACCTCCATAATGCATTCGTAATGCAGTCATAGAACATTCAGTACACCTTCATAATGTTTACATAGAACATTTATAAGGAGCATGTAAGTATACCTTACCATCCTAACATATACTATTTGTTATTAATGTACATAAAAGATGTTAAGGTATGTTAGGATGTTAAGGTTTACTTACATTTTTTTCAGGTGCAGTTAATGTAAAATCTTACTGTGTGTTTTTGTCGTGAGATTTTATTATAGAAGGGAAATGGAGCTTGAGCTGCTCCTGGTGTTAGAGCTGATGCTGGGCAGTGAGGGGTACGACCGCAGGGCTGGGCACTAACGCTGTCTGCCCCCCCCCCCCCCCCCCCAGACGGACTGGCCGTCACGGTATGAGGCAGCGTGCGACGCAGCCCGGTCCCTTCAGCAGCGGCTGGACGAGGCGCGCCGGAGCGAACGGGAGAAGGAGGCCTCCGCAGCCAGGCTCCGGGCCAGACTGCTGCAGGCAGAGGAGGCCCTACAAGCCACCTGCAGGGACTCCGACGACAAGGACGCCCAGATGAGGAAGGGACACAAGGCGCTGCAGGACGTGGGTGATGGCCGTCACGTCACATGGACATCAGCACCCCATCCATGTATTGTCTGTACACTGCTGTGGTCTCAAATATTATTGTTGATTTTTCAGCTCCTTGCAGACTATGAGGCATTAGACAGAGATCACCAGAGAACTAAGGTGAAAAACAATAAATGTTTGTTGAATATATATTGTTACAGTTTTAGTGTTTGATCTTGAAATTGTACGTGAACCATCCTGTTTGTGTTTTGCCAGGAGAGTTTGGTGTCCACTGAGGAAAGACTGTTTGAGTCCAACGCAGAGAAATCTGAGCTTAAGAGGTAATTACAGCAAAACTTTTTAATTTTAAAAGCAATTGGACCATTTTATTGGCTTTTTTGGGGTTGGTAGCTTGGAGAAGCTCAGGAGAACCTGGAGGAAGAGTGATGAATGTAATTAACACTGCATCGTCTTTAGTGTTTGATGGGGCAGTTTGAATCATCCCTCAGGCTATGCAAGTTTCTCATTAATGGGGTGTCCTTCGGGGTCACTGAGGGGGTGACATTTACTGCTCTCTGTCAGGATGGTCTTGAAGCTGGAGACGCAGATCAAGCAGCTGGAGTATGAGAACACAAAGGCGCGGCACGTCTCCCGCAGCCAATCGCAGCCCTCCGGGGCCGGGTAAGGGGCCGGCGTGTCATGTTAGTGTCCCGGTCATGCAGGTGCATGCTGACGTGCGTTTTCAGTGTATACCTTTAACTAGTGCTGGGCGGTATACTGGTTCATACCGAAAACCGTTTTTTATTATTGTTATGAATTTTTCTTATACCGCAGTACCTGTTTAAATAGCCTACACAACGTTCGGAAAGTGGTGCAGCTGGAAACTGTTTAAGGGTGGACCTTTTTCACTGCTGCACCGCAAAAATGTACCGCGAAAGATCAGAAACAGAAGATATAGCTGACGCTGGAGTTGAAAATAATGAGACACTGGGGTTGTCTCAGATACTAATCGATATTAAAAATGAGTATCTGATTAGATACTCATTTTCACCATTATTGATACAAACAGTGCGTTTTTTGCCTCATTCGCCTCAATTCACACAGCACCACTACAGCGCAGGCGCGCACGCACACACGCACACACTCGCACAGCCCCTCCCCTCCTCTCAATAGCCGCTGAACGCATTCGCGCTGGTTAACACACACATATTGAGTTGGCCAAACATGGCATATGCTGCAGTTGAAGGCACTTTGCAAGCTGCTTTAGTAAAAAAAAAAAAAACACAAAAGTGCCGTTTGGAAGTATTTTGCAGACGAGTATGGAAAGGCTAAGGATGTCGATAAGCCTCTATGCAAACAGTGCTACAAAGTTGTGGCGATGAAGTCAAGTAGCACGTCAAACTTGGCGAAGCATCTTAAAGACCGACATCCTGGTCTTTATGAGAAATTTCGTGAGATCAGTAAAGCTCACGTTTCCAGCAACACTGAACTATTAAACACTTATCAGAAATGTTAACTTGGCCGGCACACACCTTAACATTAGCCATTTATTTTATTTTATTTTATTTTATCTATCCTTTATTTTACCAGGAAGGTTTGATTGAGATACAAAATCTCATCTTCCAGGACGAAGATGGCAACAAATAAGAAAAATAAGATAAAAGTTTCGTATACATACACACAGAGATGATTAATATAAACACAAACTAAAACATATACAAATACTCAAACTTTCAAACCTAGAATAGATTTAATTTATATGAAACAATGACACTGTTCTTTAAGCTCAGAGTTTAAGAGATTTTAAACACATTCAGAGAAGGCAAGTCTAAATTTAATATATTTTTAATATACAGTGGTACCTCAGAACTCAAACTTAATCCGTCCAGAACTCGGGTTCGAATCCTAAAACGTTCGAGTTCTAATCGAATTTTCCCCATAAGAAATAATGGAAAACCAATTAATTGGTTCCTGGCCCCAAAAAATTACAAAAAAATGAACTGGATAAAACAAGAAGAGCATATACTAAACACATCTAACATCTAAGCACATTTATCAAAACGGTAATTTTGTCACACCGCGTGCAGGACGCGTGAGCAGGTCAGGCAGATGAAAATCCAAGAACACAGGGTTTATTGTTGGCACAACACGTAGACTTCAATGACAGGGCTGGGGAAACATACTTGAACGCGGACTTAAATACACATGACTAATTGGAAATAACGAGAAACAGCTGATGACATTGAGATATCACACGAGGTTAATGAGGGGGGCATGGCACACAGGAGGATCGTACGAGCCGGGTGTGACAAATTTCTAAAGTAAGAAAATAAATGTATCCAAACAATGTGCAATGGCTTGCAAAATGATATAAAGTACAGTATATTACGTGATATTTTCAATAAAAAAAGCACTATCACCAACAAGCGATGCTATCACAGGGAATGCGAGGCTGACACCGAAGCATTACCCTTTGTTTCCGCTGAGGGACGTGCCGCGTCACGTGACTCATTTCCCCGTGCATACAAATCTTAGGTTGGCGTTCACAGTTCAACTTCTGAGATTCAGATCGAGTTCTAGGTGATTTTTTTCGAACTGGTTGGTTTGACTTATAAGAAATTTGAGTTCTAATGAGTTTGAGTACTGAGGTACCACTGTATTCCCCTCGTGTGGTGCATAAGAACAAAAGGTGGTTTTCCTCAGTTCTGTGCGTGTGGTGGGAGACTGAAGGAGAAGTTTAACTGATGAATGGGTACTATATGTATTAGTGTGGAATGTCAGCAAACTACATATGTACTGAGGTAATTTGCCCATTAAAGCCTTTGCAATAAAAACCAAGCAATGCATTTTCCTTGTAAGAAAAGGAAATCTATAAGCGGTTAGCCAACAAACACATCAGCCGTCTGTTATCATTAAGGTAGCGGATAGGTGCAATGGCTAATAATAAAATAATATAGTTAATGTGGGAACAATACAAAAATGTGTCCTGTAAAATGTGGTCAATGCCCAGTAAAATGCCCTTCAAAAAAATAAAATAAAAATACCGCCGTATACCGTGAAACCGATATAACTTTGAAAAATACCATGATATAAATTTTTGCTTATACCGCCCAGCTCTACCTTTTAACGTACTTAATTTGAGGGGAAAGTATTGCGTACTTGATGTATGATAAGGTGTCTTAGTATTAAATATGCATTTAATATTGCTTCTATAAGAATATTTGCATTTTTGTCTTTGGTTATGATACATTTTTAAACAGTGTGTCTATTCATTAAGCTCAGTGTTGTCAACCACTCACCTGCGTTTCCCGAATTATAATCAAATAGCAGCACAGGTCACTGATAAATGTGGTTAAACTCACACTTACTCTTAAATCTCATTGTGTTAATTTTATAAAGACGTATGTTTATAAATTACATAAATTAGTCATCACTGATTTTGAAAGGAATCAGTAGTTTATCCACAACTTTTATGCATGAATACATTTTCTCAGATTGCTATTTTTATTGGCTTTGCGTAGCTGTTATTGTTTAAATGTACAGTAAGCCATGTATTTCATTATGCGGTGACTAGTGCCAAGACACCATGGGGTTGATGATGCATAGAGCACAATGCCCAGTGTAGAACAGCCTGCATTGTTAACAGGCTCAACTCATCCGTCCAGCAGGTTTTACCACCACCCAGACCTCCTCGTCTCTCCGAGAAATGGCACCGCCAACACAGAGAGCAGCCGTATAGAACAGTCCTCAGAGCAAAGTGACAGGGACAGGTATCTGATTTACTCATAGCTGTGGGGTCTTTGTCTTCAGGTAACATGATCTGGCAGGTTTCTAAGTACATGGTTTAGATAAATCAGTGTCTAAACCAGCCGTAATGTGTGTGTGAATATACGTGTGTGATTTGTGATGCAATGGTATCCTGTCCATGGTGTTCCCCAGCTGTGTGCCTGTCTTTCCTGGAATACACTTCTGGCTTATTGTGACCCTGAATATTATAATTGGCTATTGATGGATGGATGGTACACAATTTCTGTAAGCCAAGCAGTTTCTTCAGGGGATGTAGAAATTTAAAGTGGTTTGATTTAATACTTCCTTTGATAAAACAGTTGGTTCACTTAATGGTTTTTACCTGTCCTGCTTGTGGTCTCTAGGGATGCCCTTCACGGTTCCACAGGGGCCCAGTCTCCCCCACAGAGGGTGGGCCCCCAGGACCGGCCCCCAGCCAAGGATCCTGCGAAGAAGGACCCTGCCCCAACCCCATTGATAAGAGCACTGATCCAGATAGATGAGGCCAAGGCAGACTCTGCTGGCTCCGCCCCTGGTCACATAGGTATGTGGGATGCTGGGATCTCCTCGGCATGCTGTCTTCTGTCTTAATCTTAATCCTCCTGCTGCTTCTTTTTATGGGTAACCCTGGTGATGTTATTGTGCGGTGGACACTGCTGCTATTTATTTAAAAAGAAAAAAAATAAAAAGGCACAGTATTAGCATAGCACATATAGTCAGATTCTGTTGGGTTAGCAGGTCATCATGCACACACTAATGCAAACGGGGTGTGTAGAGAACAAAAATGCAAACAACGTCACATTACCAGTTAGCCCTAGTGTTGGACAAACCACTGATATCATGCACTGAAGAGGACTTAAATACGTAAATTGGATCTACCTTCGTAGTACATTGACTCTAAAATGCTACATTAATTGCAGTAGGAAAACATGGTTCCTCAGCCCACAGTTGCTTTTTTCTACTTAATATGTTGTCTTTTGCTTTTAAGGGGTTGACTGCCCTTTACAACAACAGATGTGCTCCAGGCCACAGGGGGGCAGTATACATCAGGCTCAGTAAAGGACTTATTTTATCAGATAGTGATTGGCTTTTATGTTTGTTGCTGCCATCGATCCTAATTCTAAAGTCGATGCAACCAATACATCTAAAATTGCTGGGTAGCCTAGCAGAGGACTTTGAGGTCAAGTGGGGAGTCCTGTTCCCATTCGCATCCCATATCCGTTATACCTGGATAGACCACAGATCACATCTCATGAAAATAACCAAAATGAAGCTCCAATCAACCAATCCAAATGTCACAACTCACAGCAAATGTTATTCTCCAAAGTCACAGTATAGGCCAGCCTTCTAGTCAAATTTATCCATTTAATTTGCTCAGTTCTTTGTAAATGTTAGGCTTAGCTATGCTGCAGGATAAACAAACAATGGTTAACTAGGCCACCGTGCTTTAGGGTCAGTTTATACTTCACGCTCACAACGCATCCGCATCATGACCGCTGTGCATTTTCTGCATTGATTCTATATATCCTTTTTAAGAGTATCTAGTATATGTTTGGCAAGTTTACCACCATTACTTTTGCATGAGTTCTGCTTGCATCATCATAATCATTTTCATCCTTGCTGTTTAAATCACTCTGATGTGTTTGTGAGAGATTGATTTCTTTTTTTTGCTTTGTCAGTATGACAATATTTATCGCAAAAATGTTTTTTTCCCCCTAATATCGAAGTACTAAGCACACAATCCTAACTACTACGAGATATCTAACAACATATAATACAACATTCAGCATAAGGTATTAAGTGATATGTGGCAGAGTGAAGTACTAATGTGACATAACGCACTGGGTAGAATATAGAGAATGCGGCAGCAGTATTACAAAGTTAGCAACACGCGGTGGAGGCAGTGAGTGTACAGCTTCATTTCAGAAAGGAAGGAGCCAACCAAGATGGAATTCTCACGCTGGCCTCCAGTGGACATGACCATTAATCCGCCAGATTGACGTAAACTACTCGTGCAAGTATGAGCAACAGCACTGTTTGCGTAGCAGCAGCACGTGTTGCATGCATAGAGTATGAAGCAGCCCTTAGACTGCATGTGTGTGTGTATGTATATTATATACTTTTTTACAGGACTGGGGAGTCGCCGGCCCATGGTGAGCTTTGTGGACAGTGACTGGCGGGAGCCCACAACAGAGCGGGCCACAGTCATCCCCAGTGCCCAGAGGAGCCTCTCCCCAGATGGCCCCCGCTCCTCTTCCCTACCCCCCAGGGGCAGTCAGGCTTCTGTGGCAGGTGGACATGTTTCTCTGTTTTTCTGGCTTCCTCCACAGCTTGACGGTTTATGAAAGGTCTTTGAGTAAAGCTGCCTCCATGTTTGTATGTTTTCCAATACGGATGATAATCATCTGACCATAACCTGAATGCAGAATTGGAGCAATATACCTGTATGTGAAGCTTTTGTAAGGATACAAATATTATATATTATATATCCAAAATTTCCCATTGGGATTAGTAAAGTTCATCTTATCTTAATTATCACCACAGTAGTTTTTTTCAGATTAATTAAAACAACAGGATTAATTAAATGTCAGATGCCGTGTGCTGGTCCTTGCTTTCTTCAAAAAACAGTTTGGGTTTTTTTCTGATTGTCTTCAGCAGCCAGGAGAGAGACCCTTCTCATGCCTGTTTCGGTGAAATCCAGCCCAAAACGCTGTCCCACAGAGAACTTTTCCACTGCCTTCGGCCATTCTCCTCCCTTGCTGTATCGCAGTAACCCTCGGTAACTGGCAGCACAGTACCTTCATCCATCCATCCACACAACCCTCAAAGGAGGAAACCTCATACATCAGCCTCAGAACTCAACTCTTTGTCAGAGTTGTGTTTGGTCATGAGAGTGCAGGTCTACTACACCAATGTAGCACTTAATGGCGTACAAGGATGAGTTAAGCGTAACTATTTGTACACTTGTTCATTACCCCGGTCTCTGACTTGGTTCCCAACATCGGTTCTGACAGACACTACCCTAATTTTTATTCCAGCTGAGCTCTTAATTAATTAGCAGTGATTTGAGCTGTTGATCTGAATGAATCGCGCAGCTTGAATCACGTTAGATTGAATGCTATCCTAATTTGAACTGCGTGAGCCATTCAGTACATTTTTTAAAAATAGCTATAATTTTATTGTTTTTGTCATTTCTGTGTTAAACCATAATGATTGGCCTGTTACAGGTGTATTTGTGCTATTGTTATATTGTTCATTAGTGTATAACAGTATTAAAACTTATAGAATATTTGTTTTTTTTTTTAGCTACCGAATGTATGTAGTTGGTGTCCTTGTAAATTGGTTAAAAGAATGAGTGAAATTTTTTAAAAGTCAAAATGAGACAAAGCTTTATTTGTATTCATCAGTCCAAGTATTACTGAACTAAATGAACCTAAAATAGACTGAGTCCCCCACCATGGTACAGTGTGACTTGAATCATATGATTAATTCAGTTGAATGCACTTAATTAGAATTACTGTTGAGAATTCCGTCCTAATGTGTCAGCGTGATTCTGGGGTGCATTGTCTGTTTTTCAGCTGCGACAGATTCGATCAAAGTGCCCCGCTGCCGTTGTCGCCCTCCCTTGGGTCTAGATCCAAAAGGAGACTCCAGTTTACATCATCTGAACAAGCTGAAGGTGAGTGTGCCATGGATGCAATGGTGTTGATGTTCGTTGATGAATACTTGCCATGTAGCCTCAGTGCTACAGCACCTGCTTTTTCTGTTGGTTACTGAATACTTGAGTGTTTTGGTGTTGTCTCAGTGCAGAATGCTCTGTACACCACAGTTAGCAGTGTATTGTGGGAATTCTATAGTGCAGTATATAGTGAATTATATTTGCCATTGAAAATTTGAACCATGCTGCAAAATGGTGGATGCAATATACAAAGCACTATTTTGCAAGTGGTTTCGAAAACAGTGTTTTGAAAAATGTGCAATTGATATATATTTTTGTGAATGATTGAGGAACTACCATATACTGTTCTGTTGACTTATCTGTAGCCTTATGATTGTGAATACCCCTACAGAACTCCCCCAGTCCAGTAATGGTGGACTGGAACCAGATAGTCACACAGAGCCGTCAGAGGGTGCCCTGCGGGTATCCTGGGAGATGCAGGGCGCTGAGGGAAGCGAAGAGGATGCGATATTGGGTCCTTGTGACACACTCCCCTCGTACCACGGCCGGCTGCAGTCATTGGCTGATACGGAGCGCCTGTTTGACGAGCTCACTCAGGAGAAGCAGCAGGTGAGTTTGCATGCAAATGCTAAAGTGTCATTTCAGCAGAGCACCTCCCCCTGTTTGTGCCACTTTGGGCCAAGTAGCTCTGCAGAGCTGAGGAGCACCATGAGATGTTCTACATGTTCAGCCCCAGTCCCAGAGAGCCCCCCACCCTCCTGGTTTAGCAAGACCCCCCAAAGTGACCTTTATTTCAGGAGGATTACAGACACCTGTTGTTCACTGTCAGTTCAGACAGTTGCTTGTTTCAGAAAGTTGTACCCTTGATTGATGAGTGTGATGCACAGGTGCCTGTAATTCCATGTGAGAGGAGTTACACACTTTTGGTTTGCATATGAAATGAAGAGGAAGGGCACACTGGTAAAGGTTAGGGGGGGTGGAACTCAGTCCAGGAAAATGTCAGAGAACCATGAGGCCCTGCTCCACCTCTTTATGACACTTGGTGTCTCCTCCATCACAGCAATGGTGTCTATTTTGGGAAGCGCGAGCTGTGTTTTAAAAGGGGCAGCAGGCATGCTCTGGGACTATATTTGGCTTGTGTTCATTATTTATTTATTTATTTGTTTGCTTGTTTATCTATCTGTTCCTTTATTTGCCCTCTTCCCTCCTCTTGCGGCAGATCGAGGCCGCGCTGAGCCGTATCCCGGCCACTGGGGGGCGTGTCACCTTGCAAGCCAAGCTGGACGAGGTACGAACCCCACCATTAGATGAGTTAAGGATGCGCAACTCATAGGGGCTGTAATCTAGCATAATAATAATCATATATGATATGATTTATTGTAGGAGTAAGTCTTTATGTCAATATTTGTATAATTCAAAGAATGGAAAGAAGGCAGATTCTTAAAATAGCACAGCACCTACTGGATTCAACAGAAAAAAAGGTTTAAAAGGATTACAGTGATATGTAATATTGCGCACCCTTGAGCATCAGTATCTATTTTAATCAGTTTGCTATTTGTATTTGTTTACGTAAACTACACGAAACACCAGCTTATAATATGTAAGGATGTGGCAGTGACTTTATATCTGCTAGTAATAATTAGAGATGGGCGATCCACATTTTTTCAGTTCCGATCCGATTCTGATACACAACTCGCGATACCGATACAGATTCC
>JAODJU010000040.1:35995091-36013617 GCA_026776725.1 Gnathonemus echidnorhynchus
GATACCCGATCCGTCAAATAGGTCTGGATCGGCGCCGATACCGATCCGAATATCGGTATCGGTGCATCTCTAGTAATAATCAGACTCTGTTAGTGTATAAGATACTACTTTTATGATGATTCATACAGTTATCTACCCATTTTGCTAATCAGATTAATTGCTTATCCATTATGCTAATTACTGTGGCATAAAATAGGTATAAAAATATTTTTGATATAGTAAATTACCTTATTTCGATTTTCTTAAATATACATAAAATATACATGCTATATGAATGTAGTTTTGTGTCCTAATTTAGTTAACCTCAGTTGTTATCCTTCAGGAGGCCTTGGAAGAGCGTTTGGAGAAAATCAACCAGGACCTAGGGTCCATCCGAATGACCTTGAAGAGATTCCATGTGTTGAGAAGCTCCAGCAATATATAATTTTCTCTCTTGGCTATCTTTTAGATTTATCGCACCTTTGATACATTACAGTCAGGTAGTTGACTTAAGCTGTACAAAAATAATCTTGTACATGTCTGTACAATATTTTCTACTTTTATTACTGTATCATATATATTTTGTATGGTTTGTTATATAAAATGAGGTATATCAATGATTTTAAAGTATATTTTTAGGAAGCTAATGTTTATATATTTACCTTTGTATATATCTCATGAAAAGTGAATACTATATATAATTGCAACAAATGCCATATTTGGGTAAACTGGTTTTTTGCACTTGTTTACCAATATAAATGGGCAATACTGATTCATATAGGGCACTGATATCCAGTTTTGCTATGGTCATTCTAAAATGGAATCCTCCACTGTTTTACATCATCTTATAACTCTTCCAGTAGCAGTGAGCAAAGCCTTCATATTTAAATACATGTTTGTGAGATTTTATTTTTATAACGTGTTCATTCCATCGTCATTTGTGTTTTATTTACTGGCATTCAAAATGGTTTGAAAAAGTATGCTTTAAAATAAAGCAAAATTGGTGCTGCACAAACTGACCTTTCCACCTCACAGGAAATTTGTTTTTAGCTGGGTTTGAGCGTTCACATTACTTAGATACTTGGAACGTGTTTGAAATTCAACTTGCTTTATTATGTGTTTTTAACAAGTTTGTATATGCTGGCAATGTTTTGTTTGTATTTTACCTTTTTTTAACTTAACGTCATTGTACACGAGTGTTTATAATGTTTTTTAGGTTTATGTGATTTGCCATTGTTTAAATGGAGAAATACACTGCAATGTAACCTTGAACCGTCCACTTGCTGTTCCTTCTCCTGCTGGTGGGAGAAGCAAAAGCTTTTTTCCGCCAAATCCACTTGAACCAAAAATTTCAAATTGGTGGCATTTCCTTGCTTTTGAATTAATCACCTAAAATGTATGTCTTCTGCTCTGCAGTACACATTCTCATTAAATGTGTTTTACGACACGAGTTTATTTGAACTGTGGAGTTTTTCCGCCAGATATCGACGACCTTCACGCGCAGAAGCGTTAACTATATATGAGGCCGTTTTAAAAACAAATTCCGTTACGCTGATGAGCGGAAATTTATTCTGTCGGCGTCGCTTTTAAATACAGAATGTAACATATTTTCTATATTGTTGAAAAACTTGCCCATCATTCGGTTTCTTTTCCCGAAGATTTGTGAACACCGTTCGTGAACATTTTTCCTTTAAATAAACCATTTCAGTGCACTAAGTCTAAATCAGTCGCATGTACCTAAAGACGTGTATGCGGTTTAGACCGCATGACTCATTGCCCTTTTCCGTTTTGGTCTGTATTGCTCAAGCAGACGTTCGTGCCTTTCGAAATTTAAAAACGAAACGAATATTTATTACAGAGCCACAGAAAGGCACACTCCCACTCCATTTTAATGTAATGCTCAAGAATTCGAGGCACTCCTGTGTGCGGCGAGACGGCAGTCCGGCAAAACGCCGATTGCGCGCTCTTGCCGATAGGCGGCGCCTTCGCCCCGGCCTGGGACAAACGTAAATCGTCTGGGAGCAGTCTTATTTGCGCTGCGAGCCAGACTGGGGCGACTCGATTCAGCCTTTTTTTCTTTTAAATAAGGTAGGGAGAGCCCTCCCACCTTCACCCTTTTCCTAGCTGGCTAGTAACGTAACAAAACCCGCCGCTAGAGAAGCGCTTTAAGGCATTTAAGTGCATCTGGCAGCCGGCATAGGCAGGCTATACGTCGCGGGGATCTCAAAGTCAAGGGCAAAATTGCATTTATGGCCATTTTCCCCGAGAAATCGTTCAGCGTGATAGCCCGCTAATCGCAGGGTACTCCGCGCAGAATTGCGGGAGGCCAGCATGAGGACCCTCGCATTTTAGGCGAAGGCGAAGTGGCCCGATGGTCTTCGTCGGATCTGAAGGTATTCCTCGGGTGCCTAGCCCCGATGCTTCTTTCGTGTGAACGCGAGCACCGAGACGGACGGCGGCAAAACACGGAAGAGGAAACCCACCAGGATTCGCGTCCCGGGCTTCTTCGCATTTCGCTCCCGAGGCTTCGTTTCAGGTGGTGGGCTCGGGGTTTTGGCGCATCGGGGCTAACAGGATTCTACGGGCAATCATCTTCAAAAAGCCAAGCAAAGCCGACACACGAGAGGGACGGACGAAGTTTGACATTTTTCGGTGAGTAGGTGATGGTCTCTGTGTGGTACCCGAATGTGAGGGAGAGCAGCACCGAGGCATCTCTAATGACCATGCGGCGATGTTGCTAGGAAACTGGCGCCGGGGTTACTCGGGGTCATTAATAAATGTAAATACTCGGACGCAATCGTAGGATCTATAATATGAAGCTAGTTTTTGAGGTCAGTTTGATCCCATGTTAAGCGGTCCTCATCGTGCCTCTGAATTATCTGTTTCTGAGATCTTTGGTTCTGGTAGAAGCGTTGATGTTTGCTTGTTATTTTTCGGTATAAACTACTTAACATCCTTCCCGCCCTCCCCCATAAAAATACTAACAAGCTGTGTAGCTGTGCACCATTTAGCCAGAATGACTTGAGCGTTTAATGCGATTGCTGTCAGTATCTGTGCATTTGCTGCTCCGGCATGCTTAATAGGCTTTGGCGTTACTGCGTGGCGTCTCTGCGTGGCGTCTCTGCAGCGCTCATAGAAGGGATACACCGGGGAGGGGGGGCTTATCGGCGGCCTTAAAAAAATGTGCATATATATATATATAATATGCATATACGTAATCCATCATTTTAGAACTGATGCATTTCTAGAAACTTGATGTAGGCAGCTTTCCTTTCCTGTTGTAAAGAATGCAGCTTCTTCCCTGGCTGTAAACGCTTGATCGCCCGTTTCCGTGCCTATGGTCGTAACAACAGGTAGCCCACCGCCGTCGTTTTGGCGGCTCAGCTCAGATTGCGCCCTTTCTGCCAACCTTCGGCTGTCATTAATATTTTACCCCCTCCCCTGTTATTTACACGTGCCCTGCACAGAGCAGCATCTTGGACCTCGGTTTCGTTTTTTTCGTTTTTTCTCCAAGATGCCGCGCAACATCAACAGCTAAATATTGAGTGCACTAAACAGACAATTTTCAGGAAGGACTGCCTGTCCTTTCTTTGGTCCAAAGGCATGATCACATGGGCAAAATCCTCAGGTTTAGTTCTGATCCCTCTTGGTGTTTCCCTCATGCTGTTTATGTCTGTAATGAAAATGAACGCGTTTCTGCTGCTGCAGTGAATCTTAAGCAGTTTAAGAAAGGATAGGTGGTACCTTTTGAAGAAATGGCTATAGGAGACAGCCCTATTTACTCTATTTAACCATAAAGTACGTTATTGTATGGCTTCCCCACTTTCTACTAACATGAAACTTGTAGCTGTTCACTAGTATTGATGAACCTTCCCAGCTTCAGCTAAACCCAGCAGAAGCTGTGTGGGAAATTCAGGACGGGGAGGGCGAAGGGAGGGTGGTGTCAGGGAATGGGGAGGATATAAAAGGATGTGCTTTCCTGAGACGTGAGTGCGAGTGACTTGCTCTTTGGGTTCATATCTGGGAACCGGTCTGGCCAGCGGCAGTGTAGTCTCCCAGAAGATATTTCTTTCATAACCACGGGGAGGGGAACGCACCTGTCTATTCTGCGAGGAAAGTCATTCTGAGCCAACACCTTCTGCATGAAACGTGGCATGCTGGGCTGCTCTGGTTGACTTTACACGCCATTCATGTTTTATATTATTCCTATTATTTAACAGTGTTATAAATTCCACCAAGGCATGTTCTGTGACTTTTGTTAACCCCCTTGACCTCGGGCAAGTGAGCAGACTGGCTCATTTAAGGGGTAGAAGAAATGGTGCCTGTCGCCTGAACACCGTCTGAAACGATTAGGTTTGTCTTTAATGCTGTTATGAGGGAGCCATGGCAGAAAGAATGAGTCACGATACTGATTGCCTCTACATAGACCCTCCCCACCCCACCGATCCCAGCCACACGTTGTTAATGGCTGAAGCAGTGTGGGCAGAAAGCCACACTTTGGCTTCGGCCGGCTCGACATGTACAGCTGACCAGAATACGAGGCTTGTTGGAAGCCGGCAGATGGGTGGGGTCACTGCAGCTGGACAGGGAGCTCTCAGTCCCTGTCCTGTGCAGCCATCAGGGCTACTGTGTGCCATCATGCTGCTCATCTTATTTTCAGTGCTTATTAACAGTATTCCCTGCCTCCCAAACAGAGCAGTGAGCTGGCAGTGTTTATTTATTTACTGAGGGCTCCCCCGTTTCTCTTTGAAGGCATTGGCGCATCCCATGTTACCCACGCGCATGTTTTTTTTGCAATGCCTGCCCCGTATGGCCCATCTTGAGCCTGGCCGCCATGACTGTGTGGTCTGCTCTGAAGAGAGTGTGGAGGGGTGACGACAATGACAGAATGATGTTTTCCCAAGAAGCTCGACAGGTTTCTTTTGCAGACCTAAAGATTGGAAGATACCTCACACATCGCTACGACTGTGGAGATGTTGTGAAAGATGGCAGAGAACAAGAAAGGACCTGCCCTTGTCGAACATTCTTCTCATTTCACATTCTCCAGTGTTGCTGGGGCCGCTATGGTTGTGTTTAACCTTGGTGTAGCGCAGATGCCTGCCGGAGTTTCGCACTGTCCCTTAGCTCCTGCAGTTGGCTCCTCTGGGGGCCCGGGAGAGCCTCTGTGGGGTGGCTGCATAGCTGGAGGAAAGCAACAGGATAGAGTCACGGAACGTCCTTGTGACCGTTCAGTACTCATTCAGAGTACATGGCCAACTTCTAAACCCCGGAGCTTGTAGGCTAACGAGACTATAGTCATTACTGAAGTGATCCAGTGACAGCAGAGGTTCTCACATACGTTGATGCAGGAACCAGGAGTTCATTATCATTGGAGCCACCTGGCCAGTGTCCAGTTTATGGCTGGTTATTGGCATGTCTTGTGACCATTAGGAGGTGTTATACTCTGCACCTGATCAGGCAATGATAAACAAACAGGGAGTGTAGGATTAGTTGCCACATTGGAGGATTAAAGAAATTGAAATGTGACACATACGTCGTCTCCTTAAATGCAGTGCAGTGATTCATGGGGAATGTCAAAGCAGAATAAATAACCTCAGCTCACACGACACCGGCCGGCGTAGACGTCACAGTCAGTCTGAGGCTCCGCCCATCTGTCTGGGTTTACTATAAGTCAGATAGGTGGGGGGGTGGGACAGGCCTTATTTTAAGTCATAATATCGTAGAGGAAGGGACATAATATAATCTTGGTTGGAAATGAAACTCCACTAACTTCATGCTCAGGTCCTCACGGCTGTACTTGCACCACTTAGGGTAGCTACCTCAGTAGAAACACTTCAGACTTCTTCGGTCGGGGGGCCCCATGGAGTGAATGATTTATAAGATACATGGCTTCCTGCTGCATTTTCAGAAGACCTGTGAGACCTGCAGCCTCTTCTTGAGTCCCCGAGCAGGTGAATGAGATCCACCTGTGTTAATCAAATTTTCCTCTATTTATACAATCAGATGGTTTAGACTTTGGAAACATGGATAGACCTGACATGGTCCATGAGTAAAGATGCAAGTGCAAGTGTTGTTAGATTTATTGCGGCTGCTAGTGTTAATTTTTGTTTTGGGTATAAAAACATGATGGCCATCATTGCAGACTTTGTGTCCCTTATAGGCCACATAGGCTCTGAGCACTGTAGGATTATTACTGCCTTTGCTATCTAAGCAAAGGCAGTAATTTGCCTTTTGCCACCTTGAACTTGCTGACTAACCTGTGGTAGGAAACAGGATAATGCATGAAATGCTCTGTGCTGTGACGGTGATGAGTGTCTCACGTCAGCAGAAATGCATGCTAGCACAAATTACCGAGTTCAGCTGGCTGTGTGTTTGTGTGTGTGTCTGTCTGTGTATGTGTGTGTGAGAGAGAGAGCGAGTGAGTGAATCTCTCCGAAGCATCGAGCACAGGAGACGTCAGAGGGTTCTCGTGTGTGGCGTTCACGCTTATTAGTGATGGTGTATGAGGTGCTTGCTGCTTTTATTTTTAATTATTTACTTTGTGACCGGATCGTGAATCTGGCTGCAAACAAAGGTTGTGTGTGTTTTCAGGGCAGGAGTGTTTACCAGTGTTTTCAAATGGAGATTTATGTAAATCTGAATGTAGGTGGCCTGAATTTTTACGTGTATTTTAATTAGCAGGATGTCCTAGTGTAGGCTAACAGTGTGTGCAGGGTGTGAGAATTTGTGCCCCCTGTGTGTGCAACTCATTTCACATATATATAGCTGATTAGAGAAGGAATTTTTGTCTTTGGTGAATTTTGAGGTCTTTTGGAATGCTCAAATTCTTAAAAAATTGTTTCATTTAATTTGGCTCCACAAACATGAAAATTCGCCAGCCATGATGCTGTTTTGTTTTGTTTTGTTATTGTCCCAATGCCTATTGGATTACAGACACAGGTAATTCAGTAGTGTGTTCTCTCCTTTCTCTCCATGTTTGATAAGGGCGCTTCTTTCAGCTGTTTGGAGCGGCTGAATGGGCTGCTTATTTACGACCCAGCCGCTCATGTCTTTGTTCGGCCGGCTGCCGCTGTTCAGCGCCCCTGTCACTCTTTTCTGGCAACTGTATGAGCTGCTGAAAGGTGAAAAGGCCTGGCTTCCCCATGGGAAGGGAGGGGTTTTGTCATCCATGGTCGCAGCCTCGCGGGAGTCCCTAAATGCCTGCAGAGTGTTTTCACTGCGTAGCCTTGTTAATTCGTCCATATGTTCTCCGGCCACCTGACCCTGGCAATGCACGCATGCGGTTCCCCCACGGCCATGAAAGCGCCACATCCACACCTGTGGCTGATGTACGGAAACCTGCTGACGATTCACCGTTGCCACATGGTTAGCCGATGCCTGCACCATGGCGCGGCCTTGTCTGGGACATTACTGTCTACATGCAGCGCCTGAACCTTGCTGCTGCCTACCTTCTGGAAAGGTCTTCAGCCGTTTCATGTTAGGTCACACCCCTCCGTCACCTTTCAGGCTCAATTTGCTACCAGAAGGCTGCCTCCTGTCTGGGTAGAAGTTTGTACACTTCCGCTGTGCCCTTATTTTGAAATTTCTGTGTCCTTAATCACCATGCTAATGTCCTAGAGGTGCACTCTCACTGGCTGGTGAAAAAGGCGGGTCCTCCTCTGATGTGTTCACATGCACTCTTTTCTGACCCACAGGATGGGCTGTCATGGAACAGCTGCAGAAGGAAAAAAACTATTACCTGAGAGACCAGCATCTGTAATACTGAGGCGTCTTGAGTGTCATAGATCTTCTGCATTTTGTTTTTTTCAGTCTGCTACCCAACAATGTAACCAATATTAATAATTCACCAACATTAATAATGACTTCCTCTTGCATTTGCAACGACGGTCTGCTGCGTGACTGCGTGCAAAACCTCAGTTCCTTGACGCATGCCTCTGCTCTTAGCATACGAAACAGGAAGATGGAGACAGGAAGAAGGAAAAAAAAAACGGCTAGTACCCTTTTTTCCATTCTCGATAAGAAACTTTTTCTTCTTAACCGGTAGTGTGGTTTCTAGATGAGATACTCACTCAGGAAGTTGGCTTGTAAAAAAAGACACAATTTCTGTGCGCAGTCAAAAGCGTTATCCCTTATCGGGCATCTCCGACTCCTCGGCACAGTCTGAGGGCGTAAGTCGTGTGAATAGGCTGTGGGGTCGTGACCCGCTTGCCTACAATGTGAGCTAACATTCAGCCATGGGTTTACAGGGCAGGCTAAGTGGTGGTGGTGAGGGGTGGCGCTCTTGTAGGGTGATGACAAAAATGCATCAAGTGGGGTGAAGTAGCCTATTGTTAATGAAAATAAATGAAGCTTTATTTGCCATTTTTACAAAGTATGAGAGCAGGTGCATTAGAATATGCTAGTTTAAATATCCCATCTTGCTGTCCATATACACATAGAGGTCAGAGCACATGGTCAGTCATTCATCCAGCAATCCTGTAGCATTTAATACAAGTGGGCACTGGAGTACCAGGAGGGAATCCATTTAAAATACTATCTCAAACAAAATAAGTTTTTAAAATTCATGCTTGGCCATTTTCTTTAGCCGCAGTATCAAAGTTTTTGTATCTGGGTGTTATAGCAATGTTTGTTTTTTTTCATTATGCATCTGATTTCGTTTGATGTAAAGGATTCTGAAAAGCTCCACCATCCAACCTGTTAAATGTAAACATTACAGAAACTTTAAATGAAAGGTGAAGAGAATCCCCTCTGAGAATAGTCCATTAGAAAGTCCTGGTTTTTGTCAGGGATCAAGGCTGCGGTAAATATTGAGACCTTTCTGCGGGGGTCTCATCGCTGTCATGCTTCCTGCTGCACTTTGCCCTCCCCTCGTCGCCTCCCTGCACACCACAGACTGTAAATTGTACTTAAGGCATAAAGTGGAATTCTTCATTCTTGCTGTCATCGCAGCCAGTGATTTGGGGGGCAGGGGTTAACCTGATTTTCCGTCTCTGCGGACAGTATCCTGGACGTGACCTCCTTTCCAATTTATTGCTTTGTGTCCTTAGCCGGGTAACGTCACAGCATAATAGTGAGAGCTCAGTCACTGGCAAACATAACTGTCCCACCTCAGGTCTCCTTCACACTCCCTCCCCCCTGTCCTTACAGTTCTCCCCCCCCCACACCCCATAGCAATCCGGCTGCCCGCAGACATCACAGCGAGAGTGAGAGAGACCCTGCTGTCAGGCCCCATGTGAAGGAAGCCACCCCGTGTCCGCAGAATGTTGATGCCACCCCAGGTCGTCTATATTAGATTTGTGTAGCGGCCGAAGAAGATATATGCAGGCACCTTTTATCCAAAAATCTGTCAGCTGCTTAGACTTTGTGTTTATCTGACAAGAAAATGCAAGCAAAACTAAGACAGGACGCCAAACTTTACCTATGGCTAAGTGCAAGTAGTGACACAATGGAGACAGTTTGTGCACTTGCAGTCTGGTACAGAAAAGTTAACTGGCTAGCAATACATGTTAGCTAGTCTTTCAGCACTGGGGTCAGTTTACCAGCTTCCAAAAATCAGCACACAGGTTTAGTTCTTGGCCCCAGATTCTACCAGTAAATGGAGGCAACAAGGGAGTAACTGTCTTACTTAAGGGCTTTCTTTTTTCCGATCTGCTGTTTTGCTGTTCCATTTGAACGGTTTCCAGCTGCTCTGCGCCTTCCGGGAACATTGATCGTCAGACTTTTTTTTCTTCTTTGAAATGTGATGGTGCTGGGATCGAGTGTAAAATGGACTTCATATTCGTTTACTTACATTTTGCCCAGACTACCTTAAATCCGACAAATTACTCTGATAAGCCACTAACCCCACTTCATAGTACAGACCCCTTGGCTGTTACAGACTTTCCATTGAAGTTTGTCTGCAAGCTCAGCATCTTCTATGACTACAAGAGCTAATGCAAACAGAAGACAGGTGTGTTCTGTGTTTTTATTTTTGGGGCGGGGAGGTTTGTGGGGTGCTGATCTGGTTATTCCGGAACATCAGGTGTGAGTTCCTCAGCTTTTAGGTTCACTGGTAGGGCTGGAACTTCGTGTAACCCTACCTAATCCAAGGTTTCCAAGTAGATCTTTGGCCCCGGGGTGCTCCACCATTCTGTTGTTTGTGTTCCCTTGTGTCAGTGGCATTCCTCGATGACCTAATTTCTATTGGCACACCCACTTTTGTCCACATTTAGGTTTCTTCAGGGATTCGCTGGTCCAGTGCAAAGCTCTATCCTCGGAGACCTTCCTATTGCCTCCCTGGGTGGTATCACACTAAGATGTGCTTGGATTTTCACTCCAAGGTTATCTTAATTTTAGCTTGAGGTCTTAAACTCTTGAAGTCACGGTTTTTCTAGGAACCCACCGACTGCATTTACCAGCCCAGCCGGATGAATTCCTGCTTAAGATGTGCTGTGTAATTCATGAAAACTGAATGGATTCTCATCATATCACGAGGGTGCATAATTATTTTATTTTGACATAAAAAGAAGGTGGAGTTTTAGGGGAGGAGATGCTTTGAGGCCTCCGCCTCCTGGTTGTTCAGTTCTTTTTCTTTGTGTGTGTGTACAACCATGTTTAGGAGCACACGTGTGTGTGTGAAGGTGTGGCCAAGTTTGTAGCTGGGTGTGCCTTCTCAGAGAAGGTACCTGTTATGAGAGGAATGTCTATAGTTTTGTGGCCGCCTGCGTGCGTGCATGTATACGCCTGTATGTTCCCGCGTGTGTGTCTGCGTGTGTGTGTGTGTGTCATAGGGCTGCACAATTAATCGTAAAAATAAAACGTGATCTCAATTCACATCTCTACGTGATCTCATTTCTAAATCACAATGGTTCTTCTGTATTACATCAGCTGGATCAAAAGAAGCACTCTCAAGCATCCAGGGACTCTCAAGCATCCCATAATTCTGCATTCTCTCTGAAGGGCGCCTTCCCACCTCACTAGGTACCTTTTAGTACTTCAAGAAAGTATCACATGTATGTTACTTCATGGTGTTGGTTTTCTACTGACTTCTACCATCACTTGAATGACATCACAGCGCAAGGCGGGGTATTTTTTACTGAATTTGAAAATTGGCTGTATATTACAGGGCTGGCTAATGTACGAAATTAATAACAATTCTTATTTTGCCAATCTGCTAGATTAAGACCAGACTTTTTTCTACTTTCAGTTCTGTATATGGACATTATAGCACAGGGAGTTTGTTTTGCTAAAACATTTTATTCTGTCCTAGGAAAGAAATTGCCAAGTTTTGCAATTTTATTATTCCTTTGCAAGTTTATCTAGTATATGTTTAAAAATCAATTTAAAGTTTAACTTTTCAAGACAATCATAATCATTTTCATCCTTACTGTTTAAATCACTCCTAGATGGTTTTTGGAGATATGTATGGTGAACTCCTTTTTTTGTTTTATAAATACTCTAATATTTATTACAACAAAATCACATTGCAATACTTAGAAATTTTTCAATACCATGCTGCTCTAGTATATTATAAAATACTTTATTTCTTTTTATGTTATCCTGACCTCTGGTTTTTCCAACCAGGTTGCAGTTAAAGCTTGGGTCACTTCATTTTTATTATTATTATTATTATTATTATTATTATTACCTCTTTTATCATTGTTTTCAAGAGGGCGATTGTATTGCGTTTGAGGCAGGCTATTTGTGTAACTGTTCAACAAAGAAAGCATTTCAAGTACCACCTCAAAGTACTGAAGTACCAAAAAAGTCCCCCACTGGCACTTTTGGTACGGTTGTTTTGATTACCCTAATTGAATGGCCACTTGAGCGTTTCCTTTCTGTTGTCAGTAGTTGATATGCTGGTGTTGGATCAGTCATATGTTTGGCACAGTCATGTTTTGTTGTTTCCTTTTGCAGTTTAATGTGTGCAATAAACGTTCAAATGTAATTTAAAAATTGTTACAAAGAATTGTGGTCTCAATTCTAAGCAAAAGAATCGCAATCCACATTTTTTTCAGAATCGTGCAACCCTAGTGTGTCATGCCATGTGCGCACCGGCGTGATCGCTCATGTGTGCCGGCAGGCTGATTCAGTGTGACATGAAGGTGACAGTGAGTGTGCTAGAGGTGACTCTTATCTCTGTGGCCCCTTTCATTTTTTCCGCTGTCTGTTTCAGGCAGATTTTTATCATGGCTTTTTTTTACCACTTTTCCTGTCATGCCTGCTGTCATAAACATCCTCCATGGCATGTGGCAGCCTCTGACCATTCCCCTCCATGGAACAGACACAGCATGCACCCCTCACCAGAGCGTGGTTTCACCATGAGCCTTTCATTGGAGTGTGATTTTGCCGGTTGCCTGTTGGCAGAGTTTGCTATTGCCACAAGCCATTCACCGGAGCGTGCTTTTGCCACGAGCCATTCACCGGAGCGCGCTTTTGCCACGAGCCATTCACCAGAGCATGCTTTTGCCACGAGCCATTCACCGGAGCGTGCTTTTGCCACGAGCCATTCACCGGAGCGCACTTTTGCCACGAGCCATTCACCGGAGCGCACTTTCGTCACGAGCCGGTCACCGGAGCACGCTTTTGCAACGAGCCGTTCACCGGAGCGCGCTTTTGCCATGAGCCATTCACCGGAGCGTGCTTTCGCCACGAGCCGTTCACCGGAGCGCACTTTTGCAACGAGCCGTTCACCGGAGCGCGCTTTTGCCATGAGCCGGTCACCGGAGCGCGCTTTTGCCATGAGCCGGTCACCGGAGCGCGCTTTTGCCATGAGCCGTTCACCGGAGCATGTTCCATTGATGCAGAGCTCATTAAACATTGACTGTGGCTGTTACTTTGCTCTCTGCAAAGGGTCTGGACACTTGATACAGGGAGCGACGTTTGTTCATCTTACTTAATGGCTGTCCTATTGTCAGCCCGTGAAAAGTTTTACTTGCCAGGGAAATGAAAAGGCTGGTGTCAAAAGGGGGTGTAACATGTTTACAGGTCTACGGTTGGGTGGCGGGGGCTGTTGGGGAGCCCACAATGTTTTTGAGTTCCTAGACATGGATGACAAAATTGGGCCTGTTAAACATCCTGTGTCGGGGGAGGGGGGTGAGAAAAGACTCTCTAGGTGACTTGCCAGGCGCTGCTCTGAAGCTCTGAAGCTCCGCTCTGGATGGCTTCATGTTTGGTCACCAAACAAGGTTACAGAAAGACATACCACAGTGAGAGGTAGTGTTACGCTTTATTTAATGGAATAAGTGGTGCCGCTATTAGCCTGATGTTTATGTCTGTGCTGTAATGTTGATATTATAAGTGAGAGAGGAAAGAAGGAAAATTCACCACTTGATGACCATTCTCTGCAGAGCGCTCAGTTTATTTTCTTTTTCACCCTGTGTGTCTGTATTGTGGGGAACACAGTGACCCAATGGGTAGTGCTATGTTCCCACACATCATCAGGCATGGGTCTGCTGCTCATTGCCTCCAGGAATAGGCCCCAAGCTCACTGTGACCCTGTACTGAGTAAGTAAAGATCGATAATGATATGTTACAGTACCAGTACAAAGGTGCAGATGCGTTGGATGTACCTTGAAACATTTCAGATAAGACAAAAATTCAAGTGATCCTTTTGAAGAACTAAGGTTACCAAAGATTACTGAGGAGTTTAACAAAGATGACTGAGGAGTAGAAAAATTAACAAGAAGTGGTCACCAAAAGACCTTCAACTTCGTGGAAATGTTTTGGACTCCATAGAGATGATATTAAGGAAAAACAAGTGATTTTTTTTTTTTGTGTTTATTGTTACAACTCACAGCTGCACCACCACCCCATTTGACAGACTGTTTTGGTAGATAAAAACTATTTGGCTATAGTTTATTTTGGCTAATTTAAAAACTTTTTTTGTTTTATAAATATTGCAATATTTATTGAAAAATGTCAAATATACAATATAAAATATATACATATGACTTTGCTGAATCACCTTACATACCATACATAATAACCAATTTAATATTAATAACAAATATACTAACAGGGAATTAATATAAATTGCAGCTAAGTGACGAGGCTAACCTTTCATTTTATTTATGATTATCTTGAGATACAGGACTCATAAAATAAGCTAGATAATTTAAGCCAAAGATAAGCTAGGCTGTGCAAGAGCTTAAAGGGTACATAGCTTACAGTTATCTGTGGTATTATTGGGCAAGTCCATGAGTGTTTTCTTTTACTATGCTGATGCATTGCAGTCGTGCTCATGCGAGGACTGGATTTTCAGTCACTTTTAATGCAAAGTGTTCCCTCATAACTGAGGCCTTGGCTCGTTTCTTTATTATGCTGGGGCTTCCTTCAGCCATTTTGCAGAGTAATCGAGAAGGAAATGATCTATTGACCCTTTTTATAATCGAACAATCAACTTTAATCAAGTAATTGTGACAGCTGTACTTCAGATATTACCCTAGTACAAGACATTACTATTGAGGATTTGCGTGGCAATGCGTGCTAATATGTACAGGAAAAAAACATCTGTTTATGCTACTGCAATTGAGTCGCTGAAGCTTCAGGTATCATGAGAGCTTCAAAAAGTAGATCAGAAAGCGGTCTTTCTGTGTTCATTCTGAACTGTCCTTTGTCAAAGGAGCACAGACCTACTGCCCAAAGCGTTTCCATAACCCCCCCAAATATCTTTTTCCTAGTGTTCCAAGTGAGCTTTGAATGTTCTCTCAGTGTACTGCATTGTGTGCCCCGAGTGTTCCTGCCCAGGTGGGGCTGTGGATGGCCTGATTTGCATGCCTGGCATATGCAAGTGCTTCATTTGCACACCCCCACCGCACCGCCGACCTTCTACCTCTCTGCCTGTGCCATCTGCCGCCTGGCGAGCGTGTCTCATTTGGCCCTCCTATTCTTCCCGCCTTCCTGCCGCTTTCCCGGATGCCTGGCGCTGCCGGAAAGGACTTTGGTTTATTACATTAACCAATAAACTAGTGCAAGCACTATTGGTCTGCTGTCTGTCTCAACTGGCTGAAGAGATCTTGAGCCACTGCATCTTTTTAATAACACATCCATGGCGACAGTTAAGGAGGGTGAGGATGTTTTTGCCTATAGAACTCTTTTTGGCACAAGTGTGTTTGGCTTAACTCATAGTTGATTACTTATTCTTGGTGAGACCCTTGACAGGCTTGGATATAAACACCCCTCTCAAAAGCCATCCTCAGCTACAGTAAGCATGGTCAGAAACAGTTTGGCTGTTGCCAAGGTAACCAGCAGCAGTTTAAACTTTGCTGATCCTGGCACCATTCAAATGGGGTCTTGCTTGTAAAATTGGGGTTGAATTAGCAAGTTGTCCTGTGACTCCATCACGGTCATGCCATGTTCCAGGCCCTGCCCTTGGCTATCCTTCACAGTGTCAAACGTGACGTGGGGTATCTGGACTGTTCATACTGACTTACACTGTGCCTTTAAAACCTTGGGTAACCGCTTCTGATGTGCCGTGCTCCATGGAAGCGAGCAGACTAGCCTCACTCTGGTTCTTGGAGACAGAAGGGCGAGGGAAGGTAGGGAGGCTTGCAGATGCCCTTCTTTAGAAGAGCGAGGGTTCTCCATGACCCTGGGATATTTTGACCTCCTGACCTCCTTTGAGTGTACTCCACACTGGGCATGCTCTCATTTCCCCATTCCACATTTCTGCCTCAAACAAGGAAACCCTCGTCAGGATTTGCTTTTTGCCCAATGATTGTTTCATGACGACCCTGTGTTGTCCTCCTCATGGTCAGTGATTCTTCTGGGGATTTGTTTAACAAAATCAGCTGCTGTTTATCCCATGCTTTATCCTTAGTGTGTGCCATTTTGGTTCCTTATGTCCTTTGAACTCCATGACACTCTGCCTTTAGCATCTGCTGAGAATTATTTGTGAGTCACCTCGTCTGGAAAATGCACATTTACATAGCTGCACATTTGTGGTTGTGCTCACCTGGCGGGCATCCCGGGTGGAATGAGGAAGTTTACTTTGGGATAATAGGGAATTAAATTTGATGGCTTTGGGCTCTGCAGAAAACAGGCCTTCGTGATGTCTGTGTGGTCTGACTGGATCTGGGTTGTTAGCATGTTACTGCTCAGGCCTAGACTGCACACTCAGGCAAACTCATTGAGGCAGCTGTATTTGAGATCAGGAGTCCGTTGCCTTCTGTGCATGTTTGGTACTTAAAAATACCATATTATATGTGAAAATCCTGAAGGAGAAGGAAATCATGTTCTGCTCTGAACATAAGAGCAAGTACTATGCTTCATGCACCATTCATATGGACAGTGGAGGTAGCTTAACATTTGAGTCTTTTTGATAGCTTGCTGAGCCAGTGTTGCTATCATTATTAGTGTGTTGCTCTCTCTGGCTTCCAATTCTTTATCCATTATGAGCAAATCCCAGAAGTCTTGCTTTGTGCTGCCATGGTGTTGGCTCGGTCCATGCTGCCTTGCGCTTCACCCTTATCTTCCAGATTTTCAGTGGAAATGTTTCTTTTTGTAGCTCCCTGTGTTTGTTGCCCATCCCCAGCTGCCCATACCTCCAGCGTGTCACTTCCTGTGCATCAGCATCCTCTGGGAAGTGACCTCTGGCTGATCTTCTAGAAACGCGCAGCTTCCTTTTGGCCGGTGGTGAGTCGTCGCCCCTCCACCCTGGTTTCCATGGCGGGTTCAGCGTCTGATCGCTCTTCCCCACAGTCAGGTTTCCCCACTCCCCATCAGTGCTGCATCCCCGTAACACCTAAGCTCCCCAAACAGTTACTGTCAACATTTTTTTTCTGTTCCTGTCATCTGTTAACTGCCTGGGGGGGATAGATTTGGTTTTATTTCTGTCTGGAGGTTCTTCGTCAGAGTGGCTATGTATGCGGCCCTCTGGGGTTGTGAGGGACATGGATGCCCGTGTTAATTATGCTTGACACTATGTTTTGCTGTTTTTCGGGATTTGGTTCCTCCAGCTCTCTGACTTTTATTTTCCTGGTCGATACTGACAGCTTCTGTTTGGGGCCCACCCTATGTCTGAGAGGGCATCTGTGGGGGCAGAATAGAAAGTTTCGGGGAGGCTTGTGTCTCTGTTGCCTTTGAATGCCCCATGACTTATTTATAATTGATGAAGATGCTGCTGCCGCTGCTGGTGGGATGGGATGGGAGGCATGGGGTGGCAGGCTGTCAGGATGATGCCGGGGACTGCTGAGCAGTGACAGGTCAGCTATGCCCCACCCCCGAGTGCTATGCCAAGTAGCAGTGAGGGTCACATGGTTCCTCCTATTGGGGCTTAGCCCTCCTGTGCAGAGGCAGCTGATTCGCCGGGTGCAAAAGAGGGCAGGGCAGTAAAGGGATTACACGTGTGTCAGATGTCTCCTGCGAGGTTGTCGTGTGGTAGGAACGCGGGGCCTGATATCGCAATCAGAAACGACTGGGGATAAAATTAAAAATTAAGAATTGAAATGTGAGTGGGCTCCCCCTGCCACGGTTAGATTTCGGGAAACGTTAGTGGCCATGGGCAGCTGCGGATGCACAGCTTTTGCAGCCTGAGGTACTCTGTCAAGTCTCAGCCTCCTGCCACCACCACCGCCAAATTTGCAGAACAATGCTAATGGGCTTCTGCTGCAGGTTCCTGTCATCACTGGGTGGGGGGAGGTTCACGAATGGGGCAAAGAGCCTTTTTCCTGCTGGGGAGTGGCCACAGCCGCACCACTCCCCCCCCCCCCCGACTCCCAGGCCGGTAGCAGGAGTGCAGTATCCCCTTCCTGGCTCTGACACACAGTCTGGCTCAAGCCCATAATGGAACCTTGCTGATGCTGAAAATCAATGGCTAATGTAACTGAAATTTTTGGTAATTAAGACTGTAACAGATGGAAAAATCTTTATAATCGATTCAGATAACTTAGTGTAGTCAAACAGGTAGGACAGCATTTCATTGCCTTTATATTCTAACCATATATAAAATTTCAGTACAATGGAAACCGGACCTAACTGAGTGCAACAGGTCCATTTTAGCTGTTAGCATCCTGGTAAAGGCCATATTACAGCCTTAGGGTGCAGAGGTGCTAGGAAGCGCATTTATGTTGCACATATAATCCGTGCCTCCTGGTTCCTTATTTTACACAGAGCCACTTATCTCACACGGCAACATGCACATTCACACTCGCCATGTGGAACTCTCTGGCTTCTTTCAGTCTGTGGATTCAATCAGGGCAGGTCCAGGGCTGCTCACACATATATATATATATATATATATATATATATATATAATCAAATGTAAGGTTGATTGAGGTTTTAGCTGGGAAAGCTGCTGAAACTCGAACCAGTGCTCTCCTGGGGATGAGATCTGCGCCGCTCCCTCGTGAGGCTCCTGTGAGCATGACCATGGGCATTGTTTTCTGCCAGTGCCCCCCCCCCCCCCTCCCCCCCCCGAATGAGCTTTTTAATAGCCGTGAGTGGTGGCTCTAAGCTCAAATCCCCAGCTGGCTGATTTATCACTGTAATTTAAAAATGAACGAATGAAGAGCAACGTAGGCATAGGGTCTATAAATAACCTTCCCCCTCTCCCTCCCTCCCTCCCTCC
>JAODJU010000040.1:36035179-36053822 GCA_026776725.1 Gnathonemus echidnorhynchus
GGGGGGGGGGGGGTATCAGTATAAGATCTGCTCTTGTGAAGCATCTACCCACCCAGTGTCTGATTCCAGCACAGAAGGAGAGGAGGGGTGGAGATACCCATTTTAATTTCATCTTCTTTTCATTTATCCCTAACGCCAGGCATAAATCCTGCAGCATGGTGGGAAGGATTGATGCTGGCCAGCCGGCCTGGGGGTGGTGGTACCTGTCATCACCGCTAATGAAGTGTCGTGTGCTGCTGGGCCCGCAGGGCCAGGGTGCTGTCTCTGCACGCCGCTAATGAATGACCTGTCACTGGCCGCTAGGGCAGGTGGGCCGGGCAGCTCCTGCTCTGCTTAGTCACAGCCTCAGGCAGCAGCGTGCACCTTGGGCTTTGTGGATTGGGGTTCTATGAGCTGGAGGACTTTGTGGATTGGGGTTCAATGAGCTGGAGGGTTTTGTGGATTGGGGTTCCATGAGCTGGAGGGTTTTGTGGATTGGGGTTCCATGAGTTGGAGGGTTTTGTGGATTAGGGTTCTATGAGCTGGAGGGCCCTGTGGATTGGGGTTCTATGAGCTGGAGGGTTTTGCGGATTGGGGTTCCATGAGCTGGAGGGTTTTGTGGATTGGGGTTCCGTGAGTTGGAGGGTTTTGTGGATTGGGGTTCTATGAGCTGGAGGGCTCCATGCTTTGGAGGTTTTTGGCGTGGGGGGTTTGTGAACAGAGGTTTAAGCAGAGGACTCTTCGGAGTGGAAAGTCTCTGGCTGGGACCTAAAGTAGACTGATGCTGTTGCCTGGTGCTGCCGGTTGTGATTTTTTGCGAGTTTGTGAGGAAGCCTGTGGGATCTGACCTTTCCAGTGTCATGCATGGCTGCAGTGTTGATTTGCTCATTTTTTTCTTTCCAGGTCAAGTGTGAAAAATACATATCAAACTCAATTTGGCTTCATTTTAATGCATAAGAAGTGCTAGGAATTTAGCTAGTGCATTGTCCTGTTTTCATAAAAAGGGGCGTTTTAAGAATCAAACGTCAGAGCAGAATGGAAATGCAAGCGGAGCTATGACAATACAGGAGGAAGGGTTGTGTTATCCTGGGCTGTACAATATAGATACAGTAATAATTATCAGTACAAAAACAAATGGAATGGAATGGAAATATAGAAGAAAGGGCTGTTTTATCCTATAGGAATATTAGAGAAAGGGCAATTCTACATGGCTCTAAAGCACCTGCAGGGGACCAGGAGCTGCAGGGATTCCCAGAGGATTGGAAAGGGCCAGCTATTTCTTAGCCACACTAGTCTGTCCATACGCAGTGGTAATGTTACAGCTGTTAATGGCATTAGCACATCATTGAGATGCATGCTCAGGATCTCAGACCAATCAAGTGCCAAAAATTGGGGCTTGGCAACTAGTGAAACCCAAGAAAACCCCCTTTCAGACCCTTTCTCTTACACTAAAGGTGGGCAGGGTATTGCATTAATCAGGAAGAGGGTATTAGTGTATATTTCGTGTTGCAATCTGGTGTGCACATCACTGTTAATAGGTGTTATTCGTATGGCAGGTGGCAGGCGAGAGGATTATAGTAAATCCGGACTCTCAGGTATGGTAGGCTTAGATTCCTCTCATATTAGGGCAGCAGGCAGCAAAGACGCAGATGTCATATGTTCACTTTTGAGAAAGAGGCTGGCTACAGTAATGCACTAAACTTAGGTACATATTTCACTCTGAATATGTCAATCTGTGCACATTGTTTTAGAGACAAAGGAGGAAGATGTCCTACACGCAGTAAAATTATAGGGAGCGTCAGACTTCACCCTGGAATGGAATCACTGGCATGTTAAGCGCCGCATTAGCACGTTAGCATGGATGCATGTTAGCATAGACGCACGTTAGCATAGAAGCTGCTAAGTTAGCTGCGATCTCCCCCTCATCAGGCCACATATGGTTCCTTCCTCTGGGTATCTCAAAGCTAGCGCTAGAGGGATCTGTGCCACCATCTGTACTTCAAAATGCAAGCAGGCGGACGGATTGAAGTATTTAGAGCAGGGAAGCCGGGTGCCCCCCCAAGCCCCGCCCCTATGGCGAGACCCCCAGGGGTGTTTTCACCACGGGGGAGCAGGACAGGAAATGCGATAATGACTCTTTGGTCTGGGTTATGGTCTCTCCCCAAGCTTCTAGCACCATGACTGTGACACTCGTCCTTCTGACCTGTTAGTACTGACAATTCCCAGAGCGGGGGTTTTGGGGTGGGGGGGCTTGCTGCCGGCGGCCAACAGCTGCCCAGTGAATCCACACCATGCGCTCATGGGCAGGGGGGGCCCCGGGCCCTTCTCCAGGGAGCTTCCTACACAGCAGGCCTGACGGTAATATGCAGCAGATGGAAAGCCTGGTGGACCAAACACGACTGATCGGCGTAAACCACCGTTGGACCAGAACCGAACTAAATCACTTTCAGAGACCCCAGGGAGAGTGGTTTTGCGGATAAATAATGCTGTTTTGGCAAACTGCATTAACACTGCTCCATTTATGAGGAAAATAATCTATATCTGGGCACGACTGACACCAAGGTGCCGCTATTGTGACATATCATGGTGGCTGTGTGCTGTGTGCAGGTGCTTCAGGCCTGCGGCCCATGAGAGGATTTCGGTGCTTTTTTAAGCCTCTGTACTCGTGACTCTCCTGCTGCCAGCCTTTCTGTTTATCTCCTGGACTTTGTCCAGAAGATTCTCTCTCCCTGGAAAAAAAAACCTCAGCCTTTCGAATCATTAACCTCTGTGAACACTACAGTCTGGTGACCATGTCAGTCCCGATGACACACCATGTCTGACTAGGGGTTAGATGACGTGCACATATCGTCAGTGATTCGTGTCTGCAGGAGGAAGGTTTTGGGGAAGAATGAGGAGATTTAAACCATGCCGATGCCGACTGTGAAGCCTCGCTGGAATACCTGCATGTAGCAGCTGCGAGCATGATGGTAGACAGGGTTCAAACCCTCTGATCGCCGTAGCAACAGTGCATTAAAATAGCTGAGCCATAAAAATAATAAGTTCTGTAGGCTGCTGCCTAACGATTGGGCAATAAACTGGTCAGGCCTGGAGGCTGATGGGATATGGGGGGGGGGGGAGATTCCAGGAATCGGAATGGAGATGGCTGCCTCTCTGCTGCTGTGTATTTGTCTCTGCCCCTTTATTGTCTACTCAGCACATAGAGATATTGCCAGGCTCAACTTATGTTCCAGGAAAAAAAGGCATGAGAAAGCAGCAGAAGCAGGTCAATTAAAAGCTTAATCAGTCGGTCAGTCTTGGCTTCTTCAATAACAGCGCCCTCTAGTTGCCAGTATCACCTGCTTCTCGCTGCATGGGTGTGCTTCTCCATTCTTGTTCAGTACTTGGAGGTTATGTTCAGACGTGATTGCGATGTTCGTGGTCCCTTTTGTTGTTTTTATTTTTGGTTGACTCCTCGCTAAGAGCCGCTGACAGATGGCACCAGTCGTAGAGCTTTTTTGGACATTGTGTTATATCTCTGTCTCGTTCAGCTGTCACCGCCCAACCAAAGGCTGCGGGTGTAAATGAAGATGCGTCTTAAAGTCGTGTTTAAGTCATCAGTTACAGCAACGGGCTCTCAGCTTTGACGCAAGTGGGAAAATAGCTGAAGACTTGAGAGAATTATTCCCCCTCAGATTCTGTCAGGTTCAGCGTTTTCCATGTCGGACCCATCTGTCCTAGACATTTGCCTGCCTATCCAGAGGCTTGGATGCCAAGCCAGTTGTTTTCTTGACTTGAACTTTGGGCTCCATAGCTCCCACTGCTGGAGAAGCATCCTCAGGACAGGGTGTCTGTTGGAGAGTCCTGGGCACAGGGGAACAATCCAGATGAGACACTTTCTTGTGATGGCTGTAGCTAGACTGATAGCCTGGCTGTAGAAGCAATGTACAATGTAGGGGGGTACCTAAGTCCTGTCATTTACTGCTTGGTTTAAACTCCCATGAACCTATGAAGTGATTGACAGCACATGGGAGTCCCAAAGCTGGCCTGCTGTCTTTAAACACCTGAGAACCAGCTGCACCAGAAAAGCGAGTCCTTGTCCCATGTTAACCTTTGGCCTCTGCTGCTCGTCCGTGCAGAAGAAGAGCCGCGAGGAGACCTGCGGCGAGGGCAGCGGTGTGGAGATCCTGGAGAACCGGCCGTACACCGACGGCCCGGGAGGCTCAGGCCAGTACACCCACAAAGTCTACCACATCGGTCTGCACATCCCCAGCTGGTTCCGCTCCATCCTGCCCAAGGCTGCACTGCGGGTGGAAGAGGAGTCCTGGAATGCCTACCCTTACACCCGCACTCGGTAAGAATGCGTGAGAGCCCCCTGTGGGATTGGAGGCTAATCAACGTGGCTCTTAGGTGTCTTTTTGCTTTGTTCCCTGTGTGTTGTCCTACTGAATGCCCCGTGAGTTTGTTGATCTGTTCAGTGAGCTCACTCTCCTGGCCACCCCCCCACCACGTATTACCGACGACACACATCGAAGAGAAAACGCTGACAGCTGCTCTGGCCGCTGCAACCTCACTGCTGTGCACACTAAATATAGCCCCCCCCCCATAGTTTGCACATCGCTAGGCCAAGGTGGGTGTGGGTGCTGGAGGGCCCCCCCATATTTCGGGCTGTGCCTCCCAATCCTATATTAGACCAGGCGTTTATAGATGGATGGATGCTGAATTAGTTTGGCACTGATACTCTTTTTAAGTTCAACTTTGCATTCATGCATCAGTCCCCCATCCGCTTATCCTGGTTGAGGCCATGGGGCTTAAATTAGCAGTAAATTTTAATGGCAGTTTATTCTACGTGATCAGTACAGTGCTTGAAGTAGGCTGCTTCTTTAAGGATGTATGTGATTTGGATGGTATCTTGCAAAGCCTCCTAAATGGTAGTTTGGAGGAATATGGTCTGTGCATCCCTGAAAAGAGCATATCACTCTCTCCTACTCAGAGTGCCTGTCATCCCCTTTCAATCTGACAACATATGCTAATTCTCCTTCCCCTCCCTGCAGGTACACATGTCCCTTTGTGGAGAAGTTCTCCATCGATATCGAGACGTACTATAAACCTGACACAGGGAACCAGCTGGATGTTTTCAACATGTCGCCTGCCGAGAGGAGGCAGAGAACTCTGGGTAGGCCGGCCTGCTGCTTTTTCCTGGTTAGAAAGGGGAGGGGGGTCTTGGTGACTTGCTGCAGGACAGCGAATATGAGAAGAACACTGATCTGTTAGGCTGCCGCTGAGTGGGAGGGACTGCCACAGGGGGCGGAGTCAGGACACTCTGCCTGCCCTTGTTGCTGATGTAGATATATTAATGTATACCTGGGACTTATGGTGATTGGCTTTTTCAGCTCTGTTACCTGGACCAAATCCTTATGCCAATGGCGGTCTTGTGTCTTCATGCTTTTTTCCCCAGATTTACACACCCATGTTTTTTTGTAGTTTTGTTACCCATTAAAGCTTCCATCCACCCATTCATATTCTAGAACAGCATTCCCAAATTCCCTTTTTCATTTGCTCTTATCCTGGCCAGCTCCCCGTTCCACCCCAAAGCAGGAGCTATGCCTACCCGGCAGTAATTGGCGAAAGCTACCGATGATTTAATGCTTATTGCTTTTAGTCCAAAGTGGAATAATTGAATAATCCTCTCAGAATGATTATAAATAATGGTTAATGCTGAATGCTTAACCTTAATAGTTTTGAGCGAGTTGACAGAAAAAATGTTTTAGGCTAATTGCTCTCATTCGTGTGGTGGCAGAGTGCATGATGTCACTGCCTCCCAGCAGGTAAAACACCAAGTGATTGGATATTATACTGTAAACATGACAAAACACGGACATTCCCTGTTGCAGACAATACATGAAGCAGTGCAAATGAATATGTTTAAAATTCAATTTTTGAAATTACTTCCAGGGCATCCACCCATCTCCTATTTACCTCTCCTGTTAGGGTCGTGGGAGGGTGGAGCCTATCCCAGG
Organism: Gnathonemus echidnorhynchus; assembly: GCA_026776725.1. NCBI lineage: Eukaryota > Metazoa > Chordata > Actinopteri > Osteoglossiformes > Mormyridae > Gnathonemus > Gnathonemus echidnorhynchus. Next base: position 36,041,158 of record JAODJU010000040.1, read on the forward strand.
TATCACAGGGCATTAGACTGGGGTATATCCTGTCCATCACAGGGCACATACAAGCACAAACATCATACACTTTGGCCAATTTATAGATGGCAGTTAGCATGAACGTCCGTGGACTGCGGGAGGAAACCGGAGTGAGTACCCAGGGGAAACATGCAAACACTCATTGAGGGGAGGCGCAAGACTCACAGCCTCTACTGCATTTTAAAAAGATTAGAAGTTACTTTACTACATATGGTTATGTTTCAGAGTGAAACTGTATTTAAATAGTGAAGAAACTGAAGATAAGCTGTTAGTCAGGCTCTTGTTTAGGAGCTAAAGTCTTACTGCAGTGGTTCCTGAGCTCAGATGCATTGTGGGATACATACAACTGTGCCTCTGCAGGGGAAACGAGCCTTAAGTCTTACACGACCTCCCCTGGGCCCATGGCAGAGTGCAGCAGTGGGGACATCTAGTGGCCAGTGGCTGCCATGCACTCTGACCACATCAGAAGTCCAGAGGGCCTGTGCTGATGCTGGCTTGCATGCAGTGGCCCTGTATCGTTACACTTTGTGACGTCAGAAGGCAGTGAGGGGTCCAGGCAGAGGCCTAGTATTTAGGAAGAACAAGGATCTTTTCACTGATTAATTGTTTGAATCAAAAGCAATGATAGATGATATACGTGCATTTTCCGATTTGCTTTTGGACAGACTTTTGGTCAGTTGTCCTTGATTATTATCCACTCTCCTTTCACACAGACCCCATCGATATTGTCAAGGACCCCATCCCCCCCCATGAGTACAAGGCAGAGGAGGACCCTCGGCTCTACAAGTCGTTAAAGACAAAAAGGGGCCCGCTGCAGGAGGACTGGATCGAGGACTTTAACAACAACCCCGACAAGAAGCCCATCATGTGTGCCTACAAGCTGTGCAAAGTGGAGTTCCGCTACTGGGGCATGCAGTCGAAAATTGAGCGCTTCATCCACGACGTGGGTACGTGCCCTGGGGGTGAGGTGGGGAGGCAGGGAGTCTCTGGGCAGGGATGTGATGCCATGTCGAGAAGCTCGAGTGAGATGTAGGTGTCCAGAAAGACAGAGAGAAGGGCAGGGAATCTGCAGCCCTTCTAGAGTCCTGGGATGAGCTGTGAGTGCTTAAGTGGGAAGGATAATAGGAACAGAACTGCGGAATCTGCACCACAAGACAGTCCACAGGTCAGTCAAGCAGACCACGTAATGCAAATCAAAAATGAATTTGGAGATTCCCTGGGATAGGCTTGTTAAGTGATCATCATCAAATTGCTAAAGCACACTTAGGTGCCATTAGGCAGCCTGTGATGGTTCCCTATGGAATCCACAGAAAGTATAAAACCCTAACCCCCACCACAAAAAGGATATGTGGCCAGCCATGCTGAGGGGAGGGGGGGAGGTCCCCCAACTCACAGGCAGTGGGAATTCACCGCTGCGGTTCTCACAGGGTCACAAGGGACAGAGTGGTCTGGAGCATCTATCCTTATGCTGAGGGAATGCCCTTTTCTGATGTCATACCTGAAGTAATAATATGACATCATCATCTGGAGACTAAAATACCCACTGCAAACCGATGTGTTTAATATGAACGTATAATTATATTACTGACGTGTCCCAAAAAAGCTGGAGACCGAGCAGCTTCCTGTCCCAAGTTGCTCTCCCAAGTGCGGTTATCACAGTAGCAGTGAAATAACACTAAGTAACACAGCAGACGTGTGTTCCTTAATGAGCATTATACAACTTATGGCGGCTTAAGCTACCTGCAGCCAGATTTGAGCTGATTTACAGTTTACTGATTTGAAGAGCGTCTGTTTGGTTTATATATAAACATCCTCAATTTATCTCCTTCGCTCACTTGGTTGGTTGCACACCCCCGCCATGCCCCCCGTCCCGCCTCCAGCCCCCTCCAAATGTCACCAGCTAGCTGCAGCAGCGTTGGTGCTCTTTTTAAGACGCTTATGTAAACTGGGGGCCACACTGGCCCCGGGCTGCCGGTTCCGCACGTGGCTTTGAGCTGGGCTGCTGTTTTGTTGTTGCTTGAGTATAGGCGGATACCAGGTGCCAGGGGGCTTTTGGGCAACTGGTGCCCCCCCTTTCCCCAAAGAAGCTTTATCTACTTAATCATTAACCTACTCTAAATGAAATCCTTGAAAGTTCTTAGGGAAACAGGCAGGTTACAGGATTTTGTCACCCTGTCTCTGGCAGCCCCTTAATCTTCTCTTTTTAAGACTTTTTCCTCTGAATGAATCAAGAAAAATTCCCTAATTCCATTTGTATTGTTACCCGCTTGCTATTACCCACAATTCCTTACGTGATTTGAGTGAATGTTCAAAATAATTAGATTGCCTTTAAGGTTTTACAGCTTTGATTGTGTGAAGCAAATGATGTTTTTTTTTTTTTTTATCCTCGTTCTGAAAATGAAGAAGACTATATGTCTTACCCTTTTACTGCAGCTGATGGAGCTCAGGTTTATCTGCATGGTCTTTTTCTTGGACCCATGATCCATATAATTGCACTCCAGCCATGTGACTGCTGCGCCTCTAGCTGGCTGACCTATTCTCAACCAGTGTGTTGGAACAAGCAGGCTGACGTGGGGCTCTGCAGGAGGGATGATAGATACTTTATTTACAGTTTATACCAGGAACACTGGAATATATTGACTGTGTAGTTCTCAAGGCCCCGGCCTGCCACAGGATTTGAACCCCATAACCTTCCAGTCAGGGGCGCAGATCCTTACACAAAGCTGTCCTGTATGTCCGGGCGCTGGGTCAAGTTTTCCTGGATGTATAGTTGAATGTCTGAATATCAGTGGGATTTCACTGAATGTCTTTAGCCCCGCCCCTGTCTTGGCTTATTGCCCAATAGAGATGGAGAGGGGTCTGTGATGTCCATGAGTACTTTTCCCATGGTGCAGTGCAGCAAACCCACCTGTGCTTGCTGCTCTACAATGCCTGTTGTCTTCTTTCGATCTGACATAGTGGATTTCTGAATATAAAGGTTAATCCACACCATGCTTCTTCGTGAAAAAATTATAATGCACAGAAGCTGAGTTCAACTTATTTTGTGCTTTGGTGGTGCCCCTTCTAACCCACCCCGCCCCGCCCCTCCTCACCCCCCCAAGGGCTGCGGAAGGTGATGGTGCGAGCTCACCGGCAAGCCTGGTGCTGGCAGGACGAATGGTACGGCCTGACCATGGAGGACATCCGGCAGCTGGAGCTAGAGGCGCAGGTGATGCTGGCACAGAAGATGGCCCAGTTCAGCTGCACGGAGGAAGGCGCTGAGGCGGGCCGGGGCGGGGCGGCCGGCTCCCCCGAGAAGGAGCAGGGCGGCAAAGAAGCAGCCGGCGCCGCAGAGACGGAGGGCAGGCCGGCGGGGGCCGACACACTGCAGGCGCGCGCCGCTCTCACCAAGCAGTGGTCTACCTCCTCCAAGTCTTCACGCTCGTCCAAGAGGGGAGGTGAGTGCTCCACCACCGCCAGGGGTCTTGCGTCATCGTTGTAGTCCTGGGGGGGGGGTGTGTGCTTTGTTTTTAATCACGTCGTTTTGCATTTGAGCCTGGGGTTTATATAACTGTTACTGACCCTTTTTAAAAGCAGTTATTAATAGCTCGGCCGTGTCTGCGTGTCTGTTTTATTTGGGTTTGTCTGCAGCTCCGGAAACTTACGTATTGTGGTCTTGTTTGCCCTGGTGATCCTGTGCATTTCACATGTTCACTAGTACTCGTGCACTGCTGTACTTTGTTGAGCTGCTCTAAATAAATATGCCTGCCGTGTTCTGTGTGTGCAAGGGAACGGGGGGTGCGTGCATCAGCACAGGCGTCGGTGTGAGCGTGTGTGCGACGGGCGCTGTGGACTCTGATGGGGACTCGTGTGATTTTCTGCGTCTCGTGGTTTTCCTGGATAGCCCCCCCCCCCCACCCCCCATTCTCATTGGGTGTTCGAAAGATCTGGAAGTTCATTAGAAGAAAACGTGAATTTTATGATCTGTCTATCCATCCATCCATAAATCCAACACCTGTGCTGGTGGCCCCACCCCAGTGGTGCCATTTTTATTCCCCCCTGTGTGCTTCAACATTTTCTACCTTCTCTAGTCTAATTTCTCCCTCTATTTTTCTTTCTCTCTTTTTCTATCTCTCTCTTCCCATATGCTATTTATAGCATCTGCTTCTGAAGGCAGTTCGTAGCCCTCGCTCTGGGGGGGCAGCTCCCTCCTCCCCCTCCTCTCCCCACCAGGCTTGGTTGCCTGGCTTGTTAATGTAGCGGTGGAGCAGTGAACATGCACTGGAATCTGATCTGAGGATAGACCCCTGCCTGTGTAGCTGTACTAATGGGTCAGGACTGTATACAGGATCTGATCTCAAACCTACATTCTGGTGTACAATTAAGCTGTACTCTCACAGCCACCTTCTAGGGCATTGTTATTCCCAGTGGATATTTTATTTATGTTATGTGTTTTATTGAAAGATGGTTTCTGCTTTAATTCCTGTCTTTATAAATCACATGATGATGATAACCACGTCGAATGATGCAGATTTCAATGGGAGAACTTCATCAATGGACCCGTCATCGAGGACGGGGGCTGCTCGGCTCGGCAGCTCTGGTGGGAGGGTGGTTCTGTAGAGTCCCCAAGGTTGTAAATAACCTACTCCCCAATCTTCAAAGTAATTAAAAGCTGAGGCAAAGTTAACAGCAGTCCACTCTGGCCAGTTTCAGCATCTCAAGGCAACGGCTTGTCACAAAACCCATGTGGGCGGAGTTATGACACCACTTCCTGCCCCTGTGTCACAGGTAGCCCCTCTCGGCAGAGCATTTCGGAGTGGAGGATGCAGAGCATCGCACGGGACTCGGAGGACAGCTCCGAAGAGGAGTTCTTCGATGCACATGGTATGGTCACCCCCAGTAATACCTTCAGTTGGTTTGCACATAGCAAAACAAATGGCCACTTTATCTCAATTTCCCTTAAAGGAATTTGCCATCCTGGCCCCTTCACACTGATTTACTTTTGACACTGATTGGTGTTTAGGTGGCTGGGGACAGCAGGAAGTGCTAGCCACTGATTGGTTTAGAAAGACCATTTTCTGATGACTTAACTGTCACTGAAGAAACTTCTTCCTTATGTACCCACCTGCACTTTAGTATTTTTAATGTGTTCTCTCTCAAGTAAAATAAACCGTACAGTTTGTTCTTTCTCCTGCTGGAACTGCTTACCTTTTTATTTTAAGATATCTCCCCATTTATTTTGTAATTTGTGCCAAGAAAAATGTCACAGAGATTAGTGCATGTTTTTTTTCATATACTAACAATCATCTTTTGCTTGTTTTCCCTGCTAGTTTCCCAGTGCTTTGGTCTTTAAGTGGCCAGTGAGCAGTAACACATCGATGCGCTGTCTAAATGCTCATAACATTCTATAACTGTTTTCAGTATTAATGTCATTTGCAGACCAATCCCATTAAAAGCAGGAATTCCTATTCCAGAACTCACTCTCACTCTCTGTGTTTCCAGTATATATATCAGGGATAGGTCACTGCTCTTTTTGTCTTCTTTTTTAGTTCTCTTCCACCGATTTGCAAACTTATAATCTTTTATCCAGTTACCCGATTGATCTACTACTTCATTTTTTTTCCACTCAGTTTCCAAGCATCTTATCCAGGTGGCAGCAGGAGTGAATGACATTAGCTGCATATTCACATAATATATCAGCATCACACAAACTCCTTGGCTTATTATCCCAGTGTAAGAAGCTGCCTTTTATTCTCTTTCCTCTCCCTCGTTTTTGATCCCAAGCAGTTTCTGTTCCTTCCTGCCATCCACTGCGTGCCTCGCACTGTGGCACATTTATATCCTGTCATGTAATATGAATGCTGTGCTCTTGCTGAGCTGAGTATTTCCAGTGTACGTCAGAAGCGTCTCCCAGTTCCCAAATGGCGGTTCAGAATCAGCGCATATGTGTAGAATATAACATTTATAAAATGAAGGCGCTCCAGGCCTTTCGGCAGTAAGGACTATGAATAACTGGCTCAATACTGGCTAATCTAGTAGAATTAGCAGCCAGAGAGACGGGGGAAGGATAATCCAGTGAAGGTGATCTGTGGCTTGCGGTTATGGCTCTGCTGAGTCATTGGATGGTCCAACTGTGTGTTCTGGTTAAGGATAGTTCTGCTGCTGCATATGTGCTGGTAAATCACAGCAATATTAAATATTGACATGGCAACATTAACAATTCATTATGAAGGAAAAAGAAGTCGCTTGCTAATTATGAAAGAGCGTTGTTTTTAATATGCTTTTAATTATCGATAATTAAAGGAGTTTAATTAAAGGACATTTAATATTTATAACTAGAAAAAAATATATTGAACCTACTGCATCTGACACAACATGATTTGGATTTAACGTCTGTGGTGACGCTTATTTGTGCTGTTACCTCTGACCATTCTATATAAATAACAGGGGGTCCACAATCAGCACAGACGCAGGATTTTTCAGATGGAACAGTGCACAATTAATATCGGTCTTTGCAAAAGTTGATTAACATTGTAGCAAGCTCGTGCATGGGTTGCGTTACATAATCCTCACTCTCAGTAAAAACCCCAACAGAAGCCTTGTGGAGTCATTTGAGCCCTTGCATGCACATCCAGCAAAAATGCTGAAATTATGCTGCTCAGAGCTGCATTTGTGATCAATGAACATCATAGCACACCCCCCTCATTGTTGAGCACTTTTGACTGGTGTCCTTATACAACACGGTGTTAGCAGTGACTACTATAATCACTTTCATAGCTGGTTCATTGACAGAGTGCTGTGTCATCAAGATCCATGTTGGGGTGTTGGCTTTCTCTAGCTCAAAGATCATGTTAGGTCAAAGATTATGGGAAGTAGTTTGGTCAAACCCTTGTTAAACATTTAATATGACACTTTAATAATATATTTCAGGGGATGCCACAACTTTGTATTGGATAAGTGGTTATAAAAAGTGTATTAATATTTCAGCAGTCTCTTCTTTGGCCTCATGGTTATCAGTCTGCCTCTTTTTTTCTCACACCCTGCAGAGGACCTTTCGGACAGCGAGGTGGTCTTCCCTAAGGAGATAACCAAGTGGAGCTCCAATGATCTGATGGACAAGATTGAGGCTACAGACCCAGATGAATCCCAAGGTGCGCTGATGGGCTGGGGCCTCTTGGAAGGCGGTCTTGGACTCCCTTTCTATCAGAATGTGTGAGCTTTTTGTGGAATGGATCTTCAGGGTCAAACCTGCCCTGATGTTCCTGCGTCTCCTTATAGGTCCGTCATTCCATCAGGGCCACTTTATTTAACCCAAGTACTCTCAAATCCCCTCCTTTCTTAATCGGATTAGCTGTGAAGGAACAATTTACGCATTGTTTAAGTTCCCCTAATTGATTATGTTTGCTAGGGAATATGAGATTAGAACATCATCATAAGGTGGTGTGGCTGACAGTTCAGCTCCACCAGGAGGATATGAGATCGTTGCCAGGTTATGACCCTTGAGGCTAAAGACTGTCAAAACCACTTTCCGAATCTGTAAGTTTTTAAATTAGAGAAGTGTTGAGGGACCTGAAAATTGACTCTGTGTGTCGGCTCTTCTGAGAGATTGTCTTTCCAATTAAAAAACAAAAGTGTCACATTTTGGCTTCCAAACTTCCACTCGTGAGTATTGAGGTCACCTCGTGACCTTGGCTCAGCGGCCTCGTTAGCTGCGCTTGAGTGCTAACTGCCATTCTTTCTCTGTCTTTGCAGGAGAGCTGTACCAGGAGACCGTCGCCAGCGTAGAGACGCTCAATGAGGTATAGAGCTCTCCCATAAAAAAAAAAATCATAATAAATAATTAAAAGCAAGGAGATGGGTAGAGATTCATCAGGGAAACAGACTCTGAAGTTACAGAGCCCCAAAAAGATGGCACCCTACAGTCAGTATATTCTGGTGTGTTCACATTTGAATGGATTATTGGGAGCAAAGACTAGTTGTGTAGGCGTCGTCATTGAGAACTTTCTCAGGTGCCCGAAGGTAGATTAACGGACAAAATCTCGTGTCCATTTCATAGTGATGTTTTATGTCAGTCACAGAGCTGTGTAATGTATATGTATGTATTTTTGGAATCAGAAACAATGTTTATTTATTTATTAGATATACATGCTGTCATACATGCTCTCTGTGAAGATAACACACAGTTATTTAACAGAAAAGGTGACGAGTGAAATAATTAAAAGCAATGAACATAATTTCAGCCACGTGGTGATGATAGGGGGTTAATTGCAGGGCAGAGGTTATGGGGGTCGCCTCCATCAGCTGATTTGTTCTGTTGGTTTGAGGTGCTCCGCTTGGTTTGGCATTTGGAAGTTCTTACCGAAATGGCAACCGGACAGTGGTCACTATGTGGTCCCAGTGCATTATGGGTCAGGGCAGTGTCGATGCTTGGTCCAGCCCTGATCCTCAAAGGTGACACGACTTGAGAGAATGGCAAATGGTCCAGTTGTGCCATGCAAAAAACACATTATGGCAGCTAGCTTAATCAAAGGTTCAACAGTAGACACTCTTCTGGATTTCATCCTGAAGCTCATCAGCTACAGTTCCTGGTCTGTTTTTGCTGTTGCATACAAAGTTTCATCCCAACTTTTTGCGGTGGCTGAGTGCTTGATATCTTTGCCCAGTATTGCAGTAGTTATTAGGCAAAAGGGGATTTCTCATTTGGGAGTTCTTGTTATTGTCTCATGGTGTATCTAAGCAGCAAAAGATCCAGCTTGGGTATGACTTCTGAGTCAGTGATTTTATCTGAGAACAGTTATCTGAGCACAAAGTGACTAATTTGGAGAGAGGCAATGTTTCAGTAAGATTCATGGGAGCAACTTGGGTACCACGTTGCAAATCCATTGGCAGAAATGTCATTTTTATTGGTCCCTGACATCCCCCCCCAGGATGGTTCTACCCCAGAAGTCCTTCAGGCCTGCAAGATCCACGTGCTTATCCTAGTTCTCCATGGTGGCAACATCCTGGACACAGGCTGCGGCGACCAGAGCAGCAAGCAGGGCGACGTAAACACCATCAGCACAGCCTTCGAGACGGTGATGCGTGTGCACTACCCCGCAGCGCTGGGCCGCATCGCCATCCGCCTGGTGCCTTGCCCACCGATCTGCGCCGAGGCCTTCTCTCTGGTGTCCAGGTGAATCACACCCCCCTCCCCCCATGGGCCTCAAACACAGTCAACCTCCCAGTATGTTAGAGGTGATCCAATGCATCAATCTGTAACTTCAGAATTGATATTTGTGGGGAGGAAACATAGTCTTACAGTTGTGCACTTTCGCTTTCACATGGTAGATGCGCAAAGTAGAAGTGCTGGCATGCAGAATTCCAAAACTTAGGACGACTGGGGAAGGTTCATTAATATTGATAAAGGAAGCACTACCTGATTTTCTTTGCACTAGAATGCTTTTAGGGAAACTCACCCCAGTTCTATAATGCGAAACACTTTCCCAAATGGTTAAGATAATTTTTGTGCTACAGTGCTTTTGGGAAATGCCTCTCTATTGTAGTGCAAAAAAGTTGTTCATATTTCATGCTACGATAGCAATGGCCAAGACCCTGAGGTCCCTGAAGTGCAATATTAGTCCGAATATAAGAAGACCCCCCACTTTTTTTTTTTATTTTTAGAAAAAAATGTTTTTGGAATACCAACTCTTACCTTTGTAAAGAAAAAATTTATTTGACAAGAACATATAATACGTTAACCAGCAACCACTGCTTAAAGCAACCACAGGCAATAGGATTACAATATGTGTATTAAACGATAAACATTTCAAAAATACATACATTATTGGGGGGTGGGCTAACAAATATAACAAGCTCCACAACCTTTGAGGCCACCGAATGTTTTAGACCCACATGAAGAGGGTAAAAAAATATTGTATTGCAGAGAAAGGTTGAGCTATATTAATAAATGATATGACAGCTCTTTGCAAATGAATGTTACTATCTTTATTAACAGCCACTTTCAGTTTAATACTAGCAGCGGCACAGCCAGGGAATCCAACAATTTACACGACACTCAGGGATCCACGCTAAACACACGCATTGCACGGGTTGCCAGCTGTTATGGATCTGGCGTGACACTCAATCTTTCAGACACTCAAACTCATGCAAGAAATCTTATGGCAAATCTATATTATGGTCAAAACAGACGTTACAAAATATCGTATTTGGCACCATCTGCTCCCCTTTTTGTCTAGACCCCGAATATAAGATGACATCACTTTTTCAGATTTAAAGAAAAATCCTTCTTATATTCGGGTCAACGCGGTAAAAAGTAATGTTGGCCTTTGAGATGCACGACATATTGTTCAACATATTGGAATCAACCGATATTCATTAAAAATTTAGATATAAGTATTTTTCCAATGTGTCAGTCTTGGACAATATTCAAACTTCATCAATATTAGTTAATAGTTATCAGCATCTTCTCAGTCATGTTCCATAGTGGAGGACGAGGGATTTCGTCAGCTCATTCTCCTCTTAGAAGAGGTCTCAAAGACCAGACTGTGAAATGTTTATAATTTGTTATTTAATCTGGCCCACATATTGATCGTTCGGAATAAAACACAATGTGACGTCATTCCTCTGATCTCTGCCAGCTCCCCCCCTTATTAGGTAGTGTTTTCTGTACAGTTCAGTAGTTAGTTGGCCTTTTGACAGTTTTACACTGACATGTTCTACCTGTTTAATAACAATAACAATGAAGGTTTTGAGATTCTACTTTCTATATGTTCCATTAATAGTGTGTGAATAATTTTTGAGTGTTTTTCAGGGAAGTCAAAGTCTTAATGTACGTTATTATTAAACAAATAATTGATTAATCAAACCAAATCGTGATAGAAATTAAAGATTTCCGATGCATCAACTCACTCCCTTAATAAACATAATTGAATTGCCTCGGGGCCAGTGATTTTCACCCATATTCCATACACGTGCTACACGTAACCATTACTCACCATTCAGATTGCCCTCATTTATCTATTACATGCTACGTATAGATCACCCACTGACACACTCCTTATACACTGCTGAACTGACACACTCACTTCTCATCTGCTCTGATAGGAAGGCATTAACCGAACGCACAGCCCTGACTCATTTGCTCTGTATGTGTGTGTGTGTCTCTGTGTCTGTGTGCACTTCAACGTGTTAAGCTGTCATCTGCTCACATTACTGTCACATGTGCAGCTGCTGACCCCCCTATACCGTTCTCTCTCTCTTGCAGCCTGAGCCCCTACAGCTATGATGAGGGCTGCCTGTCTAACAGCCAGGATCACATCCCTTTAGCCGCCCTCCCCTTGCTGGCCACTTCTGCCCCGCAGTACCAGGACGCCGTGGCGACCGTCATCTTGAGGGCCAACCAGGTGTATGCTGACTTCATCAAATCTCTGGAGGGGGCCGCCTTCTCGGGACAGGTGAATGAGACCAAAGTCGGGCAGCTTTATCATTCCTGCATGATCAGTTGGAAGGCTGTTGATTTACAGCAAACTATTAACGTCTTAGAAGCAATTAAAGGTGGAAAGCCATGAGCTGTATATCCTGTATATAATAGGATATCACTGTGTATATAATATATCACTGTGATTTGGGCCCCTACCACCTGACAGTGAGATTACCTCAGTGGAGGTCAGCCTATAAATAAATGACACTATAAGCTAATGAAGGGTCATCATTTTAAATCTGCAGTGTACATGAAACACTGTACGAGTGTATCATGAATCGACTTCCATAAATTAATTGCGGCGAAATTGATTCTTTCAAATGTGGCATTATAAGTCTATAAAAGTCCAAAATATAAAAAAATAAATTGAGGTACACCCACAGGATAATTGTTTGCCTTCCCTATTTCAACGTGACACTTTCAGTCTAGCGCAGATGCTACCCTCCATCATTCATTGTGATGGTTTTGTGTCTCCATGACAACACTGAATGAAAGTGGGTGTGGCCCAGGCTCTAGCAGCTGGTTTTCGAATTTATTTGATTGACACTCTACCTGGCCAATGAAATATCATGTTGCTTGAAGGATGTTGCCCTCCCCCAATCCCCCACTTGCTGTCCCGGTTGCATAGGTCTGCCTCATTGGAGATTGCGTGGGTGGCATCCTTGGCTTTGACGCCCTGTGCAACAGTAACCAGACCGTGTCAGAGAGCCAGAACAGCAGCCGTCGTGGAAGCATGGTGAGCATGCAGGTTAGCCCCCCCCCATTTTGCATCCTCATACTTGCTCAGTAGACACCTGCAAATGGCCTTCTACACCTGAATGCCAGTGAGCACCTCAGTCAGTATGATCTTATCCTCTCCTGTGAAATATGGCTGTCGATGCACCTAATGCCCGTGACCAGGTCGGCAGTTCAAAATCTCTGGTTGGCAGAATAGTCAAATCACAGGTTGGGCAGGGTTTTTAATCCTGAAACCTGCTCCAGGTGTGCTGGATAAATGGCTGACCAGAGCTTGCTGTCACCTCTATATGTGTGTGTCTCATGGGAAAGAACGATGGGATAATAGAAGCTCCTCCTATGCACCTGTACTCACACAAAGTTTCATTAAAATAAAGTACAGTGGTACCTCAGAACTCAAACTTAATCCATTCAGAACTCCGGATCGAATCCTAAAAAGTTTGAGTTCTGA
>JAODJU010000040.1:36053922-36111549 GCA_026776725.1 Gnathonemus echidnorhynchus
CATGCACGATGCTATCACAGCGAATGCCAGGCTGAGACTGAAGCGTTACCCTTTGTTTCCGCTGAGAGACGTGCCGCATGACTTATTTCCCCACGTGTACAAGTTACCTTAGGTCGGTGTTCACAGTTTCACTTCTGAGATTCAGATCGAGTCCTAGGTAATTTTTTTTCGAACTGGTTGGTTCGACTTTTAATAAATTTGAGTTCTAATGAGTTTGAGAACTGAGGTACCACTGTACTTTTAAATACAAAGTAGACTAAGGTTTTTGTGCTGGGGATCTAGCATGACACTTGAGGTCATGCTGAAACCTCTCTCCAAAGTGGCACTTTAGCCACGCCCACCCCAGCATAGCTCCTTCTTTTCTTCCTTTATACACTCTATATAGCTGCTCTCACCCCTAATGCCTCAGATTCTCACTGAGACCAGGGTCTCCAATTTGCCCTGCTTCCCTCTTTCCATGTGACCAAATCGAGAGCCTATGACTGGCTTCCAGAAACTGGCAACATTGCTAATGTGTGCTATTTGTGGACAGATGCTAAGTGCTCACACCACTATACCACTCCTGGAGCCCTAGCTAACCGTAAATCTATAAACCTGAGGTTAAAATATCGTCCTTCTGTACCCTCAAGTACAGTGCGTCCTTGGGGACGTCCTGCGGGCTTCCCTGCCTCCCCCAGCCATCCTGTGCTGCTGTCTTCCCAGGACAATGACCTGCTATCGCCAGGGATCATAGTCAACAGCAGCTACTGCTCGACAGGGACGTCGCTGGAGTGCAGCCGTCACCTGAGCCGCAGTAACATCGACATCCCGCGCTCCACCGGCGCCGACGACGCCAAAAAGCAGCTGCCGCGCAAGCGCAGCGACTCCTCCACCTACGAGCTCGACACCATCAAGCAGCACCAGGCCTTCCTGTCCAGGTGGGGGGGGTTATTGTGGTGTTGGGGGGGGGCAGGAAGGGCCACTAGCAATGCAGAACTACTTGCCTCTGATTGTCATATCAATGTAGCTGAAGGTTTTATCTAAACAAACCTACAGCTGTTACCCATTTATACAGCCAGATGCTTTATATCGCTGGGTGATATCATATCGATATTATATCGCGTATGCGCAGTAATCACCAAGGCTTCAGATGACAGGCTAAGCATTTGTTTGGACGCCAGCTTTTCAGTACTACACAAACTTTATTTACACTTTCAATTTGTTAAGCAGATTAGTAGTACAGCTAAAATTAATGATATGCATTTTGTGACACCCATAAGTTAGTAATCTGTCTAAACTTGGCGTGTCTTTGTTTATTAAATTTGGTTAGCGGAGCACACCTCATAATACTGTTTTAGTATACTATGGTTTGGTATACTTCAGTGTGATATGCACTGTAGTGGAGGAACAGCTCAGCAGCCGTGACATTTTTTAAAATAGGAGATTTTGTGGATAAACAAGGTAAAAAGACATCGGTTGTATGGCAGTACTCTTTGCAGTTTAAACACGTTTATTAAATATAAGGATATGCCAAATTTCTACTGATTAATAACTTTTGAGCATCCAACTCTAAAGTACAACAGCAGATTCCAAGAAGGAACATACAGCCTCCCACGTTGGAAGGTATGTGTAGGCTGTGCAGGAACATGTATAAACGGGTGTTTGTGCCCTCGTCAGCCTGCACTCCAGCGTCCTGCGGAATGACCCCGGTTCCCGCCGCTCCAGCAGCAGCACCATGCTGGAGGGGAATTCCCTGGGCAAGTTCGACTTCGAGGTGTCCGACTTTTTCCTCTTCGGCTCGCCCTTAGGCCTGGTCCTCGCCCTCAGGAAGACGGTCATCCCCATGTTGGATGGTGAGCTGCATTATTCTGAGGATTCCTTTATTTGTTGTTATAATCATTTATTGTTTATTTTTTGTGCTTACATTTGCCACTGGAAAAATGGTTTGAGTCCGAAGAGAGATTTTTTTGCTGAACTAGCCATCATTGACCACTCTGTCATCTGCTGGAGCGTTTTAGGGATCTCATCCACTTAAACTAATCCCAAATAACTCATTTTACTGAAATTAAGGTTGATTTTAGTCACTGTCATGTGGTCATCGTCTTCAGTAACAGTGCTCCTCTGTAATGCTTTGTACACTTCATCTCCCCCTAGTTGCCCAGCTCCGCCCAGCCTGTCAGCAGGTGTATAACCTGTTTCACCCTGCCGACCCCTCCGCTTCACGCCTCGAGCCCCTGCTGGAGAAGAAGTTCCACCTCTTGCCCCCCTTTAATGTGCCCCGGTACCAGCGATTCCCGCTGGGGGATGGCAACTCCGCCCTTCTGGGTGAGTCTGCACCCACACTCAGAAAAGCCAGTTAACTAGATTCACAAGGGGTTAAATGCATCCTATGACACACAGAGCAGAACACCATAGAATCTGCAGCCAGATCTGTATGCTGTGTAAATATTTACAAATGCCTTGGATATCCTCTCCTGGATCTGGGCCCAGGGTGCAGATGAACGGTAAAGTGACATCTGATCTGCCGTTTGACCTGTGGAGTCACTCTGCTGATCGGATGTAGGAGGAAAAAACAGGCATTTGCCTCTGAGATGTGATAAGAGGGAAAAATCATCTTTGCAAACTGTCCTTAGTACTACATGTGCTTTGTTTGTCTGAGAATCGCTGTGTTCATCTGCGTGTTGTCTGTTTATCGCTGAATTTGTAGTACAATACGCCCTCAGAGTCTTCACAGACACCTTACATCTCTAATGAAATACGCAGTGGGAATCCTGCAGTTAATCTGTAAAAATGTTGCTGAATAAATAGTCCATAGTTAAATGTTTAATTAGAAAATGTTTGTAGTTGCCAAATTATCCTAGTCTCTTTTTTTGCTGAATAATTAGACAGAAGTACTCCCACTGCATGAGGGCTTGACTCTCAGTGTCCTGTCTGGAGTTTTTGTTTGTTGCTACATGTCTGTTTCTCTGTTCCTTGTCTTATTTCCCCTGCCTCCTCCTCTCGGCCTCTGCCCGCCAACTCCCACCCCCCCCCCCCCCCGCCCTGACCTCCTCCTTCCCTCCCTCTCCACCACCGCCGACTTTTGGCCTGTAGTGGAGACAATCCAGAGCAGCCCGCAGCTCCTGGTGGAGAGCGGGGGCACCGTCTCCCTGCGCTGCCAGGAGGGCATCAGCGAGACCAGTATCCCCGTGCCCGTGCTAAACTGGCAGGACGGCTCCCTCAAGGCCACGCCTGCCACCATAGAGCGTGTGTAGTCTCCTCTCTCTCTTCCTATCCACTGTCTCACATCGCCTCTTTCTGTGTGGAATTCGGTTCTGTGTGCGTTTAGTCTGCCTTCCTTCTATCTAACCAACTTCGGCAATCGGCCTCCGCTGTGTTGCTGTCAGGGTTTGAAAAATTTTGAAGACTAACCACATTTGAGAACCGCCAATTCCAGGTGTGTCCTTTTGGGGCTGTTCTGGGACATCTGGGTGCCTCCTAAGCGCAGTGCTTGACTTTGCTTGACAGATTTCTGTCATAAAAAACCTGAAAGCCAGCAATACAGGTTTGCTTTGTTAAGTGCCAGAGACTGGACAGTTCAGCTTGTTTTTATTTTTTATTTTTTTGCTGGCTCCTTGTTTTTTATGCATTTACAAACAGAAGGGTCTCCTATGGTGTTTGTTTGTCTGCCTGTGTCATGTTTATATGTAATATTGGTGGTCAAAGGTCCCCTGAGTTAAACATTTTTGCACATATTTTTTATTATGTGCTCTGCACCTCTAACATATAAACTAAAATGAACAAACAACGGAGCCTTGGTGCACTCCAGATTTCTGAGAGTGTGTCGTGTTTGCTGTTCTAAATAATGCAAAACAGTGAATCGAAATACAAATTACAGTATTGTGCAAAAGTCTTAGGCAGTCAAAAGAAATGTTTAAAGATTTTTATCTGAGTAGTAAATGCACCTTTGCTCAGAACAAAAAACACAATTTAACATTAAAGTAGCACAAAAACTAGTAAGAATTTCTTCTGTTCTCCAAAAAGTTAATGATATCTAGTTGTATGGTTAGATGAACACATGAACATCGCTTCAGTTCCCAAACTTCTCCTCAGGGGCACCTCAGCCGTTCCATGTATTTGTTAAATTTCACCAACAGCTCACTTAATTTAATTAGTTAAAATAAGTCAATGAGATATTGATATTAACATGGGTGTATTGGGTGGTTATTGCAAATACTGGGGTGATTTTAGGAGAAG
The DNA here is from genome assembly GCA_026776725.1 of Gnathonemus echidnorhynchus. Classification (NCBI taxonomy): domain Eukaryota; kingdom Metazoa; phylum Chordata; class Actinopteri; order Osteoglossiformes; family Mormyridae; genus Gnathonemus; species Gnathonemus echidnorhynchus. The sequence continues at coordinate 36,058,138 of JAODJU010000040.1, forward strand.
TTCTGATATGGGTAAACCAACACACTTTTACAGGCATAATACCATAGTTTTACACCAAGAGGAAGATCATTTAAACATCATTTTCTTTGGCTGCCTAAACTTTTTTCACAGTATTGTATATGATCCAATAAATAAGGCAGAGCTTATAGAAAATTATTATACTACACCAAGATTTGGTAAAACTTAATACATAATAGTATTTATATGAATGTGTTCCAGCAAGAGACATGAGTGTTATTCTTGGTAAACGACAAAGGGTCTCGTGCTGCGACACACTGTTGGTGTGATATTCAGTTGACCCTATGACCACTATGGCCAGACAAGGTCATCAGAGTGGAAGTGACTCTGGTTTTTCAAGCCTGGAAATGGTCATGTGTCAGTCTGCCATCCTGCCCCCGCCCAGCCCCGCCCCCCAGCTTCTGTGTTCGCCTTTGTTTCTCTCCTGTGTCTCCTCTTCCCATCGCCCTGACCTGGGACGCTGCCTAATGGAATCTCCTTGTTTCGGCTCAATAGCAGATGTTGTTCAGTCTCATGGTGGTGTCTTCGTGGACAGTTCGTACCCCTCCTCCCCCATTACTGCCCCGCCCTGCCGGGGCCTGCGGAGGGCCAGTGAGGTCAGCATTGCCAGCCAGGTCTCAGGAATGGCAGACAGTTACACTGCCACCAACATAGCCAACAGTAAGTGCTCCCACAACAACCCAACCCTTAGCTCTTGCATCTCTCTCTCTCCCTCTCTCTATCTTCCACCCACAGGTTCTTTCTCTTTCTCTCCTCACTGCACCACGCTCCACCTCTCAACTGTGACTACAAATGGTGCCCAGGCAGCCATGACAGTACTTGTGCACGTGCTCACTAGCTATACCCACCCTGCTGAAATTTCCAGAACAGAACCAGCAACCAGTAACCTTGACGCCTGATCCCTGAAACATCAACCAATCGTCACCATCCCGATGCAGTCACATACATTCTATAGGGCCATTACCATACACGCAGAGTATTTATTTTTAATAATTGCTGACAACTTATTTCAAGCAAGTTCAGGGTTATCTTTGAATTAATCTGTTTACCCACAGACTGGCCCATCAATTGATGTTGGGGGGGAATGGGGGGAAAAAACAAAGTGCATTTCTTGAACCCGTGTCTGCAATGCATGCAAAGACACAAACTGTCTGCCATATTCCCACATCACTGTTTCCTGTTCTGTTCTGTCTGCTGAATCGATCCAGCTTCAGTGTTTAGTGTCAGCACTGTACCCCAGGATCGGTCTCTCTCTCTTTCTCTTCTTTCCTGCCACGGTAATAAATCAGATTAGACTTGCATCCTTTTTTCCAAAAGTCATAAAGGTACAAAGAAACCGCGAGCAGCCTGGTCCGCCTTGGTGTGTGAGCGATAATCGGCACTGTATGATTCTCAGGGACATTGCCTCCTATTTACAATATCACTGTTCTTTCTCTTCCATTTTGTTTTGCAGTTAAATTGACATAAGGAATAGTGTCCATGTATCTGTCTGCTTAAAGTGAAACAACTTTTTTAACATTAGTATTTGAGGAGATTTTTAAACTGTCTTCAGCTTTTGTGCTTCTCAAATCTGACATAGGAAGATATGATACCAAAAAGATAAATAATGCATAAAAGTTGAGACCATACCCTTCAAGTCCTGTTCAATAGCGTTCATTTCACTTAAAAAAATGTTATTAATTCGCTTTGGTTCTCCTTTCTTTTCATAGCATGCCAACACATCCACTCAAAAAAGCGTAGGCTGCTATCGCAGCTCACCCTCCCGCGCTCTAAATTCTCTCTGAGGAGGGCCTCCTCTAAGCCCTTTAGAAAGAGGCTTGGCCCACATGTGACCGGAGACTGCGGCCCTGTGGAGCAGGTAGACAGGAGCTCCACGAGCTCCTCCAGTCGGGCCGCCGATAGGCCCTCTGATTCGGTCCCGCTGGCCACTCAGCTGGACCCTGAGAAAGGTATTCTGGGAGTGGGGCCATTGTGCCGTCTCCTTAGAGGAGCACTAGTGCTGGTCCTTGCTAGCTCATAGTACCTCCTCCCTCCCCCAATTACTTAGAGCTCCCCAACGCCTTTCTTTGTTTTCTCGGCCCTTTTGATCACTTTCCCTCCTCTGCTGTGCCTGCATCTGATTGGCTATGGGGATTTTCTTATGATATCTTGCATTTCATGTTTATTATCTTATAATAATCTGCATTGAGAAAGTGGATGTGGATCCTCTGCTTCATAACATTAATGCTAGTGAATTTTTATCCAACAATTTCAGTGTACAATCCTACTTCAGGGACCATCCTACTCATGTAACGGACTCGTGATTCTCTACACTAACTAAAACCTGATCATAACAAACCTTTCTAACCTTCATTACACTAATATAATGTTAATTAGACCTGCTTTACTCTCCCAATTCTTACATGTTTAAAGACAACCTGTAAATATCATCTTCTCTTTGTAAACAAAAAAAATGTTTGACTGTGATGGTCTTTTGTGATTTTGCTGTTGTCTACAAAATGGCTGCAGCTAGAAGTTGTTTTTTTAATCAGAAAGTACAAATGTGATGAATGAACTGATGAATTTCAGCCCCAATACCAGAGTGTCTTGAGTTGACGGTGGCTCGTTGGGGGACACGACTTATGTGCTCCTTCCTCTTCCCCTCAGTCGCAGCCCGCTGGTGGGGCACCAAGCGCATTGACTTTGCCCTGTACTGCCCCGATGCCCTCACGGCCTTCCCCACCGTGGCACTGCCCCACCTCTTCCACGCCTCCTACTGGGAGTCTACTGACGTTGTCTCCTTCCTGCTGCGCCAGGTGAGCCCAGTGCCTCTCTCTTTGGGGCTTCCCATCCATCTTTGATCTCTACTCCTGTAGAGCTGTTTTGTACCAGGGTTTTTCTGCCCCTTTCCAGGTCATGAGACATGAGAATTCCAGCATCTTGGAGCTAGATGGCAAGGAGGTGTCAGAGTTCACCCCCTCCAAACCGCGCGAAAAGTGGCTGAGGAAGCGGACCCACGTCAAGATCAGGGTGGGTGTCCCCTCTAGCCTAGGAGCCCTGGGATCTGAATCAAACTCTACTGTTGCTGCTGGCTCTGAAGCAGAACTGCACTAGCGTGAAGATGGTTATTACAGCAGCAAATGTTTTCTCAGTGAACCGAGTAGCTTGTGCCTCCGGAGAGAGGTGGACGTGTGTCATGACCTGCTCTTTGTTCCAATTTTGGGCAGAATGTCACAGCCAACCACAGGGTGAATGATGCCGTGTTCACAGAAGATGGCCAGCAGGTGGTGACTGGGCGCTTCATGTACGGGCCACTCGACATGGTCACCCTGACCGGGGAGAAGGTGGGCCCATTTCTGCTGCTCAGCCAGACTTACACAGACACATGGGTCTGGGTTTGCAGATCTCAGATCAGCACCTTCTCCAAAAGGTCAGGCAGCCTCTGATCTGAATAAGCAGGCATAGCAGTTGTGGAACAGACACATTATGTAATGTGTTGGTCACCAGCGGCAACCAGGCTGTTTTATTCTGTTGGGCATGTAGCATAGCTTTTTTTTAACCAATGTTAGTTGATTACTAAGATGGTGTCACCCCACAGAGATATAGCAAGAGCTCTGTGACTTTTCTTTGCTTTGGATTTATAGTGTTAATCCTTTGAGCTACTTGTCTATCTCATGGAGCTTACCATTCAAGTAACTAATTATGTCTGTCCCCTAGGTGGACATTCACATCATGACCCAGCCTCCATCGGGGGAGTGGGTATATTTTGCCACCGAGCTGACCAATAGCAGCGGCCGCGTCTCCTATGTCATCCCTGAAAGCAAGCGCCTTGGTATTGGGGTCTACCCTGTCAAGATGGTCGTCAGGTAGGGCTGTGTGGTGTCTCATCCTTCAACTTGGCATCAACATGCATCTGTTGCTCTCTTGCTCCACCTGTTGGGCACGGAAGCTCCAGCCAGGGAAATTCAGGTTGTAAATAATTAATGCTGAAGGTCACCCTGCACGGGGGTCTATAAATACGGATTTAATAAGCAAGCAAAACCATAATTATAAAGAAAATTAATAACAAATTGGAACCACCAGTTTTGCCAGTTCATCATGGACCTCTTATTCACTGAATTCAAGTGTTTCATTCAGACTCATTGCCACAGGTGCATAAAATCAAGCATCTAGCCATGCAGTCAGGTTTACAAACATTTGTGAAAGAATGGGTTGTTCTAAACGGCTCAGTGAATTCAAGCATGGTACTGTCGTAGGATGCCACCTAAATCAGTTTATGAATTTTCTTCTTTGCTAGATATTCCATGGTCAACTGCAAGTGGTATTATTGCAAAGTAGAAGCATTTAGGAATAACAGAAACTCAGCCACAAAGTGTCAGACCACGTAAAGTAACAGAGTGGGGTCGCAGAGTGCTGAGGTGTATAGTGCGTAAAAGTCCCCAATGCTCTGTTGACTCAAAAACTGCAGAGTTCCAAACTTCCTTTAGCATTAACTTCAGCATAAAAACTGCACCGGGAGCTTCATGGAATGGGCTTCCATGGCCGAGCATCTGCCTGCAAGCCTCAGATCACCAAGTGCAATGTTAAGTGTCGGATATAGTGGTGTAAAGCATTGCCATTGAACTGCAGTGCAAACGTGTTCTGTGGAGTGACGAATCACACTTCTCTGTCTGGCAGTCTGATGGATGATTCTGGGTTTGGCATATGCCAGGAGAACGTTACCTGCCTGATTACATTGTGCCAACTGTAAAGTTTGGTGGAGGAGGGATAATGGTATGGGGTTGTTTTTCAGGGGTTGGGCTAAGCAACTTAGTTCCAGTGAAAGGAACTCTATAATGCTTCAGCATACCAAGACATTTTGGACAATTCTATGCTTCCAACTTTGTGGGAACAGTTTGGGGAAGGCCCTTTTCTTTGCCAGCATGGATGTGCCCTAATGTACAAAGATTTGCTTGATTGAGTTTGGTGTGGAAGAACTTGACTGGCTTGCGTAGAGCCCTGACCTCAAACCCCATCAGACACCTTTGGGATGAACTAGACTCCAAGCCAGGCCTTCATGTCCAACATCAGTGCCTGACCTCACAGATGCTTTTCTGGATGAATGGGTAAAAATTCCCACAGACACACTAAATGGAAAGCCCTCCCAGAAGAATTGAATTGTTTCTAAATGCCTTGTTGACAGTTTGATGGACAGTTGACTGAAAGAAAAGTGACACCTGTGACACATCGGCATATTGCTCATCCCTGTAGTGGCTTCAGCTCAGACCAAACTAAATGTTTCAGGGGTGACCACACCTTCGCAGACAGCTACCTGACTGTGCTGCCGCGGGGGACAGAGTTTGTGGTGTTCAGCATCGATGGCTCCTTCGCTGCCAGCGTGTCCATCATGGGCAGCGACCCCAAGGTGCGCGCCGGGGCGGTGGATGTCGTCAGGTAAGCCCCCCAACCCCTGACTGACCTACAGCTGATTTGTGTCGACACCAGCCAATTGCTCGTTGGGACAGAGATGTTGAGACCTTTTGGTGTGTCCCTCAGGCACTGGCAAGACCTGGGCTACTTCATCATCTACGTGACGGGTCGGCCCGACATGCAGAAGCAGCGTGTGGTGGCCTGGCTGGCCCAGCACAACTTCCCGCATGGCATTGTGTCCTTCTGCGACGGCCTGGTGCACGACCCTCTCAGGCACAAAGCCAACTTTCTGAAGTCCCTAATCAGCGAGGTGAGTTGGTGGTCCAGGGGGCAGGACAGAAGGTGGGAATGGGGCAGAAGTGGAAAGTTCAGGTCCAGCTGAGTGCTCTTTATACTCAACTTGTTGGTTGAAATCTTGGTCTGGATTTGTGGTTTTCCACCTCTGGAATGGGCTACATTAGTATTTGGAAGAAGGTGGTGACAAGTTTCAAATGCGAATCTTCTTCTGCGTCTTGCTCTAAACTCCAGCACTCTATTAGTCACTATCAGCATGCTTCCCATGCATCCATCTTTAATAGCCAGGATACAGTTGGGGGTCAGTCCCAAGAAGCTCAGGGCACAAAAATGAAAAGCATACACTGTCACACACAGTCACGTGATGTAAGACACCACTTGACCTAGACTGGAAAACCTGTGAAACTGAATCCGTTGACTACTGACTATGACAGAGGAAGTGAAATGCCCTAAAAACCATCCCCTGTGGTCAGAGAGCTTTGACCACCAGTCCACATGACACTTGTGTCCTTCCTCTCAGGCTCACATGAAGATCTTTGCTGGGTATGGCTCCACCAAGGACATCTCCGTCTACTCCTCCATAGGCCTGCCCCCGTCTCAGATTTATATTGTCGGCCGTCCCACTAAGAAGATGCAACACCAGTGTCAGGTATCTGACTCCTGGCCGTACTTAAACTGTTCTGCTCCACCCAATCCTGTTCTTAGTTAAATAGCACCATAACTGACTGGCTTCATTTGTTGCTTCAGTTTTTGGTATTTGATTGCATGTTGTGTGGATAACATCATTCTTCATGCTAAACGTCTGTGCCCTGCAGTTCATCACTGATGGCTACGCAGCTCACCTCTCCCAGCTGGAGTATAACCACCGCTCGCGCCCGGCCAAGACCAGCAGCGCCCGCATGGTTCTCCGCAAGGGCAGCTTTGGCCTTGGTGCCAACAGCGACTTCCTGCGTAAGCGAAACCACCTTCTGCGCACTATCTCCTCCCAGCCGACATCCGGGTCGGCTGGCGGGCCGACGTCAGGCGGCCACGGACGGCCCGAGCGCACACAGAGCCAGTCGGACAGCGAGCGGGAGCGCACTGAGCGTGCCCAGCGCAGCATGAGCATCGCCGCTGGCTGCTGGGGCCGCAGTGGGAGCACCAAGCAGGAGGCCGGGGCCCTGAGCCCCAAGTAGGGAGGGGGCGGGGGGATAGAACGGAGAGGGAGACCGACGAACGTGAGGAACAGAGGGAGGGGCGAAGGGGGATCTGGGGGCAGCCGTCTCACACCCTTACACCTGGGGTCAAAGGGCAGCAGAGTGGATAGGTCGAGAGTGATTTTAAAAAAAAAAAAAAAACAATGATTAAAAATCCACATGGTGCTATTAAACCATCCTGCAAGGCAAGCAAAGGCGTGAAGCATCAGCAAACCTGAAATAGCGAGAGCCTGGGAAGAGAAAGCTAACGCCGGAAAATAGGAGTGAGCCTCAGGTTTAAGGGCAACCGACGCTCAACCAGTGAGAGCGTGGAGAAACACCGAGAGTTTGGCAGGAGGTGGGGGGTGCAGGTGGGAAAACAGAGCGGCATTTTGGTGTGAGCCCCCCCCCCCCCCAGTATCCATTATCTCTTCCTCCTTGCTGTAGTGTGACTGAGGAAGTTCAGCAATTAAACAAGAAACTCTAAAAAAAAAAAAAATACGTGTACAGCGGATGCCTGATGTATGTAGGGACAGTTGAGTCGAGTTAAGCTGTTTGCAGATGTGGCTTTTGCTTTAAGATTTGTAGATAAAAAAATGACACTTTGTAATAAGGCAACAATCCCTTTATCTTGCCGATCTACATGCAATACCTCCCGGGAAAAGTCTTCATCCAAGGTCTGAATCCAGTAATGGTTTTTCATGGCGGGTTTGCAGCAGTGTGGCCTGGCCCAGTGGATTGGGGGTCTATGGCAGCTGCATGTTTATAGCATGAAGATCTTTGTAAACCTCATGATTGACAGCCACTAGCGCCACCCCATCCCTGTGCCCCACTTTCCTGGCCGCGCCTCCCCGGGCAACGCATTTTTCGACCGCCATTCCTCAGATATGTGGGTGCCATTCTTCAGCTGGGGAAAGGTGTCGGGGTTTTCTTACGGATCTTGACTGCAAAAACCCAACTTAGGTTTTTTTTGGGGTGGGGGGTGGTGTGAGCGACGCAAACGACCCTCTGTCCCACAGACTCAGGTCTCCAGCAGGTGGTCTTGAGGACAAAAGTCAAAGGCAGCATGCTCCAGCGTCTTCTGGGCAGGCCAGCGGCTCTGAGAAGATGGGCTACTCTGGGTGCTCAGCCTCACGGGGCTGTGCTTCTGGGTGATACTCATGCGCCCCCCTGTTGGACAAACCAGGGAATTACACTATTATCAACAGCTGAACTGAAAACAATTCAATGGCCAAACTCACATTCAAGAAGCTGTAGAAGCTCAACTGTATAACCTCATTGTTTTTTTGCACTAAGTTTATAGTGGAGAATCTTGTTACCATTTCATGTTGCTACATATTGATATCTTGTAGTGCATGACCGCTATTATTTACTACCTATACAGGTTGTCTGCTTCTGTGTGTATTTCTTCCCTAGCAGGATTGGACAGATACCTTATTAGGAAATAGATGTATGTATACCAAGTGGATCAGGCTGAATCCAACATTTCCTTTTTAATGTACAGGAACTTAAGCTTCGAATGCTTATTTTGCTCTATTAAGGCAAAAGACTTGCTTGTACAGTTTGGATAATGAAGGCTTGTATAAAATATAACAGAACCAGCTTAATTTTTACCCCTAGGTCCATGACTTAACCTTAGTGCACTCAGTCAGTGCAGAACAGTGACAGGGATATATGCAAAGTCCTTACAGATAATCCGAGCAAAGAGCGATTCGAGTAAGGGTATATTCTAGCATAATCGTGGATGGTAACAGAAAATAAGGTTTGTGATCATTTGCTTTGCACAGTATTACCATTTATGCTCATGCATACACTGGAAGGGTCTTTTTGGGTGGCTTTAGAATAGTTATGACATTGGAGCCTCATAGCATCCATGTGGAAATTTCGGATACAGCCTTCCACTTCGTCTTCACCGTGATGGAGGTATGGAGGTGCATGGAGCCACATGAAGTAGTTTGAACTGCAGACTCTTTGCAGTTGATTAAACATAAACATAGTGTAGATAGTGTAAAGATTATGTAAATGTCACGAAAAGTAGGAATATACAGCTGAGAAGTATTTATTTATGCAGATTTATAAGGTTATGGATCTTTCAGGTTTATTATATTTAAAGATGTAGCTTTTTTTTCTTGTTTCAGATGTGTACAAGATTGTTTTTATGGACCAATGATAATCTTTGTCTGCGCTTAAACAAACAAATATTCCGGTCACCATAGCGACGCCACTGCGCAGAGCATCACGGCACTGACAATCAGTCTCTCATACTCGCTACCCCTCCGTCCACCCCGCGCATGCCAGCGAAGGTCAGCAGTGGCAGATCGTGCCCACGTAGGCGGGGTGCCGGACGGTGGGGGCAGTGTCGGTCTGATAGCTGCATGGCTTTCCGGTATGTGGAGAATGACGCAACTCATTCCCAGCATGCCTCCAGGAACTGTTTCGCACAAAAGGGTCCTTTACGTTTTAACGATACCCAGCACAAAACTGTACATTTATAAAATACAGCCATCCTGCTTGCATGACCTTACCTGTTGGGTTTGTCTTTTGTAGAAATTTTATACCTGAAAGGTGTAACAGGCCAGTACACTATGAATTCAGCAGAGCCCAAACACAAGGAAAGGTGACAGAATCAAGATGAGTTCTTTGCAATGCACCTTCAGTCATCATTTTTCCTTTTACAGTCTTTCCATCCCATATTCATGTCAGATTTTAAGCTCTTTCCTAAAATTTCTGCCTTCGTCAGATTTCCTCTCCCTCACAAAGTTACCTTTAAAATAATATTTCCAACTGAAATGTCAGTGCTGATCTTTTCATATATCAGTGTAGAATGTGAGCTGACAATATTCATCACTGAGAAAACATGGAGGGTAGAAATGATCTATCCCCCATGACTGCTTATCAAGTGCAGGGTGTCAGTGGGCATGGAGCATAAACCAGGCAGCACAAGGCACAAGGCAGCCGACCCACACGCATTATGGGTAGAGTTTGCAAACGTAGCCTCTTCAAAATTCAGCAGAAGCTGGAATAAGAATCCCCCGCAAACATGGGAATAGCATGCAAACTCAGACAGAGCCAGGAGGCCCAGTCCTGAAGGTCTGAGGCTGCCACCCAGACAGCATTCTCCACGTCAGCCCTTGTCGCATATGTGCCGTTCATCTATTATTCAATTTATAGGCCATAATCATTATACATTGTTTTCATTGGAGAACCACCTCCCTTAATTCTCCCTTAATTCTCTGAAGAACCATCTCCCTTATTTCTGATCATTTCATTCTTGGTGCTAAGACAGAATAGCCACCAACTACTGGCCATGTCACGCAATCCCAGAACATGAGATTTGAAAAAATCCAAATCACTTCCCAGATTCATTTTTTGATGTGGATTCTTACAACGGAAATCACATGGTCATGGTCAAGTGTGGGGATCACCTACTGCAGGTTGTTCCAGCTGTGAAAATGCAGTATTGATGGGAGTTTGGCTTTGATAGTGTTTGGTGGAGGAGCATTTCCTGCTTTCCCAACACCACTATCTCTACTGGGGGAAATGGGATTGGAAGTCCATCAAAGCTCTAGAACATCAAACCAGCTCAGAAACACTTAACACCCAGCTGACGTCAATGTTTACTATTATCCCAAAATACAGTACACAAATTTTCTAAAAAAAAAAAAAAAAAAAATTTAAAAAATCAAATATTTTTCAGAATTTTCTATTTACCTGTAGGCAAATGGCTTCAGAGTATTTTTCTTGCTGATTTCACAGGTGATACAAATTCAAACTTAGTAGTAATGTAATATTTATATACGGAAAGTCACAGGTTCATCAAACAGGTCTCGACTTCATTGTGACTGAGATTCACAGTTTACTAAATCATGAAAAAGAGTGTATATTTCGTCCAATAACAAATATGTACTGTCTTGGAAATATTCCTGGATCTTTCTGCACACCCAGTCCATTGAAATGTCTTTTTAGAATCCAAGAGTTCCAGACTTCAATTTTTCCCCGCTGGTTTGGATTTCCCTTGAAAGAATGATGAGATTAAGAATGGTTTGTTTATTGGTAATTTACAGGGAGGTTTTTACAGGCAAAAAATCAGTGAAACACACAAAAAATTAATTACATGTCCAAAATGACAGGTCTGCTGCTTTTAAAGCGATTGTAATGTCCCATGATTATTTAAAAAGTGTAATGTTAATGATTTACTCGGCTGATCTAGTGTGTAATCACTTCCCACATTCATTTTTTTTTCCTCTTTCCTGGCTGTTAGTGCAAACGTTTCAAAAACTGGTAGTGCTCTGTGTACAATTACGTCGTAGACAATGTGGATTCTAAAGAAAATTGGACAGCTATTTCATTCTTTCGTGTTTTATGTACAGTGTATAAATAAATATTAAGAAATGACAGATAACCCTGAAATCTGGCCTGTTTCTTTCTTACGGGAAACACCATCTACTCTATAATATAGAGGCTTTTTTTAACTGGTTTGGAAATTATAAAAATGTAAGTATTTAAATATTCAATATCTCTCTTAGACCATTTGCTCATCTAAAGTTATCACGAGAAGAACTGCTTGCATTACTTGCACCCATCCAGCTTCCATAACTTATCCAGTACAGTGTTATGGTGGCCTGGCTTCCTGGGACTGGGCATATCTTGCACAGGATGTCAGTTCAATCAAAATCACTTTGTGATTTTTGGAGAAGACCTTCGTGGACAGCAGGACACACACACTGCATGCACGGAACCTTGGACTTCTTGTGACCATACTGCCCAACAATGCTAACTTTTGAAAACGACGCACTGACTGCAGCACAACCAGGACTAACTCAGCTGAATATGGAAATGACCACCTAAAAGCCCAAGACCATCAAAAATGAAACACGGCCATAGCGTGGACCAGCCTACAGGTGGAGCTGCAGGCACATTGCTGCTCCTTGTCCATGGAGGGTCTGGCCTTCTGCTGGCAGGCTGCTCTAACGGTTGATCCCCAGCCTCCTCTGGAAGGCACTGCCATCACCCTTAGTAGCCTGCTGTGAATGCAGAAGACGACAGGAATGAAAGGAAGGCCCCAACCCCCCCAAGGAAGGGTGTGGCCAACCAACAAATCAGGCTGCCTCATACCTTGTTTATTTCTTTGTGCTTATCTCGGCTGACAATTTCCTCCAGGATCTCCCCTTCGCCTCTCACAAGCCTGCGTGCAAGAGGGAGAAACAAGCTTGCTGTGAAACTCTTCACATATTCACTGTATTTATGTACATTAAAATCATGTTCAGAATATAAATCCAATCAGTTGATCGATTATGTGAAACACTATGGTTGAATACAATTCACTAGTGCCTCCTACCTGGTACGTCCGGTTTCAGGGTCCACCACCCTGCGGATAACACTCTGCTGAGCCTCCCACTCCTCTTTGGTGAGGGGCCGTTTGGTGGAGAGCCGTGCCTTCTGTTCGTCAGTCATGGCTGCGGACACATGCAGGTTTGCCTGTAATCACTCTGCGACTGGCTCCAACCCACCTACTAAAATACAATCCCCTCATCCAAAGCTACACCGCAAGATTTATTCTGCTAAAATAAGCAATTCTTAGCTGCACCCATCAAGAACCTTGGAAAAAATGCATGCTTGCGTTTGGCAATCTCTCATGCAAGGCGAAACAAAACCCAACTCCTATTTCATCCTAAATAGTATGAGCAAAAGCAGCATTTAGGAAGGTATATTGTTTTTATGCACGTTTAACTGCATCTGACTGCTGCTTTTAACAACCTGCGTTTCACTCCATTGGAATATTCAGCCTTGCTGGTGTTTGAGATGATCCTGTCCCTGCTGGCAGTTTGAAGGAAAGCCTCACCTGGTCCATGTTCCACTGGGCCCTCAGTCTGCCACATCTCCAGGGAGCATGACAGCTTATTGGTGGGCGTCTGGGCATCAAGGGGCAGTGAAGGTGTGTCCTTCCCTGATAACTTCCTCAGTTTTTTCATCTTCTTCTTCTGCTTCTTCCTTTCCTTTCTTTCCTTTTTTTTCTCCCGGGCCTTCATCTTTTTAAGCTTCCTCTTCTTCTTCTTCTTCTTTCTGGTTTCTTCATCACTGGAGTCAGATGATGACGATGATGATGAAGAGGAGTCTGATGAAGAGGTTGAAGAGCTCCTCCTCCTCGCCTTTTTCTTATCCCGCTTCTTTTCTGTAGATAAAGGCAGCCATAAGTCACCAGGTACAACAGGTCATTATAGGTGCTTTCCACACTTTCTTCCGGAACCAGAACTAGGAACTTTTGTCACGTTCATACCACAGGAACTCCGCAAAACTCTAGTTCCTCAGAAGCAGTTCCAGAACCCTTGTTTAGTCCCTACTCCAGACTAGATGTTTTTCATTCAAACACAAGCTCCGGGGAGGCACTTCCAGCGATAGCTTGCTGACTGGTTGACCGTGCTTATTTAGCATAAAGGTCCCAGTTCCTGTGGTGTGGTGTGAAAGCGATACACGCAAGTGACTGGGAGCTATAGAATTTATTGGTCACGATGGCCCAGGGACTTATAACCTGGGACCAGGTTCTGCAACTTTGGTGCAAAAGCGCCTTATGACCAACATTTTGGCTTAACTTTAACTGGTGTATGTAAATTCCCTATAGTGTATGTCTACATAAGCCAAAATTTTACCTGACAAAAGATGATCTAGCACCTTCTGAACCTGACCATCCTGTTATAGGCTCCAGGTTCATATTACACCAGATGAGCTGTTATAAAATGTGGATGGGGGTCAATTCATATTTTTTAAAAATGCTGAATTGAGAAGGTAAAGTGTAAAAGCAATTCTCCAAAGATGTTTTTAACACTCAAGCTAACATCCTAGTTAAAATATGAGCAATTTGCAACATGTATTACCATTGCCAGGAACAGGTAGAAATTACCTAACCACATTTTATAATTATATATTATAAAAATAAAAATTAAGCATTCAAATTCAAACACTGAAGTTACCAGGGAACTTTATAAAATTATCTTACTGCTATAATTTTAAGCCCAATCCAGAGAAAAGCTCCACACTCAGAGTGTACCCCACACATTTGCTGGACCAATTTCAAACAGAGACTGAGTGGATTAAAACTGACTTCAAGGCACTGTTTTTTTTTTTTTTTTTTTTTGGAGCAAGTTTCTTAAAGATTGTAAATTGCTATGTGAGAATGAGTTGACCTTGGCTCTTGCTGGAGGAATGGGATCGTTTCTTTTGTCGGTCTAAGCTGCGGCTTCTGCTGGATGAAGAGGAGGACGACGAGGAAGAAGAGGAGCTTTTCCGTCTTTTCTTCTCTCGTTTGGTTTCTCTCCCCTCTCTGCTCTTGTCCCTTCCAGTGGGCTTTGCTGGTGACCTGCTACGCCCCATTGCTGACTTCAAGGCAGTCTGGTAAGGGAATCGAACATTCGCATTATTTTTTTCCCCAAAAAGCCTCTTAACTTTACAGAAAATCGGTTAGATCACATCCGCATTACTGCAATATCATAATACAACTTACTTGATTGCAGCTAAGAAACAGAATGATCGACTGCCAAACTAATTTAGAGTAACCGGTGCATTTCACAAATTACAGATTAGTTTATGCTTTTTCACATAATTCATTCAGCACCACGTCGTCTTTACGTCCAAACAAAGCCACTGAAATCTAAGTGAAAACATAAATAAGACATGACACTTACTCGTGGTACAGGTAAAGATCAGCTATGTAAAGTCATCGGGAAAAACAAAATTCTTAAAGGCAGCAAAGTGTGTTAGATGAAACGACCAACTACCCCGCACATCCACACAGAGCAGCTAGTCTGCTATCCAACCTAACGAGCAAATTTGAACGAAGAAAAAATAAATTAAACAATTACACATTCATTGATTACATGTGGCTGCAAATGTAATTTAAATGATCACCCAACCTGAGACGACAGCAAGAACCGCCCCGCTGCACGACGAGCTTATTGTACTACGGAAGCCGGAAGTGTCGCCGTGAATTTCCTCCGACTACGACGTGAACACTCAGTAAAATATTTCCGTATACCTGAATGTCTTCATGTAGAAGCAAATATGAATGGAATGGATGGAATTATATTATTTATTATTTTGATAAGAGTATCAATTTCCTCATTTAGAAGAACATTATTGTATCGTTTAACCACAGTAATTCAGTGATTTTTCCATATTTAAATGACATTTAATGCAGAAAATGGAGGACTATCCTTGTGGAGCACAATATCTGAATGGAATATAAAGGGATAAAAAATATGCAATATGTATGCAAATTAGTTACTGGCGACATTGCCTTGAAGCACATACCAAACTAAACCTGCCAAACCTATTTGCAGAATTTTAAGCATTTTGATTTTGAGCATTTAGGTCTTTGAAATTGGGAAGGTGGTTCCTAGACAGGGTAACCACAGGTCCAGATTCCATCCAGGCAGTCCAGTCTGTCTTGACTCTGTTGGGTTTCCTCCTTTTAGGCCCCTTGTCCTCCCTTTTAAGCCATAGTTCTCCTTTTTAAGAGCCATGCAGGTCGTCACCCTATTCCTAGGCCTGTTGACTTCCATTTGATTGCCAGGTGTTTAGGGTTGTTAGTCTTTTTATCCCCTTAACCATGTTGTGTGGTGATGCTATGAGCAAATAGCCTCTACTCTCTCATCACTGGCTCCCTGTGCTTGTAGCTTGGACATCCCTCAGGTAGAACAGCATTATTGTTAACACCAGTCATTTAGAGATGGTGAGGTAAGTTCTGAGTTAAGTGTAGACTTCCACAAAGGGTTTCAGTTGTTTGTTTATATATAGGGTCCTGGACTCTGCTGATGCCAACGTTGATGACTGCAGCACCCTCCTTGATATTGTATATACAGACGCTCCTCTACTTACAAACTTTCAACTTACGAACTTTCAGGCATACGAATGAAGGGGACTGTAAGTCCAAATTTTGTTCATTGGGCTCCCGTTTCCTGTCCGCAACATCAATTTTTTTTCTGTGCGCCCATTCCGCTTCGTACGACTTCTGGCCGCTACTCCCGCAGCGCAGCAGCGTAGTGTTTGTACTCCCAGCATCCCAGTTCTTTGTACTTGCGTATACCCGTAAAATGATATTGAATAACGACTTACGAATATTTCAAATTACAAACGGCCGTTTGGAACATATCTCATTCGTAAGTAGAGGAGATTCTGTATGTGTGTGTGTATATATATATATATATATATATATATATATAATCTTAAGTGACTAGTTAGACTCCAAAATATAGGCAAATGAAATTGAAATTGCGCTTGGTTGGATGGTCAGGGTCTTTGCATGTGGTGGTAAATGACCCATAACAAAAAAAGCACAAAGAAAGGCCATGCTTGATTATTTTGACATCATGATATCTAAGTATTGGTTTATATTAAACAAAGCATTTAAACAAAGCTACAGATCAGATGCATAAAAAATGAATTCAAGCAATTAGGCAAAGACTATAGTTAAGTTAATCAGATTAGCAGTTAAGATGCAGCTTTCATCCAATGTCTAGGTCAGCTTAGATGTTCTGTTTGGTTTAGTTTACGAAAAGGATCCATCTTGTCTCACTTTTTAAAAAATACACACAGCTCACCAATAAATTCTGTTTTATTAAACTGTATGTAAATAGTTTGTTCAGCTCTGTAAACAAAGCTTTTTGGTTTACTGGTATACACATGTCTTAGTGAGTTTTAGAAAACCCTTCCTTGAGTTTGGGGAGGGCGGGGGTTATTGACGGAACAACACACACCAGAATATGCATGAAGTGGAAAACTTCTGTGTAAATCTCTGTCACACATATTAATACCAACCTTAAATTGTTTGGTATAATGTCAAGTATTCCTTGCATGTCTCACCTAGCATGCATCACCCTTGACACCCACAATCCTCTGAATCACCGTTTCCATGGTTACCCCACTTCCAACAGAGTAAGGACCTGTGGTAAGGGTCCTGAGAAAGACTGCGAGCTTCAAAAAAAAGTGCATCTACAGACTGGCTGTGCACCCCCATTTCGCTTCTGCTACTTGTACATTAAAATACTGAAGAATAAATAAATGTAAGCACCCCAACAGCCGAAGGAAAAAATAAATATTTCACCAGCGTGAGCAGGCTGTGTAACAGCTGACAACTAAAAGTAACAAAAGGCTGGATGGTAGAGTGTGTAATGACTTTGATGAGGTACACAGGCGTCCCGCGTCCCAAGCTGCTCAGGGCACCAAGCTTTGGAATGTGTTTTTTATTCTCGTCTTTTTTCCTGTGCAAGGCGTGGTTCTGTTATGAGGAAGCCATCATATGGATTCGCTCTGGGGGGGTCAGGAGAAGGTTCTTAGCTGCCTTGATAGTGTTCTTCATGAGCATGGCTACAGTCATGGGCCCCACCCCTCCGGGCACCGGTGTGATATAGCTGGCCTTCTTGCGCACTCCTGGTAAGCAGAGATAACAGAGTTAGTTTGGACTGGTGGGGTACAAGACAGACAGTGGCAATACATTTATTTTTGAGTAAAATTAAACCGTTAACATTATTCACCCAGAATACCGTCAGTGTCCCTCACCTTCAAAGTCAACGTCCCCTACTAGTTTGTTTTTGCCCGTCAGGGGGTCGTGCACTCTGTTGATGCCAACGTCGATGACTGCTGCACCCTCCTTGATCATGTCTGCTGTGATGAGGTTGGGAATCCCTAAAAGAAAGAGGTAAACAAAAGTTAAATATTTTAAGCAAAACGCAAAGGGGAACAAAAGAAGAAGAACAACGATCTGCTGTCTCATACCCGCAGCCGCGACGACGATATCAGCGATCTGGGTGTGCTGACGAAGCTGCTCTTTGGGAGTATAACGGTGCGAGATGGTGACCGTAGCGTCACCTGGCCAACATTAAAAAGAAAAAGAAGGAAAAAAAGAAAAAGAGGAAAGCCTTAGAGGTCAAAGGTCACTGTGCTCTTCAACAGGAGCCAATAAACACCGTCCCCAATTTAATAAAATTCTACACCAACAATTATCAATTTTTAGTACAAGAATTCTTTCCTGCCCTGCTTGGCTCCATCTGCCCAACAAACAAGGGGGCTATTTCCCAATCACACTCATGCAGTGACCCCCCCACTGAACACCCCGCTTACCTCCAGGCCTCTCGTGACGGCCATCTGTGTGCAGCAACATAGCAATGGGCATGCCCACGTTTTTGGAGCGGCCTGCAACGACAACATTCTTCCCCAGCGTGGGAATACCTGGAAAGGGGGAGGAAGGGAGAGAGACCAGGTGTCAGGATCGTCAGCGTCTGCTCGGGGCAGGCACCGGCATGTCCTCCACCCAAGCGCTCACCAGTTCGCTTGATGATCTCCCACACACCCCAGGGTGTGGCAGGAAGCATGGTGGACTGGTCCAGGCACATGCGGCCTACATTGACCACGTGGAAGCCGTCCACGTCTTTCTCGGGGGAGACAGCGTTGCACACACGCCGCTCATCAATGTGCTCTGACAGGGGCAGATGGAGTTACCAGCTTTGGTCATTTATTCACTTATTTCCTTGTTTATTTAGCTGCTTAAATAGCATTTAGGTCTTTGAGTAGCTAGGTTGGGAAAATAGGCTACAGGTTTGGCCAGTGTAACATTTTTAGGTCCTGATCTGCAAAGGGTCTGGCTGTTGCATCCTTCGGCAACATTACAGAAGTATTTATGAAGTGTTTCTCAACCCGGTCCTTGGAGACCCCCAGATGGTCCACATGGTCCATCAATTCATTCCCAGCCAAACAGTCCATGTGAATTGTCTAGGGGCTCCCGTGGACCGTTTGAGAAACATAAATGAACCTGAATGCAGGCCATTATTTGCACCGACCTGGCAGCGGCAGCTGGACAAGCAGGCCGTCAACTCTGTGGTCGGTGTTGAGTTTGTGGATCAGCTCCATAAGCTCTTCCTCACAGATGAAGGAGGGCTTCAAGATGGTCTCACTGCTGATTCCTAGGGGTGGGAATGAAAGACAGACACATTAACAAGAGTTCAAGAAAAAATGATAAGGATCGTTTGTGTGTGTTTATGGGGAAAATCCCCATTATAATCTTAATAAAAATAAATAAATAAATAATCAGCTAGGCTTCATTGGCATAAAATGTATTAGTTACTTTTGCCAATGTATCGAGCCTTGCCAATCAGACCAACATAACTAGCTTCTCTTCTAATTAGCTTTCCCACAGGGGGGAATACAACCCTTTTAGGTTCATTAATTCCTATAGAACAAAAGATTTATTGTTCAGCTTGCTCAAATGTTCTTATGTTATTATTTGACTAATCATTCCGCTCATTTGGTAACATAAATTAATACATTCCAAACATTTTATTAGTTATTAAAATGTCCAGAGTTAGTTGGGAAAGAGGGAGAATAAGAATTCTAATTATTACAAAGTAGAAGCATCTTATGATGCAAAAAAAATTGCACTGGTTGATTTCAATGGAAGCAACGGTTGGAAAACATTAATGTTGACATTCACGCGATCTGGCAGGAGGTGTTCTGCATCTTTCTTATGAACATTATGTTTTATCTCAAGGTTGCACCTCAATGCACTTTGCTTTTTGAAGTCATTCAAGTAAAGCTGGTTTGAGGCAGTATGAATGTGGCCATCCCAGTAACAAAAAAATTCCAGGAATTGACACATATCCGCCAGTGTGATTTCATAACACTCTCTAGTAAAAGTAAACAAATATACATGATGATTTTTTTTTTTCCGAGGAGATTCCCATCATATTTGTTCTCAGATATCATACACTGGCTTAAAGTAGGTTGATCCACTATGTGCTTAATTAACCCCCCATAACATAATCATAATTAAAAGAGATATCAGATCACCAGAATGTGCGGGAACTCCATACCGACATCCGCGGCAGCCCGGGTCTTGTTGAGGACGTAGGAGTGGCTCGCTGGATTGTCGCCTACCAGGATCACGCTCAGATGGGGTCGTCGGTTGCCAGAGGAGACCCACTGTTCGACGTCGAGGCGGGCCTCCTCACGGATCTGCTTGGCGAGCTTCCTGCCAGATATCACCACTGCCTCCTGCCTGTATGGGGGGAGGGGGCGTGGCTCACAGTCACTCTCCTACGTTTTGGTAATCGGCACAAAACGATACCATACATGGGCAAAAAAACGAATCACGAATCTGATAGATGTCTAAAGTATATCACTGACAGGCCTGTGTGATGGTCAGGATCTTCACACACTTCTAAACTCAAAGCCAACAGGGTCCCACGTGAAGATTAAATCAATTGGGTTGGATAGTCACATTGGAGAACGTGGTGGCAAATCAATTAAATCAGCTGAAACTGCAGCCGAATGCTAGGACATGGGTAATTTAAGCCATGCGCACCCTTGTTTGGGGTTAAACGTCCTCGTGACCATGAAACCATTCAGCTGCAAGCCAGGGTGTGTGGGGCAGCTGCAGAGCTGACGGCCAAGTGCAATCTGGTGTCGATTCTGACCATGAATAGAGGCCGGGGAGTTCACAGTATACAGAGCAGCTAAATATAGTGTTACCCATCACTTAACGGCCTGACCTAAGTAGGTAACAGGAGGCCTGAGAGATAAAACGCGGAAAAACCTCAGCTCCAGGGTCCTGACGCCATTAACATCACCATAGCAACGGGATACGTCTCTTAGTGGGGTAATGTGGCGGATGGGAAGTCACTCACGGTCACACTGCCAGTTGCAATTGCTGTAAACTGTGCAGTTATTCAGCATGGAGCAGTTCTCTGCTGCTTGGGGTGAATTACTGACCTAACAGCAATATTGGAGGTCATTTCATTTTTCACGTCTTAGATACACAATTCTTCAAATTTAAACCCTATTGTGTAAGCAACTGGTTCATGGTATAGTGAAAAGTGCAATCAAATAACTCCATTTACAAAAAAATAAGAACATTAATAATATTCACTACCTTTGGTTAGAGCAGACATAATGATACAATACCCTGCTTAGATGTTGAATTTAACTATAATCTTTCACTATTTTTTCCCATCCGTTCTATGTAATATGTAAAAATAACCATCTGTATTTAGTTCGTTATAACCCTATGCATCCATAAGCAGAGTAACATTCTCCCGCATTATAAGTTAAAGCGATGTCAGTCCGTACTTTTCCACGTTGTTTCTATTTTAATGAGCAGCGAATTACAGGAGGTGCTAGACATATGTGCAGGCCGTTAAACATATTCCCAATTTATGAGGGTCGACTAGCACTACTGAAGAACAAATATCCAAAACACGGGGCAAGGTGAAAGAGTAAAGTCACAATGATTATTATTATTATTAGTATGAATGGAAACCTCAAACGCAGCAGAGGCGACCCGCAACACGCAAGGCTCTCCATTGATTTCATCATCCGCGACCCGAATGCAGCGTGCTGGCTGAAGGGGGCGCAGTGCGCGAACCCCCAACCCAAATGCATTTAACATTACATAACATTATACGGTATTAATGCTGACGCAAGAGGACGTTTCGGTTCTCGTTCATTCAGAATTCTTTCATTCACAATACTATCGGGCTGGCTAATCAGCTAAAAGCCAGAAGTACATCGCGTCTCGGATCGTTCAAACTAGCGATAAAGCAGATTCGTAAGTGCTCACCTTAACACGGACAAATGAAAGCTGCACACTTGCTGTCGCGATTTCTGGCAGAACTTCCTCAGCGCTCTTACCGTGGCCATAATTTTCGCTTAGATTAATCTAGATTGATTGGAAATAAAGGTAAGACGGGTTACGGGAAGTTCCTACCGGCAAGCTCAGAGGAAGGAAAAGAAGAAGTGCGCCGGCTCACCCGGCGCCGCTTAGAACGTATCTCAAATTACGTGCCTGGTCCCACCCACGACACACAGGGACCACCCTCTTTCCGCAGCCGCCTCGCCATGCGGGTAGCTAGAGGAGGCGTTTCGGGGACCTGAATTCGTGGTGTTAAGTTTTATAGCTGTACGATTTAACATATGCAGTTTATTTATACGTGCGGCAGCTGCCTCACTAGCAAATTTAGTATATCAAGATATCGAAATGCTAAAATTAGATCATAATTAAAGCAAGAGTGAAGAAAAATCACATTTGGTATATTATTGTTTTACGTATGCTGTACACGGCCATTTCCTTCCTATAAACCCCACATATTTTATGCATATTGGTGTGGGCTGCAAATTTATTATTTTTTGAATGTCAGTTAAACCAAAACGTATATTTTCAGTATCAGTATAACCAATTTGTTTTCCGTTAAAGAGAGAACGGGACATACCTTTCACACAGTAAAAGCTATTTAAAATTACTAATCAGATATGGAAGGCTATCAGGATTGTTTTAATAGGCATTAGCAATATTCATTCATTCAGTTAGTAATCACTGATCATCGGCTGCTTAAGCCTTACAGTAGACATGTGACTGCGTATACTATTGGCTTAATTAGTGGCTAGATTACTAGACTCTTTTAAAATATATATTTATATAGTGAACACTTTTACCCAAAGTGATGTATAACTGACAATGCAGTGTCAGCCGGTCCCTGGAGTAATTGGGGTTATAGCCCTTGCTAAAGGGCACAGTAGTAAAATCAAATGCCAACCGTGGGATTTGAACCAGCAACCTTCCAATAAATGTCAAGCTTGCACTGACAAGCATTTTAACAACAAATTACTAATTGTGGATGTGGAGATCTGTCCTGTTATATTGTTATGTCTCACTAACCGTTTACTCACATGGCTGTTATACTGTATTCCCTTACATTAGTTCTTGCAACAGGGCTCCCGGGTCTGGGGTCAGTCAGTCCATTTCAGCCTGTCAGCAGCCATACCATCTGTGGTTCAGAGCAGGTAATCCAACTGACGCTAAGCAGGTTTGGGGCCTGCCTAGTACTTGCATGGGAGATCAACTATAAAAGCAGGCTGCTGCTGGAAGAGGTGTTGGTGTGGCCAACCGGGAAGCCTGTCCTGTGGTCAGTGTGGACCCCAGTGCAGTGATGGGGACACTGCTGTAAAAATGGTGCCGTCCACCAGATGGGATGTAAAACAAAGGTCCTGATAGTCTGAGGTCATAAGAGATCCCTGGGCATCCTTTGGAAGAGTAGGGGTGGTACCCCAATGTCCTGGCTAAATTAGCCTCTGTGACCCTTTTGAATCTGGCCTTCAAATCATTCTCTATATCTAACTGGTGAATTCTCTCCTACCCCTTGGTTCTGTAAAGCACTTTGGGTGTCTTGAAAAGTGCTATATACATGTGGTATTCATTCATTGAGTGTGCACTATAAACCCCTCCCCATATGGGATGTCTGATACTTTGATGGAATTGCCAGCTCAGATGACTTGGATATTCTGCATTTGATTTCCCTGCAGTCTCACAATAACTTGCTTCTCGTTTGCTGAATGTAGCTGCCCCCTCTCTAACAACTATGTCTGGCGTAGGATTCATTATATCCATAATCCTACTATTATGCAGAGTCAATGCATTTAATTCTGTGCATCTAATGCTTTAATGATCAAATAAATCTTCCAGCCTTTTATCCGGATCAGGGCTGTGGGGGACCTGGAGCTTATCCCAGGAAGCTTAGGGAATAAGGCTGGGGTACACCCTGGGTATAGTACCAATCCATTGCAGGGCATGTACATACACCATGGGCAATTTAGAGATGCCAAATAGACTAACTGTATGTCACTGGACCGCTGGAGGACCACTTTTCTGTGGTGAAAACATATAACCACACACAGTACAGTACAGGTGGAATTCCGTCGTCCTTGAAGGTGTGAGGCTTCGGTGCTAAATATTGAGCCACCACGCTAATCTGAGCTCTACGTTTGTCTTGGGAATATTTGGAAGCTCGAAAATTATGTATAAACACAAAACAGACACCACTTCAGAAAACGTTATGACTATTGTTTAATACGGATGCAATGCTTAATTCCGCATTTTCTGCAGTATGAAACATTTGGAAGAGAATTAAAAAAAAAAAAAACTTCATCACTAATTTTCCCCGAATCATAAACAGGAAAGCACCACCACCGTAGCATCTCTTCGACGTGCCCAATCCCACGACAGCACCGGCATCTCCCCGAAGCACAGGTCCGAATTCGGGCAAGCGGCAGCGGGCGTAAACTCTCGCGATAGCATGAGAAGTGTGACGCGCTCGCGGCGACTAGGGTCGGTGAACGTCCGTGGCAAGCTGTTGTTCCGAAAGTTAAGGATAAGTTCGCCTTTTCCGGAGTTACCCGCAGACGGCCCCGGTGTTCCGTGATTTTAACTTGCCAGTTGTTGTCACCGCGTACTTTTGTCGGATTATTTTTTGTGATTTTTGCTCAAACTTAGTTACCAACGATGAGCTTCCTATTGTAAGTACTGTCGAAACGGCAAGGCGAAAAGAAAACTCTCTTCCTTCCTGCCGTAGCGTCCCTTCTTATTTATTTATTTAAGTTTAAAACAACGTCTTTCTGGAAGATTATTTATTGACAGCGGATTGCCCCCTTCCCCTAGCACGCCGTGTCGTGGTGTGTCGCTGTATTGTTATAATCCAGTCGTTCCCTAGCTAGAACTAAAAAGCTGTTTTGCTCATTCTCACCGCCTGTAAAAGTTGTCCGATGAAAAAAGTTGGTTTCCCAGCCGCCGTCTTGGTCTTTCAGATATCATGTGTCGGTTAAAGGTGCTTCGTGACGAGTATAATAACCAGCTTTTTTAAGTGTCATTTGGTCGCGGTAATGCTATACACATTAGCCGCCTTCGCTAGCCGTCCGCCGCCGTAGTTTTAAAACTAGCGCATCTCTGCTGCTGACGCACATAAGCCTGGATATATATTCACGTTAGTGTTGTTGTAGACAGTGATGAGGAAATGTCTGCACAATATTCTTTTGAGACCCTAAAGCTCTCTGGTTTGAAGGAGTGTGGTTGAATAATGCCCTCGTAGCCATCCCTTGATTTAAAAATAGTTTTCTTATTCAAAACCGGTCAGTCACTTTCCATCTCACTGTACTGGTGTATTACACGCACGCCTTTTGTACAGAAAAAAATGCTTTTAATTGCTTGCCAAGAAAGTTGCCATGGGCAAGATGATGCGATGTTTCTTCCTCTTTATACTATTTGAAATTAAGTACATGTGTCACACGTGAGAGTACTTCGCTTGAGTTTAATTTTGCAGTTATGTGACTATTATATAATATCAAATGTCTGTTTTGTTTACGCGTTGATAATGAGAGGACTGGAGTATATACAAATGACCCTGCTTCACACACTGGGTCGGTCCGTTGTAATGCATTTAATTTCATTAGAACATGTCCTCAATTTAAGGATTATCAGTTCACATTCTCTGTAAATGTTCTTCATGTGTAATACCGCATAATTTCACTGACAATGACCCTCAAAGCAGAATAGAATAAGAGTATATATGGTGTAATATTTTGGGTAACGTCCACCATGAGGTGCCTTTAACAGAAAGTTGCGAACAACTCATTATGTCTGATAGTAATTTAATTTAAAAAAAACAGAAGTCAGCAAAAGCTCGGAAGGATCTTTTTCGGTTTCGTGTTAACTTTTCAGACTGTCCCCAGGTCTTCCATGTGTGATGTAATCTGAGAAAATGTGAGCTGCAGATACATTAACTTTGTACCTCCAGCAGACCAGATCATTAAATACCACTAAGATCACACTTTAATATCACACCTGTGTCTCCCCTGGGAATCTTTCCCCCAAAAAGTGGCAGCCGCTCGTCGAAGACCTTCAAACCCAAGAAAAACATTCCTGAAGGCTCCCACCAATATGAGCTTCTAAAGCATGCTGAGGCCACGTTGGGCAGTGGGAACCTCCGCCAAGCAGTCATGTTACCTGAGGGGGAGGACCTTAATGAGTGGATTGCTGTGAACAGTGAGTCTGGGGGCCGGTGGCTAGAAGGATGTATAGGGAAATGGATGCTGTCTTGGTACATATTTATAAATGCATAGGTTTCCACCTAAACGACAGAATCATAATAGTAGTAGTAATAAATGCAAGCACAGAACAACAGGTGTAAGGTTGCATCTGCCTTCTAATTTCATTTTATTCTTACATTTTGAATTCTGGGGGCTTGTTTTCCTGTGCTTTTTCAGCTGTAGACTTTTTCAACCAGATCAACATGCTGTATGGCACCATCACAGAGTTCTGCACTGAGAGCAGCTGTGCCGTGATGTCCGCCGGGCCCCGGTAGGGAGTGCAGGCTTGGGGAATGGGCCATGGCCTCTAAGCCCAGTTTGTCTGCATGATTATAATACACCCTCTTTCTGCCACAGCAACATCTCATTTCAAGCTTTTGACTGTGTTTTAGATTGTGTGTCTGTAACTTCCTTGTGGAACTTGGTTACTCTTTGTAAAACATGGTTTTGATTATTTATTTCTGCCCCATATCTTTTGATATTTTCCCTACCTTCCAGTCTGGTACAGCCCTTACTCCCTCTCTGGCCCCTCTCCCCCCCGGCTATTTTAGTCCTCTGACCCAGAGGCAGTGGCTTGTACTTCCTGTTTATTATTAGTTTATTTTTCTTCTTCCTTTTTCTGTGCGCATGTGTGAATCTTATGCATTT
Organism: Gnathonemus echidnorhynchus; assembly: GCA_026776725.1. NCBI lineage: Eukaryota > Metazoa > Chordata > Actinopteri > Osteoglossiformes > Mormyridae > Gnathonemus > Gnathonemus echidnorhynchus. The sequence continues at coordinate 36,084,558 of JAODJU010000040.1, forward strand.
CTTAAAATTAGCTTTAGTCAGCTAAACAGTAACTATACATATTTGCCCACAGACTATTACAACCTCATATCTTTTTGGGTGTGCCAGACAAGCTAGAACCAGCATTAGAAAACTGCATTGAGGAAATGGTGTTTAGGCCACCCACTGATTGAAATGTTATGGAAAATGAAACGCGAATACTGGTTTTGTTTCATGCAAAATATGTGCCACATATATTGCTAGTCTAAAAAATAATGCTATCTTTTTCTTTTGCTCAACATTTGTTTGTATGTTTTCTTAGGTGCATAGAGTATATTCGGTGTATACAGTGTGACATAAATATTATGGTAATAGAGTTAAGTTCTTTAGTCTAGGAGTGTAAAATTGCAGTTGACACATGCACAGCCCAGCAGATTTGTTATAGGTGCCCTTTAAATTTGTGATTAGTCATTTTCTTCTGAAACCCCAGGAGCAGTATATTGTTGCTTTTCTATTAGAGCACCTTCTAAAGATGAAGTCTAAAGGAAACATCAGACCTTGGCAGCCCTTAAAAATTGGAGTTCTTCCAACTCTGACAAACTCTTTGTGTTGTCATCTGCCAGGTATGAGTATCACTGGGCTGATGGCACGAATATTAAGAAACCTATTAAGTGTTCCGCCCCAAAGTACATCGACTACCTCATGTCCTGGGTGCAGGATCAGCTGGATGATGAGACTCTCTTCCCTTCCAAGATTGGTTAGTATATGGTAGAGCTGCTTCTCAGTAAAACAGTCATTGAAAGTTACTGTGTAATCCTTCAGTGTTGACAGCTGCCTCATGCCCTTCCTCCATAGCCTGTTATGGATGTTTGTTTTCTGTTCATTTGCTGATTGTTTGTCATGGGCTCTTCCTTTCCAGGTGTTCCTTTCCCCAAGAACTTCATGTCTGTGGCCAAGACCATCCTGAAGCGCCTCTTTCGGGTCTATGCTCACATCTACCACCAGCATTTTGACTCCGTCATTCAGCTTCAGGAGGAAGCCCACCTGAACACCTCCTTCAAACATTTCATCTTCTTTGTGCAGGTGAGATGAACAAATGAATACATATAGCACAAACCTGTTTTCTGTGATGCACACTAATTCTGATTTACTCTTCCAATGTTGGGATGTGGTTGCGTGCCTTATATCCTCTGTAACCAACAAAACTAAAAATGTATACCTTTATGACTACAGAGTAAATGAAATGTATATTCATGTAGCTCCTGATAATGTTCTCTTGATGCAGCAAAGGGACCTGAATGATGGTGATTGTTCTTTTGTTAACATGGGAGGAACATGCATGTATAACTCAGCACGTTAGGGATCTGTGCCCATGTCTGGAAGGCTGTGGGTTCAAATCCCAGCTGAGTAATCATATCACCATTAGACCCTTGAGCAAGGTGTTTAACTCCAATTGCTCCAGCAACACTGTCTGGCCCTGCTCTCTGTTGCTTTTGGACAAAGGTGTCTGGCAAATAAATGTACGTGATCCCTGATGATATCTCCATATTTCTGTAGGAGTTCAACCTGATTGACCGGCGAGAGTTGGCTCCCCTACAGGACCTGATAGAGAAGTTGGGTTCTAAGGACAGATAGACCTTCTCACTCAGCCTAAGCAACTTTTTCTCTCACTCTCGTTGCCTCAGAAAAGTCAGATAATCTCACTTTTTTTGCCCCTTTCCTTTCAGCCTCTGGTTGAGCAATCTATCCTTATTCCTAAATGCACATAACTCCATATCCCCTTGCCTGTTTTTACAACTGCATCTGTCTGTATCAACCTCATATCTAATGAATTTCTTGGACAAGCCAGACAATCCAGCACATTTATTTTTTTGAGTTAGCAAAATTCTTTTCAGGAGTTTTTGAGAGTGATTTCCCCCCCCTTTTTAGAATTGTATTTCATATCAAGGTTTTAGTACATGAAATTCTTTAAATTGTCATATATATATATAGAAAAGCAAATGTATAATTTTTGTAAGAGCTACATATTAATTTTTAAATCTTGGAACTACTTTTTTGTCATTGTGGACCAATATGTGTTATAACTGAAACCAGCAATGTCAATTCCTTGGCAAAGAAGTATCTAAAATATAAATATCCATTTTTATAAAGGGTGGCAAGAGATTGTAAACTGGAAAAAAAATTAGCTCAGACGTTATCTTTTTAGTAGATTGCAAAGCATTGCAAAGATTGATTTGAAATAAAATGAAAATCAGTTTACATAACATGTTGCCACCTAAATTCTCAGGACATTTTACTTGAGACCTTTGGAGTTTTTACTAACAATCATAGCAGGGACGTTTCACATTTTAAAGCTTAAATTACCATTCAGTGTCAGTATAATGACACTCTATGGTACATAATTTGAATATTACAAACTTTCCAGGCCTTTTTCACCTGTAGCATCTTTTTATCTTCATGTAAAATGGTTTCTGTCTCTTCTGGTTTTTATCCATTATATATTTTCTTTAGGCAAGACATTTATATTTTAATATTTTTTTATTATTTCAAAAGTTACTGTTGGAGCTCAGAACTTATTTGTATGTTGATCAGTAGTTTTGAGTGACTTTATATCCTCATTTTTTTTTGTTTTGTTCTCTCTTCAATTTTACATTATCCAGGTAATGATTTATGATTTTTTTTTTTTTAGACAAAATACTTTTTGTTTTTAAATTCTGTTGCTTAGTTGGTCAGTATACATAAATACTTCACCGAATTTCATGATATAATTTTGATTCAAGGGCACCATTCCCTCCTCCCCCTCTTGACATAGATCGCCATTGACCTGGTATGTGCTTTCATGTTCTCTCATAAATGTGAACTTCACACTTGGTATTGAAACAGTGAAGACAAACTGCATTTTCGCGCCACAGGCAGGAAAATGGCTTGGACAGTATATGCCTTGATGGGAAGGAAAGTGTATGCCGAACACAATGTACCAGAAAACTGATTAAAGTTTGAATTTTGTGTTTATGATTAAACTTTATTTTTAGTGTAGTTGAAGGTTACTTTCACATTTAATCATATTTCCCTTTGCTTTTTTGCATTTGATTTTAATTGTTTTATAAATCATCAAATTAAACACAGTGAGGCCTATAATTTTTAATGTATCATGCAGATAGACATTTTCGTAATTAGCTGGTCTATTGCTATAATTTCTTTTACTGTTGGTTTATATATTTTTAGTATATTACCTGTACATATCTGTGCCTTTGCAAAAATGTCTATATTGTGGAAAAAATAGCTGGATGAATTTTAAATAAACGTGACACCTGCGTATGGAAGTTTGGTGTTTCATTTATTGCATGTAAATTTTAAAAAACTTAAGTGGAATTATCTTACATTTGACCAAGTTGTACATAACACGTCGATAGATTTTTTTTTTTCATATAGTCAGATACAGGGATTTATCTCATGCTTATCAAAAGAAAATTACCCAAGTCTGAGATCAGGTGGACAGAAAACATTAAATATGGTTCTGTAGATTGCGGACGGATGCAATCCAAGAACAGGATTGCAATGCCTCCTTTCCGTGTTTCGGGTAGTTATTCAGGGTGTCAGTTCGAATTTTCGTTTTGCTAACCGTAACCATTTAATCTGAACTCCAGACTGTTGTTATGGGAGCAACACACAGCTCGTGCCTACTCCCGACCCGGAAGTGAATCTGGTATCTGGCGGAAGACCTAGATTAAAGCATGCTGTAAACAAACCTAGTAAAAAGTCAGTCCGGTTAGCATCCTGCAGTCAAAACATTACAGAGTGAAGTGGCTAGGAAAAGAAATCTCAGTTAATGTCGCTTCTCTTTTAAAAACAACACGAGTAGGGTCCAGATATCAGTTTGCTATGTTGAAATGTCACACACATCATTCAGTTAATGGGGATTCATCATTGAACTGCTTTCATAGGGAGACTTATACGGCCGCCTGATGAGGACAATGCCTCGTGTCGTTTATGGGGCCCTGGGACGGCATTGTGTGGCTTTCAGTCCGATCACATTCCATAGAAATACATCCTGGATATTATCGCCATTGTTCTGCCATATAGACACAAAGAAAGTGTGGATCAGTAGACGCGATCTTGCTTCCAGCGGAGGTATATATTCGGAAAATGCGGTCAAACAGATGCGTAAACGTGTTCTTTCGACGGATGAGAAGTATGGGAATGCAGAACAGCAAATGCATGAAGTTAACCGGATTAAGAGGGTTTCAATAGAAGGAAACATTGGTAAGTCATCAGCTCTCCTTAAGTCAAGAGCCACTGTGGGCTTTATGGAATCAGAGTGCTTTCTTATTAAGATGTAAATTTAATCCGTTGCAAAAGAACAGTATGCTATACATCATTACCTGCGGTATGTTTTGTCTGCGTGAATAACAGCGGTAGGGAAGTCAACGTTTGCGAAGCTTCTTCGGTCTGCAAGTAAAGACTGGGAGGTCGTACCCGAGCCGGTCAGCAAGTGGCAGAAAGTGGACACGTCTCAGGTGTGGATTTGCGTCTTTGGAATAATACTTGGCCAATTAACTGCCAGGAGGCCACCAAGGAGGAATTAAACGTCGTAGCCTAGCGTAGATTCAATTTCCTTACGCAGTGTGCTTCTTTATGTGCTTTGAAAAATATCCCGAAATTGTGGCTAATTCTCTTCTCAGCAATCCGCGAGCAACCTTCTGGATATGATGTACAAAGACCCGCAACGCTGGGCTTACACTTTCCAGACCTTCTCATGTATGACTCGCCTGCGTACGCAGCTGCAGCCTCCTCCCCAGCGCCTACTCCGCGCATGCGCCACGCCCGTGCAGGTGTTTGAGCGTTCAGTCTACAGTGACAGGTAAAGATCACCATACCAAACTTTATTAATTTCGGGGGGCGCTATTTTTACTAACTTGCAGTGTACTTAATTTCCCTGCCCTTTTGCCGCTTCTTGTTATATACAGGTACATATTTGCACTCAACATGGTCCAGCTGGGCTGTATCGGCTCTGCGGAGTGGGCTGTCTACCAGGACTGGCACTCGTTCCTGGTCGAGCAGTTTGGCCGGCGCTTGCAGTTGGAGGGAATCATTTATCTGAAGGCACCACCGGAGGTGTTTGTCCACCCCGACCTGTTTTTTTATTTACTAAAATGTAAACTGTAACTGTTTCATAAAAAATGTTGAGCAAATGACATAATTGTTCACTTGAGTACTAAATTTTGGCAGTTGCAAGGAGTTCGTTTTTGAGATTCATTTTGAGATCCTTAAGTGAACGGGTCTCTGTGATTGTAGGTACACCACTGACAGCATTTAGCAGTAGTTATTACATTCTTAGGAATAGTACAAGGTGCTGATGGTAGACAGCCGTTGAAAGTTTTCCTGAGCATTAATCATTGGCTTTGTTCTCTTAAGCTTGTTTCCCATGATGCTTCACTGCTGCCCACAGCTGCATCTTCCAGTTCCAGTTCCTGGGGTTGCTCTGGAAACAGAGTTCCAAAGTTTACATGCAGACTCATACTGTAAACAGTCCTTTACCTTGTGAATGTAACATGGATATAAGCAAAACCTTGATTATAGAATATTTAGAGTTCACTAGGCAGTGTGTGAACAAGTCGTATTATTAACTTATGAGCAGGCTTTTGCACTGGAGGTTGCTAAGGAGGCTTGGTGTGTATTTGTCTTATACAGATATGCCACAAGCGCCTGGGAAGGCGAGGCCGGGATGAGGAGAAGGGGGTAGAGCTGGCCTATCTGGAGAGGCTGCACACTCAGCATGAGAACTGGCTGGTACACAGGAGCACAGAGTAAGGGCCATTTCGCATGCTGGATGCTCACGCAAACACGTTAAACATAAATACAAACATACTATTCATTCATAGAAATGCATACAAGCATTTCAATTATTGAGTGAATATAGTTGCATATCTAAGTATAAAAATAGATGTGAAATGATTCTAAATGCATTTACTTTATGATATATCCGATCAGTAGTTTTGACTGACAAATTACAATATAATCTTTAAAGTGATTTTTTAAATTAATCTGCTGAGTACTGAGGTATGAAAACAGCCACTCGGATACAGTCAGAAACACAGCCTATAAAGCAGCTAGTTATTATAAATATGTAGGGCAATTATTTTCAAATTTTAAATTTTGAGTTTCTATTATGTTCCTTTAATTCTCTCATGTAGTTTAATGATCACTCCCGGTCCTTTTATTTTAAATGTCTATTTAATTGCTAAGCTGTCATGTGTGACATCCCATACTGCTTTTTGCAAGATGATTTAGGGTGAATTCTGAGAAGCTGTACTAGAAATTTGCATTATGTACCAACTCAATTTCACTTTTTTCCTTTTTGATTGTAGACTGCACTTTGAGCAGCTGAAACGAGTGCCTGTACTTGTGCTGGATGCGAGTGTTGAGTTTGCCGAGGACTCGGACGTCCAGAAAGAGTTTATCATGCAGGTAACTGTCAACCAGTCTTAATTAACAGCAGCTGCCCTACCATGTCGTTCAAATCCGCGCCACATGAGGGCGCCATTGTTCTTTGAAGGTTTTGACTCTGCTCACCGTTCTTTATATATTTCTGTCCTCCACAGGTCACGAACTTCTTTAATTCCATTTGAAGGAGCCGATGGTACAACAAGGGAAACAAGTATTGGAACAGTAAGCGACTGATGGATACTGTGATGTCACTAAAATTATATATATTAATGGTTCATACGCACAGATAGATATTGCACAGATACGGTAATGTTGAGATTTTAATTCACAGAGTTGATAAGAAGAGCGTTACAAGATCTTTGGGAGCCAAAACTTAGTCTTTTCTTAGCTAACTCTTGTTTTCAAGGAGTAGTTGAATCTGTACGCCTTGTTACGCCGGTCTGTATTTTTACAAAACGGTATTCTGAAAAGCGGCACGACTTAAATCTAATTAAACTAATTCAAGTTCATGCCGCCATGCGGATTTAAATATATGCATTGTATCTATAAGAAACTCATCCTTCCAGATTCATGTAATGTTTCCAGACCTATTTCCTGTTACTTGTCATATTTCGTCTGCATATTTCATAAATTCAATAAACACCATACTTTACGTATATTTAACGTATAGTATATTACGGTCAATTTTAGGCTACTTGCCCCGGGTGTGAGGGCGGCTTGTTTTTGTTAATGTTGTTTTTATACACATTAATTTGGTTCGAACAGCAGGACACGAGAAAATTATTATTTCTCATTCGCAATTTTATAAGTTCATGGCTGATGGAATATTAGTAGGAAAAAATGAAAATACTGAAAAGAACATGAATGAATAATTCTGTCTTAGTTTTATTTTTACTTTATTACATTTTTATTAAAACGAAAGCTCGGATGCGTGTAAATTCTGTTTGTTAAAATTTCTGTTGAGCGTTTTAATGTTGTTTGCCAGTCTGCATTAGATGCGTTAGATCTGAATTGAATGATGCATTTAACATGTTTGAATGTTACATTTAGATTCAAAGCAAATCATAAATATTAAGAAGCCAAACCGCGTATAAAGCAATACTTAGTGTCCCGCTTACGAGAAAACTAACATCACCACCAGTGTCTTATACGAACTGTGACATTTAACACTCACCCTTTTCCGTTTTAAGATGAAATAATGGTAGATGCATGCTGCAGTATCAGTTTGAATTTGTCCAGAAGAAAGCCCTAAAATTAAGAATGAAAATACCTTTTTAACTTTCTTGCTGCTTTGTTCTATCTTTAATCATTTAAAATGATTTAAACATGTAATTTAGGTCAATTCAATGCTGACCGTAGCATAGTTGTAAGAGTTTGAATTTATTAATCTTAAAAGAAGTTGACCGTTTGAAGTTTTGTTTTGAGAATTTAATACTTATTGGAAATGAAGATTGTACAGTTATGAAGACGATGGGTTTCGGGGATTAAATTATGTTTAAAGACGAAAATGGTAATTGGTGTTAAGACAAATTGATTGATCTATTGTCAGATCATTGTCTTCAGAACTTACTTCATAGCTTTTGAATTATCAACATGTTAGTAAATATCATGTTTAAGCCTTTGATATCTTAACAGGCATTTGTATATCAAACAGTACAAACGGATTTTGTATTATTGTCTCAATCCATTCATGCACTTCAAGTGACTGAATTGACGAAACTTAGACTATATGACATTATGTGCGCTTGGTGGCAGCGCATCATGTAGATGCGAACCGTAGGCTGTGTTAATACAAACATATTAATACGATCATTTTAAAAAGTACAGGCCAACAGAAACATACTGCCTTTAGAAATAAAGAAAACACTCATAGTTTGATTCTTGAAATTAATGGCTCATTAATATCGAAACGTTGGCTCTGTTTTTGCTGGTGATTAATGATGAAACAGCAAACTGCAAACTGATTTTTGTCGAAGATCGAAGTCCTTATTAAATATATATATTTAATTAATTCCCAATCAAGACGTGATGTTCACATTTAATTGCTTCGTCTCGAAATGCATTGTGTTGGGTCCAGATTTAATTTTATTTTTACCTCCCCTTATAAAGGGGCGTATACGTATTCGAGAAAGTAGTAACTAGTTTTTTTACACCTTTTACATCTTAAAACTGAACCAAACAATTACAAGTAATTAAGTACGCGTACGTAGATCCTTTCGCTAGTCCGCCCCCATTTACTGATTTGTTTGACTAATATCACTGTCAAGGTGGCTTGTCAAAGGGGTCTCCAATATACAGCACAAAGGGATTTGGGTCTTCATACGTCATGAATATAAAAGCCTGGAGAGTTTCGAGAGACAATGAACTTGACAGATCTAACATTTTGTCCCACTTTGGAGGGGCACTACGGAGCACTTCAAAGCCCCGTGGATGACAGAGGTCATCAAAGGGCAGTTGTGCACTATAAATGCTCTTACTCGGGGGACAGGGCACTCGCAGCCTCAGTCTAAGCTAGACAGGCAAGGAGTAGGACGCTGAATCCCCTTTTCTGCCTCTCGACTTTACTTTCTCTCTTGACGGTATTTGTTCACAAGCTGCATAAGCGGAATTACAAATAGCCGTAGACATGGACACCTTCATACTCACTGTTCTCGTCGCATCCTGGACCAGCGTCGGAGCTTCGGAGTCAGTTTCGCATCCTGGCTCCCTGGGACTCAGTGAGGCATTACATCTGGACTCCTACGACCCCAAGCGCTCTTCTTTGACTCCGGGATCCGCTTTTGGATATACAAGCTCCCGGTACCACCCCAGCAGGTACCCGTTGTACATGATGCAGCTGTACCGCACCTTCAAGGCTGGGGATACGGCTGACAGCTTCGTCAGCAGCAGCGGCGCAGACAACCCGGACTCCGTCCTAAGTCTGATAGCGAAAAGTAAGTCCAATTTTCAAAATAGTAATATTTTCACATTTGCAAAAAATTTCTCTCTACCTGTGTGTGTGTGTGTGTGTGTGTGTATATATATATGTGTGTATATATATATATATATATATATATATATATATATATATATATATATTCCACTTCAGTCGGATTTATTTTATCATTTTAAATGTACGTGGTACGTCACATAATTACGCATCAGTTTTAGCTTGAAGGGTGAATTACATTTTAATGACATGTGTAAAGGGTTTATCGGACTATAATCTTTAGTCAACTACCGCATCTGTGTTTATCGGTAACTCCTGTTTTATCACCCGGGCTTGTCATGATGCTTATTCGACTTTAAAGGGGCTTTCTGTTTTATGTGAGTGGACTGTGTGTATTGGCAGGCTCCCAGACGTCTGTTACAAATGTGACCGCGCTGGAGGTTCAATACACAATTCTTTCCACCTCTAAATTTCTTTTCCCTGCGCCAGCGCAGCGTTTTGACGCTCGCCTTGTTCCCGCAGTAGCTCTGCTGAACACGAATTATTTTACTGCGCTGTTTCTGAGGCTTTCAATTCACGATTTTTGCTTTATGGCGTATTATGGCATTCTCAAAGATTTCCACATTGCATGTGTTCTGATCTGCATTTGCTTTTTTCTGCTTCAGGTTGCCATCGGTTTGGAGACAAGTGGACCGTCACATTTGACATGTCCTCCATCTCCGCCAGTGATGATGTCCAGCTCTCTGAGCTGCGGATCCGACTGCCCGAGTTCAGCACCGCCAAGCATGCCACCGTGGACATCTATCACTCCCGAAGGCAGCCCTGTTCCCCAGAGATGAAGCCTTGCCCTGAAGAGCGCCTCCTACTGGGAAGCTTCAACACCTCGCCCAGCAGCATCAAGTCTTCCTGGAAGGTCTTCAACGTGACGGCGCTGCTCAGGTACTGGCTGCACCAGGGGGAATCCTCTCCCGGTCAGGTGGAGGCTGTGGAGGAGCCGGTGCCACAGGAGAACAAGGAACAGCAGGAGGAGAAGGAGGATCCTGAGCACAGGCTGAGGCGCCCAACACAGAGGCGGGTCCAGCACCCAACCGCTGACCGGGTGATGATGGTGGTCTTCTCCAAGCACAGGAGGGAGCCAGACGGCCAGCGCACCCCCACGCTCATCCGCACCGTAGAGCACTCCAAGTACGTGGGGCTGGACCGGGGCAGCCGGGACTCCCAGACTCGACGGCACAAGAGGAACCGCATGGAAAAGGAGCGGGTTCGAGCGGCAGGTGGCCCAGTGGTCACCCCGCCCCCCGCGGAGGCCAGCCAGCGGCCCCTGTGCCGGAAGGTGGACATGTGGGTGGACTTCGACCAGATTGGCTGGAACGAGTGGATCGTGTACCCCAAGCGTTACAATGCCTTCCGCTGCGAGGGTGAGTGCCCCACCCCAGTTGATGAGTCCTTCAAGCCAACCAACCACGCCTACATGCAGGTGAGACACAAATCTTTTTTTTTTTTTTTAGAGCTTTAAGGATCTCATTCTTGGTTGACTGACTACTGCTTGAACATTAGTGTGGTTATCTCTCCAGGTTCCATTTTTTATGCTGATTTTGCCTGTGTTGTTAAGTGCAGTGTTTCCCAATCCAGTTCTTGAGGACTCAGACAGTCCACATTTTTGCTGGGAGTGAGTTTGGAGAGCGCAAGAACATGGACCTGCTGTGGGTCCCTGAGAACCGGACTTGGGAACACTGGTTTAGAGTGTCTTTACCGTGTGAATAACATCCTCTTGTCTCCCGTCTGTCCTGCAGAGCCTCCTGAAGCTCTATCACCCTGAGCGTGTGGCATGCCCGTCCTGTGTGCCCATCCGCCTCAGCCCGCTCTCCATGCTGTACTACGAGAATGACGGCGTGGTCCTGCGACACCATGAGGACATGATCGTGGAGGAGTGTGGCTGCCACTGACTGGGTGTGGCCTCCAGCCCCCAATCCCATTGCCCCCCACCGTAAAGCAACTCCACAGTCACTTAAGCGGGTCACCAGTCAAAACTATGAAGCTTACTGACAATCCCAGAGGTGCAAAACAAAACTTTATCCCTCAGGACTGGAACATACAAACATACCAAAGACCTTTGGTAGTTGGCACTCCTACCTTGTGTCCTGCAAGGTTATTATTTAAGGTTAACCTCCAGATGTGGGTAAATGCAGGTCACCCAAAGTAACTTTTTGATAGTTGTCATGACTGTGATAGCTCTTTATTTCTTCTGAAATTTTGAAGGTTGACTTAAATCTTTGATCCTTATTTCAGTCTTGTAATGTTAAATATTACAAGAATATATTTTTAAATATTTTGTGATTTTTTTTTCTTCGTTGTATAGAAATGTTTGTTGCATTGTTTTTCCATTCATAGTAAAAAATATATATTTTTAGAGTACTATGAAATTTCTACTGAAATGTTCAGAGACAAGTTATACATTTTTGTACTTTAAATGCAACAGGAGAACTAAGGGAATCTAAAAATCATATGAATTTCATGAATAGTCCTTTGACTAGGTCTTTGTTAAACAGGCTATATTAACACATATGCTGATCATTCAGTGTAATTAAAATTATATTTTTGTAAATGACATTGTAAAAAGAATATTAATAAAGCACAATATTTTATTGATTCAAAAGGTGTTACATTTTCATTCGCTGTAAGTAACGAGATCTGGTTTAAAAAAAAAAAAAAAATTTGGGAGGGTTGGAGGGGGTCAAATGAACACCACTGTGTTTTAACTTTTCAAACTTTTTAATGCCATAATCTTACCAAAACAGCTTATTGTTACTTTACACTTACACACCTTTTCTGTCATCAAAAGTGTCAATGCAATATCCAGTAGAGTGAGGTAGGGCAGTCAGCACTTAAATGGAATGTTTTACAATTCATTTCCCATTTGACTTCTGCTGCTGTAATGCTTTTCAAAAGCTGGCAGAGGAAGGTGGTGAGCTCATATCACAGGATGGTTATTTCTGTTGTACCATTCAACATAAATTACTCGCATAAAACATTTAACATGCATTTAAATGATACATACAAATATCTGTATAGGTAGTGTGTAACATTGAAAACTACATGTGCCTTTCTGCATTAAGGCGACGACCAAGCAGATAATGAAATGGCAGCTTTCCATCCTTTGGGGCAGCAGGGAGGCAGCTGAGTGTGGTTTTTGACGTTTAGGTTGGCAGCCGTTCCCTGAGAAAGTGTTTATGGCCTCTGCGAGCAGCTGTCAAAGAGCCATTTACTCCCCCCCCCCCCGGGCCATGTAACTGCATGGGAAGTCGTCAGCATCCTCGCAAAGTGCACAGCCACATGGCTTCCTATGCTGGGGGGGTTCAGACCCCGGGGCTGCAGGTTTCGGTGGGGGGTGGGGGGCTAATGAGAGACAGAAAGAGGACTGCTGGAGGGGAGGGGGGGGACATCAGGAAGAGGTGGGCAGGAGAGAGGTAACAAGGTCCCTAATAAGGGGATAGACGGGATGGGCTGGGGGGGGGGGGAACATTACGATGCCAAGAGGCTACTGTGTGCATGCGAGGGGCTCCTTCAAAGTGACCCCCAAAAGTCACACTTCCCCATGTTCACTGCTGCACACCTCCCTGGAAAAGAGGACACGCTTGGTGCCCCTGCTTTGTCAAAGCTTCCTTTCTGCGACCTGACCCCCCCCCCCCCCACCAAAATCATTTTAGTTTCAATTGCCCTAAGGGGCCTTTCATCCAAAGGATCCCTGCATATTATAATGCTCCGTCTTTGTTCATGCTGGACATTTTATTGCAGCACTTTAGCTAAGTGCCGCCCCCCCTCAAGGATGCAGTTCCTCCTCGTGGGCCTTGAACCTGCAGCCTTTTTTTCAATATGAATGCAGGTATTCGACAACTACATGCTACCTATGGGCCCTATATTGGGCTGTTGCAGTAGATCCAAATGATTGATCTGATTGGTTGAGGGAGTGCACTGGGATTTACTTATCCTTTCATTGCACATTCAATACAGGTCATCTATCTATCCATCCATCTCTCCTTCCCACCCACCAAATCTGTATGGGTCCTCCGGTTTCCTCTTGCCAGTGTGTCTCCTGCCTATGGCTCAGGGATCGACTCCACAGTCATTATCATCTTGTGCTGTAAAGTGGTTGTAGAAGATGGATGTACTGAAGCCTATGTTTTTTGGCAGTGGCCTAACTTATTTCCTTTAAACTGATTCATTTTTCAAGATATGGGGAGTAACAGAGCCACAGATTATTGGCCAAAGATTGCTCTGTTGGTGAATCTCACATTTACCAAGATCTTACAATGAACCCCTGCAGAAATAAGGGTTGCATCTTAAACATGAAGGCCTTCAACCAGTCACCTGCAGTGGGGTGACCAGGACCACTGATCCCTGGGGGACACTGTACACCACAGGCCAGTCCCAAACCCCGAGCACTTCACCTGATAGCTCAGCCCAGACTACAGTGTCCTGGGGCTGTCTGCCATGAGGGGCGCTGTTAAACCCCGAAACTGGGCGTGAGCGTAATGGCAGCTGAGGGTCGCTAAGTGCCGTGCTGGGGCAGGGTCCCCTGCCCACGCTTGTCCATGCAGTGAGGGGGGAGGCAGTGAACTTGCCCCGGCGTGCTTCCCCTTAGCCAGCCAGGTGCTGCTACTTCTCCCAGAGATGCAAAATTTCACATACCCGCCCCCCAAAATGAATCCAGTTCTCACCTCCCACTGCCTGCCATTTTCAGGCCCTCTACATTCTGGTCATTTAAGGACCAATACTAATAAACTAATTAATTGAAACAACCATTTTTTGGAGAGGTTGGACATTCAGATTTTTTCCAGCAATGCTGAAACAGAAAAGACTCTTCAACAAATGCTGCAAATTTGGAAGCATAGAATTGTCTGAAACATCTTCGTATGCTTATGAATTATGATTAACCTTCGCTGGAACTAAGGGGCCTAAAGCTAAACCGCGAAAAGCAACCCTAAACCATTATCCCTCCTCCACCAAACATTACAATGCACTAAGGCAAGGCTGGTTCTCCTGGCATCCACGAAATCCAAATTCCTCCATCAGACTGCCAGATAGTAAAGCGTGACTCATCATTCCAGAGAACCTATTTGCACTGCCCCACAGTCCAGTGGCGATGCGCTTAATACCATTTGAGCTAATGCTTAGCATTGCACATCCTCAGGGAGTTTGAAACTCTGCTAGCGTCTCTCCTAAGGAAAGGCGATGTTTATACGCCCCCTGCTCTGGCACGCCGTGCCCCCACCCTGCTGCATCTCTATGCCTCGGCTGTAGATGCTCCCAGACGCTTCCACTTTACGATAACAGTGCTAACCGTTGACTAGGGCAGGTCTCACGGCAGAAGTTTGATGAACTGATTTGCTGTGATGGTGACATCCCGTGTAGCTGAGCTTTTCAGACCGATTCTACTGCCAGTGTTTGCCTGTGGAGGTCACATGACTTTGTGCTTGATTTTATGCACCTTCCAGCGACGAGTGTGGCTGAAACAGCTGAGCTGAATAATTGGAAGGGGTGTCCACCTGCCTTTGGCCAGGCAGTGTACATGTACAGACTATGGGGTAATTTCAAAACACCAATTAGCCTAACTGGACAGTGGGATGAAAGCACAGTGCCCAGAGGTAATCTGTACTAAATGGAAGGACATGCAGTGTCCACACACACAGTGAAGACAGGAGGGAGGACTGAACGATGATACCCACTGAGCCACTGTGCAGCTTGCTTTCCCAGCCCCATATTACACTAAAATAAATAAATAAAAACTTCGATCCAAACCTTGGGACAACATGCTTCGACATTAAAGTAATTGCACACTGTTTTGCTTGCATCAATAGTGCTATATGTAATATTACAGTGACATATGTATAACATTTCTACAATCATACAAAATAATAAACTCCATCCCTTCTAGGGGGTCCCCTTCCTCATACACCCTGGCCTCAGGCATGCAGTGACCCTGTACTAGATAAGCAGGTATTGAAGATGGATGGATGGAGAGATGGATGGATGGATGGATGAATGGATGGATGGATGGATGAATAATAATAATAATAATAATAATAATAATAATAATAATAATAAATACATTTTATTTGTAAAGTTTGTATTATATTCAGCTTTAGCAGTTTACTCAAATATAATTGTCAATAAGCCATACTGTATTTACTGTATCGACACTGCCAGTTGTGGGTTTAATCTGAGCCGTAAAGGTTATGTTGAGCTGTAAATGTCATATCCTGTGACCCTTGTCTTGTAATGGAACAAATCCACACACCGTCATGGCATGTCAATGCGGAATGCGGAAGCTGAAATAGTGCAGTGATATACATGCATGAGCAAACATTCTAAAGGCTATCAGGAGGTATAAAAGGAAACGTGATGACAAACCGGGGCGGACTGCCGTTCACCTGCTTGGCCACCTGATGGCTCTCTGCAAAGGCACTGCACTCTCACTGCAATGAAGGTGCTGCTCTGAAAGTTGAAAGAGGTGTGAAAAAAAATTAAAGTCAGGTCCCCCGGGCTGCCCCCACGCCTCTTAAATAAGCAGCTACCCAGGTTTGGGAGGGGGAGGGGGAGGGCGAGAGACAAAACAGGGGGTGGGCGAGGGGGGAGGGAGTATCTGTTGGTGGCAGGGCTGTTCCCTTCATCTGATATTCAGTAGGTGATTAGTCTGTTTTTCTGTTTTGTTTTTGCCAGGTGACTGGTTTGACGCCATCTTCTGGAATGACATCACGGTGGAGAATGTCAAAGTGACCCAACTTTCACAGACAATGAACCCACCTAATAATACTTGGGAGTCCAGTCCTTTAATCTAAAGACAAGACCAGCATTTTTAAGCTTTCTTTGATGCATTTAGCATTCATTTGTACCAAGTAAGAACCCCCCCCCCCCCCAAGGGTTTCGCTTTTTACAGGTGATGGGTGGATCAGCAGGGTAGGCCTCTGTGCATATGATTAGAAGGATGAAATCCAGTACTTGGCAGAGTAAACATGTCTCTGGGCCAGTAAGCAAGGTCTGAACCCCTATAAACGCTGTGCACTGGATGTTCAGCTGATCCCAGCTCAGACCCTCAGACTTTGCTCTCACCTCTGTATGTGTGTATGTGTGTGCCTTAAAAAAGGAGAGCAAGGTGGGATATGTGGCAAAACACAATACTAAGTGTCTGTTCTTATACTTGTACAAATATTCAGTCTGACTTTAAGGCTTCTCTCCCTCTATAGCTGCATGTAAATATACTTACTGCAAAACCAGCTGTCAGTTTCCTCATGAACTGCACCTACTTCACCCACTGAGTAGGAAATCAAATTCATCATAACTAGGAGCGCTAATAGGAAAGCTGAGCACAAAATTGCACAGCAATTTCCATCTCTCTGTATATATACTCTGCTCAATAGATAAATATAAATATTTCTTTGATGCTATTCACAGTCCATTTGCAGAGAAAGTACACATTGCTATAGGTTTTTTAGAATAAAATATTTCATACCTATATTACTTATTATTGTGGGGGGTGTATATATGGTTAAAAGCTGTAGATTAAGGTGCTTTATTACGTGAAGATTCAAACAAACTTTCCAAGTGATTTACTATCTAATCGTAACGACTGCTCTTGCGCCATCTACTGGATTCCGTACAAAATATTCGATTCTTCCAGAACTAAACGCATTCTGCCTCTTAACTTGCACATCATGGCTTTGGGATTCGGCATTAATTCATTATATTATGTTAAAACATAATATGTTACTTCCAATTGACCTTATCTTTAGAATTAGACTATTCAAGAGGTGTTTCCCTGGAGACGCAGCCTAGCAAGATTATCTGTAATTTCAAACATCATCAGTGTATTTGTAGTCAACATTAGTGCAGTAGGCCTACACCATTACATTCAGCTTTGGTTTCATGCCCATATTTCATCACTGTTACTTGCAATCAACAAGTCAACAAAGAAAAGCTTTATTGCCCTAAAACAGGCAGTTGAGTTCTGGTCTTAAGTTGGCAGCTCACCCGGGTTCATCTGTTGTCTGAGGAATGTCGTCCACCCTGGCTGGGGATTCCTGAGAGCTTCCAGAGACCCCTTTTCCTCTGCGACGGACGATGCCCAGACACCCATGCACGAGAGTCCCACACACGTTCCCCGCTTAAGGAACAGCCGTGTCGCTCACCGATAAACCAAACTTAAATCTACACACCCAGCACTGCATGCAGAAGTTGCGGCTTAAAGGCATAATTTAATCCAGTTAATTATAATATGCATGACTGTTATATATGCCGACTATAGAGTTTTATATGAATGTCTTAGAAGTGAATTGCGAAAAGGGTATTCGAAAGTTATTTCTTAAGCCGAATAGCTTTAAGTTTTAAAACTTGTTCAGATGCACAGTCATAATGAGGTTTATAATTAGGAAAAGTATATTAACACACATGGAATTTCTCTCCAGCTGTCAAAGACACAGTTAAAACAATACAATGCAAGAATGCGTGTTAGTACAAGGAATGTTGTAATAAATACAATATGTAGAAAACGATACAACTGATATTTACCTGGTATTCCTTCGCTCATCAGTGTATTGCCGACTACAAAGGGCGGATGCTTGCTCTGATCATGGATACATTTCTATCGGTGCTGTTATCGCTTTCAACGACCTGGCCGCCTTTTTTTACTGCTTTATTGCAGTGTGAATAACCATGTCGCGGTCCATTTGTTCTTCTGGCGTACAGCGGCGGGCTGCGGAACGCCGAACATGTATGCATCACTTACCAGACTAATGATATTTCCCAGGGAACCGAAAGTCTCCGATATTTTGATTGATCTCCACCTCCCACTTTCTCCAATACACATTCCTTTTCCCTCCCAACCTGACCCCGATACCACGGCCCGGTCACTTCTGTTACTCCCCCCCTAAATCCCAGTTTTTGTCAGTAATCAATGCGGCACAACTCTGTATTCAGATTAAATGCTCATTGTCGGTCGTTAATTAGGAGGCCATTAACTATTGTGACGATGATGAGCCGTTTAAAATACTGTTGGCACGACCACCGACAGTGAAGATACATGTAGCCATCGATTTATGGCTTAACCGGATTTGTAACAAGGTGTGGAAACGCTGTAGGTTGTAGACAATGCAGCTTTACTATTCGCAATAAAACCGTTATTTTCGATTAAAATATATTGACGGGGCACAAGTAATTTAGTATTATACTATTAATTATATATTAATTAACCACAAACGTAGCCTTAATTGCATACTGATCTGATGTTAATTGATCATTAATGAATAATGACGCATCTTTTATCTCAGGCAGTTACTGTATTGGTTACTATATCTGTTAATTCTGTAAACCTTTGTCAGCTACTGAAAACTACTGAAGTAATGAATAAGAGGTTAGATACTAATCTCATGTTTGTTCATCATTAATGAATCATGACGCATCTTTTATGTCAAGTACCAACTGTATTTGTTCATAATTTGTGAGTTATTACAAACTATTTGTGCCGTCAAGTGTCACCAATGCAGCAATTGAACACACGTAGAAACACTGAAGTGATTGGGTATTACAAACATTTTCATGCGTCACATTGTTAAAGTTAAGCGTCAATGTATTGCTCATATGAAGGTACATAGGCCTACTTCACTTAACACATGGTAAATTAAGGGACAAGGAGTCAGGCTTGTAATCATCAAAGAGCTGATTCAAGTTCCAGGAGGACTTTCCGTTACAGGACACATAACGAAGCACCTTCATATAAACAGCCAAAGCCCCAAGAGGCCAGGACAGCTTTTCTGGAGAAAAATGGCAAGAAAAAATACACACCACAACCGTAATTCCTTGCTTTGTCTTTATTTGCCCATAACAAATGAAAACAGGCAAGATCTTCGTTTGGAGAAGATGGAAAAAAAAATCACATTCAAACTTATGACACTTTGTTCCAAACAAATCATAAAGCAAAAATTATCTGTGACATTCAGAAACGGGAAAGCCAAGGAGAGGTTCTCTTTTTCTTAAATCATCTTAAAGTCAAATTGTACACATGGGAGAATTTTTTGTTCCTTCAGGTAGGAAAACCTGTACCTTAGGTTTTTTGACAAGTGGGGCGACTGGTACACCAACCGGCTACAAGACCGACCTGTTTAGGCAACTGCAAAGAGCAGTTAGGAAACTGGATTTGTGATTAACACTTCTAAGAAGTCATAGGGGCAAGGTGTCAGCCACCTGGCCAAAAGGGAGTAAATGTTCTTGTTGAGGCAAGAGCTGTGTGAGCATACCTGGCCACATGCAAACTGCCGGACCAAAGAGATTAATGTAAAACACTGGGGAGACTGGACAGATTCCTACTGCACTCAGGGTTTATGGAGAGCAGCCATCACACCTTCCTGACCCAGATGCTGGTGGACGTTTGCTTAAGGGACTGTGGAGGAAAAAAAATGACGAGTGTATGTGGGGAGGGAACCCAAAGGGGTGTCATGCTTGATCTGGGATTGGCTGGGAGGCAGAATTGGGCGGGGTCTGTGTGTGCGTGTTGTGTCCTGACAGCAGCATTGAAAGGAACCTGTTCTCAGTAGTAGATGTAGGCCCAGGAACAGCTGTGGGGTGGGAGTTAGGGGTGGTGGCTTTGGGTTATTAATTTGGTGCTGGTGGGTGGGGTAGGGTTTGCTCTCCTTCATTGTAAGCGTTGTCATCATTGTTGCACCATCATTTCTCTGTCACCTTCAGCTCGCTCTCTTTACATCCAAACGTGCAGTCAGATGTCCATCTCAAACTGAGCGTCTTCCCCTAAAAGCAAGAAGAGAGCGCCCCCCACTGGCATGAAACCAAGACAGCAGCACTCATATGAGTCCTGAGCCAATGGCGAGGAGCCCCTATATACACACAACTGCATTCAATTTCTAAAAACAAAGCAGTTAACCTGCGTCAGAAACCCAGACCATCAGGACAAGAACACTGTACGACAGGGTCACCGCAGAAATGTTAGCCTCTAAATAGCTTTTAGCCAAGTGGTGTAATTATTTGATCATATTTCACAATGAATGCTTTTTGCGTAAATGGTGCCCTTGAGGACAAAGGGAGGCAGCAATTTGGTTCTGGTGGACCAGATGGCTGACGAATGGAACAGAGGTTTTGTTAGTAAGGCCTGGGCAGCCAAAGGGAACCAAGAAAAATGATGGATGAGAAAAGGTTTAGTGTAGCAGGTCACTGTCTGTGTTGGGTTTAGTCTCATCTATCCCACTGGTAGAAAAAAAATAATAATCTCACCAGCAGATTTTTCTGCAGGGAGGTTGCAGTTGTTGTTCAGTGTCTCCAATGTATGTCCTTGCAGGCTCGTGTCGTTATTGGTGTGGGCAGAGGGGGGGCTGGTGACCCCCGGAATGTCAGGAAGGCACCTAGGGGGGGTCCGGGCCACGGGGGAGCTGCGGCAGTCTAGCAGAAACTTGCGGTCGTAGATGATCCTGGTGCCTACAGAGCAAACGGATGAGAGGGAGGGTGAGAGAAAAGAGTGATGTCAGTCAGATGAAGGGCGGGGGGTAAAGAACAGTAAACACAAGCATAGTATTGAGAATTGGGGGTAGGAAACAAGGTAGAGTGTGCCAGATGAGGGAAACTGTTCATGACAGCCACTAGGTGGCGCTGCGACACAGTCAAGCTGGAACAAAGTATGACATGTGCCTGGAAAACAGCTCCTGGCAAAGCAGTCAATTAGGAAACTCCAACAGCCAACCTTTTATTTTAAATCAACTTAGGGCGACCTGAGCAGCATCTGGACAGACCCAAATATAAACAGCCAGTGAGGGGGGGGGGTGTGACTGAAATCGAGATGGGGGGACGAAGTCACTTGTACATTGTGTAATCTCTCAACTATAAATACACTCTCTTTAGAGTCACGCTTACATTCCTGTTGGCTAGCTTCTCTCATAACAAGGTGTCAGAGTATGTATCAGGGTGGGCACGGATGCTGTTGACACAAAGGCACGCAGGTAAAGGGTACGTCTGCCATGCCCCACCCGTTCTCTCTCTCCGGTTTCCTAAGCCATGTCCAAAGGGGGCAGTAAAACGGAGCCTGAAACACACAAGCGCCAGCAAGACTGGCAGAGGTGGCGGGGGGCGTTAACGTGGAGTTAATGAGGCGGAGCGGCCCTGGTGCATCTGCTGACTGGGGGGCGGAGCTGAGATATTCACCGGTGTCGCCACGTGTGAATTCAGCAGATGCTCTTATCCCAGTGACCTTAAGACCCGTGGAGAGAAACAAAGGCCAGTCAGAGGCTTCTGCTGCAAGGCTTTCCTGTTAAACCCTTAAACAACAAAACTATCTTTTTACAGAAGAAGCCCTAACGACAGCTCTGGGAGATAGCCCTGTGTGTGCCGGTGGCTGATATGGAAGTACACCAAATAAAGGGTTAACATAAAGAGGGAAGTTAGACAATTACAGTTTATTTCAGTTAAAATGCTAGCTCACACTTGGTCTGTGAGCCTGTTCAGTCCAGGCTGAAACTGGAAATAAGGAAGAAAAAACCCAAGAACATTACAAAACCAAAAATACTGAGCTGTACTGGAGATGGATTATTTTTCTTTTGTTCCCTTCAGCCTTGAAGTCCACCGCCTTAAATGTCACCCCTGATCATTCTCTGTGTTTCTGTGGTAAAATCATTCTGTGTAATGTTACAACAGGACCTTCCTTCTGTCTCATTTGTAAATGGCATATCAGATCCATTCTATCATACTCACCCAAAAAGAAATTTCTTTGTGAAATGCACAAGCCTCAAACATGATTAGAGAAAACAGCTGAGGGTAAATATTTTGAGTCACCACAAACCGCATAAGAACAAGTTCATATTTACATCAGACATGGTTATAAGCTGATGGACAATAGTGTGTTTTGACAGGTGCCATGCGGAAATATCTTGTTAAATGTCAGAACGGAGAAGGCAACTGTATTAATCACAGAGGCCAGGTATTTACGTATAAATTCCGTATTGAGGTATATGTGCAAGTCAATTGCAGGCCAGCTACCGAAACAAACTATCTGAAGAATGCTGGTCTGCGCGTCAGCAACAATAATGACCGTGTACAACGAATTATATGCAAATGAATCCTAAAACAGCCAAGTACTAAATCAACGGGTTTTCTTTTGGTGCCACATTACGATCTAGAAGAAATGAAACCTCAGAAATATTATTACAAAACGCCATGTGTTATCAAAAGACACGGAGATTGTTTATTGCAACAACGTTGCAGGCACTGCCGCATGCTTGTCAATAGGGCACAGTCCTCTGCTCGCTGAGGCTCCCCGCAAGGTGTTGCACAACAGCGCACGCAGTAACATCGCTGCGTGTCGGTGGCTGTCGCATTGACAGCGTAAACAATAGCAGATCAAGGCAAAGCAAGACAAGAGCGCACGTCGGTACTGTCAACAGTGCCGAGGCCGTCGGGCTAGAACGGCACTTCTCCGATCCGCACATCAAGCCGCTTGCTAGAATATGAGAGAAATAATTACGATCCCCGTTCACGTTCTCTTTGTTGTAACGCTCACAGTGTTCAGCTGCACAGCATGCACAGACAACCGACGGCAGGTCCTCGCATAACAGCAATAAGTTAAAATTTAATACGGCTTAAGGACGCTTGCGTTAGAATTTACGCGGTAATCATAAATAGCGACGGCATGTGTTCCGGATTGCGTTCCTCACCTCCAGGAGTCGTGCTGAATAACGTTCCTCCTGGAGTTGTGGAGTACTCGTGCGGCATGTGCGCCGCGTCGTTTATGATCACCCGTCTGGTGGCCGGGATGGCCCGGCTTGTGGTCTTCTGGCAACCGGCTGACATCTTTAAAACACTGCGTTAATGCCTGAAACACTGGCTGAAACAATAAGGGCAACCGATGGAGCCTAAATCTGCAAAAAAAAAAGAGCAATGATACAACCGTTTGGGGGAAAAAAAAAAGCAACGTATCTCCCCTCGTTGATTCTTCTTTGGCAAGAAACTTACTAATTAGAAAAATAAAGTATGATCATGCTACCTAACCCACAGCAACACTATCAAACACACATTCCCACGCACAACCCAGCGAAGCAGGCCAAGCTCTTCTCACAAGACCTCAGCGCCTTCCTCTCCCTCTCACTCACACCATGCACTCAGCCCCAGTACAGACAGGAAAGAGGTATTTCAGCGGCCAAAAATTCGAAGTGTCGCCCTCTGCTGGTACCCAAATGGATTCGCCTCCCGTGGCAGGATGGGAAATGTAGTTTATATTGTTACGTTGCTTTTATTATTTCAGGCGTTTCCATATAAAACTGCGAATGCATTCGAATTAAATCTGGGAAAAGAACAACTACTAAGTTCCTTTAAATTTAATAAATTCTAGTTATCAGAGGTTCTGAGTCTCAGATAATCCTAAAAAGATATTATTATTATTATTATTATTATTTGACAGACTTTGCGCAAAGTTTAGGACAAAAGGAACTCGATTAGTAAGGGGTTTCAGAAAGTGACGATGAGGACATTTTGTTCAATCAAATATGAATAATCAGTGTTCAGTGCAAAAAAGGAACATGACATAAAGACCCCCCGAAGTAGAAATGACCGAGAAACTTAAAGGTAAATGTATCCATGAAACGGTTTCAGCTCCAGTTTCATCATTTGAAGCTAAAACAACTAAAATAACAATTGTTTCAGTTCTGCAATTAGGATTCCCGCTTACATCTATTGCCTTACATCCCCAGGGTTTTGGGTTAGAACCTTCCTCGGAATACTGAGCGAGTGGAGGTCAGATGCGGGTAAAATGGAATGGGCAGCTTAAATGGCACCATGAAAGATTAAGGCTTTAGTTAAATTGATACTTAAATAGTTCCATCACATCAATTTTCTGAAACTGCTTATCCTATGCAGGGTCATGGGGGTCCAGAGTCTATAGGTGCAAGGCAGGAAAAAACCCAGGATGGGGCATCAACCCATCACAGGGCACACTCACACGGGCAAGTTGGCAATTTGAGATAGCCTCAGTATGTTTTTGAACTGTGGGGGGGAGAGAACCAGAGTACCTGGGGGAAACCCCACAACATGGATGTCACGCCCGGCTCCGTTCGATCCTCGTGTGTGCCACGCCCCCTCATTATCCACGTGTGCTTCCCCGATTGTGCCCAGCTGTTCCTTGTTATTCTGGCTTGTTTAATGTATTTAGTCTTTGTCAGAGTCAGTCTTCCCCAGACTTGTCATTGATGTTAGTCGCGTCTTGGTCCTGTCAACCCCAAATAAACCCCGTTTGCCTGCATTCTCGGCTGGACTCGCCTGCTTTCCCCGCTCGCTCAGCCACCGCCGCTGACAATGGAGAACATGCAAATTCAACACACGTGGAACTTTGGCAAAGACTTGAACCCAGGTCCCAGGTGACAGTGCTAACCACTGGACCACCATGCCCCCCCTACTTAAATAGATATTAACATAACATTATAAGCTATGTAAGGTGTGTAGGAAAGATCTGAAAAATTCTTTTTTAAGAAAAATATAACACATTAACAGTAAGGGCTCACGTTAGGTCACGGACAAATTACATAAACATGTAAACACAGGACCTTACATGCCATCAGAATAAATTGCCAGACACCTCCAAATATCTCATATCTTTCTTTATTAATTTCTGTAAATGATTTGAGCTGGTGTACAGGGTTAAATTGTCTATACATATCTTCATGTCAGACTGAATCTGATTAAAAGGCGTGTATACATATATTTTCTTTTTTCCCCTCTCTGTACCAATAAAAAAAGGAAATAAAACAGGTGAGGCACCTGTAAAGCCTTTGCCTTTCCCCAGTAGCTGGCATTCTCCAAAACTTAATAGTCATTTGGTAGCTAAGATGCTAAAGTACATCCATAACATAATTCTAGTCCCAGATAGCAAGTAACGGTGCATAGCATTCTAATTAAATATATATTTTCCATATATTTATGTATATATTTATATTTATATTAAAAACATTTTTCTGTGCATGTGCGCAGTTGCATTCCTTAGTATTGAGTAATATGCTATTGCGTTAATAATCTCGTCAATCCATTCTAAAGGAGTATAAGTGACCTCTAGTTTTTGCAAGGTAATATTTTTGCATGAACTTGTTTATACAATTCCTTTATTATGTTGTTTCTTTTCATTTATTCAGAATAATTTGGAGCCCCCCTGCCCCTTAAAGATTCCACTCTCCTGGCTGCTGCACCTCCTCGTCAGAGTAGGTATCTAGACACCTGACTACCAGAGTTGGGCCTCCACCTCCTCCTGCTCACCCAGCCCCTATTTGTCTCTGTTCTCTGCTCCTGGGTGGGTGACAGAATCTGACCCCTGTGACCTCGCTCTTGAAATATGGGCCAAACGGCAGTAGTACAAATTAAAAATGCTAAAAGAACGAGAAAATGTAGGGGAGCCACACGCATAATCAACAATTTTCCCAGCCACCGATGTTTGGTCTGTCCTTTGATTTTCTGCTCCTCCATTTGAAGCCACCCCCTGCCCCTCTAGTGTTTTTCTTATGCTATTTTCCATTGTTTCTGACATGTAGGCTGTCCAGGGGCACCTCAGGACCCGTTTGAGAAGCACTGCTTTATGCTGCGTGAAGCAGGTAGGTCGCGTCACAATCTCACATCTGCTGAGCAGAGAATTTGCTGGAATTGCCGTTGCAAATGTGTGGCGCGGCTGTGAATGTGTGAGTGCATTTTCCCATGCATGAATGCATTTGCAATGACAATGTGCCACTACTTAGACTCTCCAAACTGGGAACTGCACTGACTTCTTCACCAAAGCATGGAAGTGAGCCTGTGCTTACTGGCCCCCTGGAGGGAGGACAGATGTTCCCCAGGCGATGTTGGGGTTCTGAAGAAGATGGACGCTGGGCTGGTGGAGAGTATTTTAAGTGGCTGATGAACTTGCAGCACTAGCCTGTTCTGTACCCTATGCTGGACACACTCCTTTAAGGTGGCACTGTAATCCTGCTATCACATGCACATACACGCACACCAGCCTGCAAGTTTAGGAAAGCATTTTTTAGTGATTGATCATGCAACCCTGCCTCGATTAAAAAATATATACTCCAGAACTATGTACGTTAAGGCTTAAATAAATAAAGATAAAGAACATGAATAGTTTGAGGCCGGAGCTGTGCGTTCTGGGATACCTTAGATTGCTCACGTGATTGACCCTTTGAACAACCCTCTAGGGCTACTCTATACACAGAGCCCTTGGATGTCCCAGTGCTGCCCTTTTTGTCCCAGTGCTGCCCTTTTTGTCCCTATGGATCCTCTGAGTGGCATAAAATGTCACAGAGATAAAGCTTAGACTTCCCAGTGGGAAACAAACCCAAAAGTCTTAGGGAGCCCCTGCTGATTTGACCAGCTTGACCAGGTAAAACTTAAATCTAAACATGGATTCCTTCTAAATGTTTTCATGCCGCAAAGGTGTCTCTGAGCAGATGGAAGAGTGTGTGTGGAATGAGGAAATTCCCCAAGGGCTGCTTTTCCTTCTTATGGTTGCTTATTTGCTAAATCGAACAGGTGATAAGATTTGGTAAGGTGTGGTCAGGCCGGCCCAGGAAGTGGAAGCTTGTCAGGTGTGCAGCAGCGTAGGTGTCCCCCACTGACCCCCCCCCCCCACTGACCCCCCCC
>JAODJU010000040.1:36111980-36122606 GCA_026776725.1 Gnathonemus echidnorhynchus
GGGGGGCTGATGGGGGTGTAAATGCTCTCAGGCGTATCATTTGTGCGTGTGTGCAGGTGTACTGGAGAGGCCACGGGGCCTGTGTGCGCGTTGGCGCCCCCCCCAGGAAGACAGGATGGCTACAACTGTGCTGCTGGGCTAAGGTAGCGCAGATTCAGCTCGGGCTGCATGCAGGAAGTACGTGGGAAGCTGCGCAGACAGGTGAGGCCCCGGCTGTGCAGCTGGCAGACGTGACAGCTGCAGCTGCGTGGTGGTGTTCGGGGGGGAGGGGGGGGGTTGAGGTGCGGGCAGGAAGAATCTGGACTACAGCTTGACAGGACACCAAGGATGCACAGGTCAGTAATCAACACGAGAAAGCAGCCCCATGGAACGGAGCTTTCCGGAAGCACAGATACCGATGGCGAGAGAGGCTCATGGGGGGGGGTGGGGGGGGGGGGGGTCACTAATTCCTTACACACAAAGAACCAAGAGACACTTCAGAACCCAGAAAAGGGGTAACGAGAACATTAATCAGAAGGGACATTTAAAAAAACACACACACACATAATCACACGTACACAAAATTGACGTACAAACACCCCCTGCAGGACAGTAAAAGTATATATTCTTCTTCTTCATGCCCTTAATGAGCAGGATATATAGGTACATATTCAACCAAATGAAAACGAAAGAGCAAAGGTGTGCACCAAGCCAGCAGCGTGGGCCCGAGGGCCGCTTCGCACGTGCACACGCACGCGTACATTCGCGTAACGTCAGCAGTGCGGAGATTATCTACAGTGAGGATTCCTCAGGGCCCCAGGCACACTGCAGCTACGGATCAGAGCGCTGACGGGTCCAAAATCTCCACCGCAAGTTTAGGACCTTGATTTAGGATTATGTTCTCGCATTGACCTGTGTATATATTTTTATATAATATTTTTTAATCGACCCTTTTCTCTCTGTCAGCAAAATATTCCTTTTTTCCAAGAGGGGAAAAACTAAAAAGAGATTGTGCATTTTCCTCTCCCCAAACCCCAGAGCCAATTCCGTTCCTGGCATGGGTTATCTCCCCCCCTGCCCCCCCTCCCCGATTCCCCGTCAGTCTGTAGATAAACATGCCATGCGTCAGCAGTCAGACATGCTGATACAGATACAGGAAGCTCGGATTTTTCAATTTTTCACATCTCGGTTTATATTATTTTTTTATATGAAATCATGCCTCTAGCCTATTTTTTGTTTAGTTTGTTTTTTTTTTTTTTGTTAAAAAAATGGTAAGAAAACTATGGGTAAATCCTCATCGTGATCGCTCCTCTTCCCCGTCTCCATCCCCGCCATCCGTCCCACTGCTTCTGGCGGTTTGTTCAGGTTTCCGGCTCCTCCGCCCCGCTGCCTGTCATGTGTCCATGAAGGGTGGTCTGGGAGTGGGTGTTGGAGTCTGGAGGGAGGTGAAAGGTGGAGAAAATGGAGGGAGGAGGTCAGCAGTTGGCAGAAGACCCACATGAGGTTGTGGCCGGTGGGC
Source organism: Gnathonemus echidnorhynchus (assembly GCA_026776725.1). Taxonomy (NCBI): domain Eukaryota; kingdom Metazoa; phylum Chordata; class Actinopteri; order Osteoglossiformes; family Mormyridae; genus Gnathonemus; species Gnathonemus echidnorhynchus. Next base: position 36,113,479 of record JAODJU010000040.1, read on the forward strand.
AGGTCAAAGGTCAGACACGGTGTTAGATCTAATAATGCAAAGAAACACATGCAGCCCACTCTTTGCATGGCCTTGACCAAACATTGGGTGTTACAGAATCAAACAGTATCTTGAAAGCAATGACCCTGTGTGACAGGAGACAGCCGGGAAAGTTCCTCTTAGCTCGCGGCCAGTGTGCATCTGTACACACTATGGACACCTATGCAGAAGCAGCACAGGCAAGCTGCGTGTGGCGGGTTTTACATGGGGGAGGAGTGGGAGAGAAAGAAAGAGAGAGCAAGGGAGAGCAAGTAGGACAAAGAGGGCTGGCCACTGCAAGTGAGTACTGCCTGTTACCATGTAAGGGATGATGTAGGACTGCTGGTGTCCACCAGGTGGCAATGTTTCTCTCACTCAGCTCTATATCAGAGCTGTTCGAGGGCTGGACCCTCTTCAGCCAGATTGGGAACCCTCTGCCCCCTGCTGCGCTGGCCAGAAATGGGACGTGCCAGCAGCACAACAAGGGCGCTGCGGGCGAGTTCGGCACGAACGCGGCGCGGCCTGAGAGTGCCCCAGTACAAAAACAATACAGAGGATTAATCTGCAATGTGGTGCCTTGTTATTTTTGTTACTGACTGAACAGGGCGGGGAACAGGAATCCTAGGCAGTGGCTGGGTGCATCTGTATCCTTGGTAAAGAGAATAAACATGCACACAACACACATACATCTCCATAGCTACCTGTGTGGGGACCTCCCATTGGCTCATTTCACTGTAATTATGTAATCGCATTAAAGAAACAGGCAAAAACATCATTACCTAAAAAGTCCTTTGAACTAAAACAACAAAAAAAAAAAAAACACAAAAGGGTTGGGAAAAAAGTGGTTGTCTTCTGAGGATGTCCCCAGCGCTCATTTTTAATACTTTGCTCTAGATGTCTCCACAGGACAGATAAATCAGTCCACACACTCGCACACACACATATGAAACTCAAACAGGGTGTGTGCGTGCACACACAGAGATGGGAAAACAATGACAAGATGCATACATGCACGACCAAAAGCAGCACCGTAATGCACACACATACTGGCAGACTCATAATGACACATTCTCACATCCATTCCTCACTCTGCCGCCTGCGTTCCACTTCCTGTTTCACATCCACACCTCCCAGGGTTCAGGGCTACTGGTGCAAGTCACCCTAACTGAAACCAGAACCACAAGGGGGTGTGCAGCTCTCTCCAGGAGCGAGACACTTAGTCATTCTGTCTGTCCATGAGTCCGCCGGTCTGCCCCCTACCTGCCGGGAGGAGTCACTGAGTCTCACGGCTTTATTCTCCGCAGACTGGCACATTTCACTATCTGAGCCCCCTTCTTCATATCCACAACATCGGGCTACAGGGAGGGGAGAGGAATGGGGGGGGGGGGTGGGTGCCAGGGTGCAGAGGAATGAGGAAAGGGGAGGGCAGAAGCAAGGGGGAGGGAGAAGGAGCAGAGGAGGGGGAATGTGAGATGGAGAACGGGGAGATAACAGAAAAAGAGAGAAGGAAAATATGACAAGTGGCAGAGTGAAGAATAAAGGGAAGAACCTCAGAGAAAAGTGAGTGAGAAAGACAGAGAGGAGGGTAGAGGAAAGGCAGGAAGCAGAAAAGTGCCAGGGACAGATGGAGAAAGAGAAAGGACAACCAAGGCAGGATGGAGGAGGAGAGGAGAGAGGCAGGAGGTGAGAAGACAGGAGAGAAATAAACATCAGACATCAGAAAACAGAGAGAAACACGGACAGCACTGCCGGTGTAGGGGTGCATGGAAACACAGGAGGTGAAAGGTCAGCTCGCCGCAAACACACAGGCACACGGGCGTCCAAACACCTGGAAGGGAGGAAAAGGCGAGAAGCGCTGCTCCCTCGAGAACAAACGGCACAAAGGAAGAGCTGTATTAGTCAGAATCGAGCAGCAGCTTCCAACGCAGAACGGCCATTAGTGTTGTAGCGTCACCAGAAGGACACTACCGTCTACAGCGTCATGGCTGACATCACAGGCAAGGCAGGAGTAGTTATCCTACATCATGGTGGATGTGGAGAGAGCGATGGAGAAATGGGGATGCAGGGAAGGGTGTAGGTGACTGGCAGGGAGGCATACGGTCACAGCAGTCACGCACATGCATACAAATGCACGCAAACTCTCCTCCAGGCCTTCTGCTTCACAGGACGTGCCCAGCTCACTGACAGGCCACAAAACCTCCGCTGAGTGACTGCTTAGCTCCGGTACAAATCCCGCCTGCCGCCCTAGTACCACATGTGCACAAAGCCCAGAGATCCACCTAAGGCCCGGTCCAACACGGCTACCCTTTGCTATGTAATGCAAGCCATTGGGAGCGATTTCTCAAATTCAGCCAGGAGAGTTGAGTTTGGGAATAGAGGAAGTATGTTCCGAGTCCAGGTGAATGCGGAGCTCTGGGAAGCTCAGTGCCACACGCCTGATGATTAGTCAGGTGGTTAGTAACTTCATGGACCATATTAGACGGTCTGAGAAACATCCAGCACAGCAGTTCAGCACACACCCCCGGCCCAGAATAAATGCAGGGCGGGCCCTGGGCTTGGACGGCGTGGCCCTGCGGCCCACCTTGGCGCTGTCCCGGCCCAGCACAGCGTAGCTCAGAAATTGCTCTGCCTCATCCTCCAGCCCACTGGCCTCCTGCAGGGATGAGCCGTCCCCATGTGCATCACCGCCCTCGTCTCCGAGGCCCTTATCCCTCCTCAACACCTTCCGCACGATCTGCCACATGGAGGGAAGGACCGCTGTCATTTCACCACCATCATCGCAATCATCCAACCATTCATCCATCTTCCATAATGACTTATTCAGCATGGGATCGTAGGGGTGTATTCCAGAAAGTACAGGACACAAAACACCGACACAATGTGAGGAAAACTTGCCAACTACACACAGCGAGTGGGAGCAGGATTCAAACCCCCAGATCTAAGGTAACAGTGCTATCTGCTGAGCTATCATGCATATTAGTGTTATGGTTGTTCTTGCTGTTGTATAGCTGCATGTTCCCATCAGCATAGAGAGGCTAATGTGATTCGACACACGGCGACGCACAGCTGGATGCTGTTCTTTGCCAAGGCGAGGCTCAGGTTGTAAGAGATCCAGAACGGCTGCTTCCCACCTCTAAACACCCTGACCAGCAGGTTTGTCCAAACTCCGTTCACCTGCTACTCTTCTGATCTATCTTCTATCTTCATGAGGAGTTCAACTGCTTGTCTGTTGTCTATGCTGTATTACCGAATACCGAATGTATGACCACATGACCGTTGGGTCAGAGTAACTGAAGGAATGGCTGAAAATCTCGCCACTGAAGAATGTTTGATCCATGTCCTGTGATACTTGGAACTTAATTAAGGACTTAAGTCCCTCTCTGAATAAATTTCTACATTAGCTGAATCCCTTGTTGAATTATAATTATGGTATTGATGATGAATAATGTGTGTATGGGGTGTATGAAGCCACCATTCCTTCGTCTTACATGTCCTCCTCTTCCTCAGCCTGCTCAAGCCTTATCTCTGCTGGCAATCCAGCTTGCACTTTGAATATATCACCATCTTTAGGTGACTCTGTGTTGGGCTGCTGTTACAGCCCAAACCAATCAGGAGCCCTATTACATCCCCACCACCAGTGTCAGCTCTGTGATGGACTGCTGTTGCAGCCAGAGCCAAGCAGGAGCCCCGTTACATCCCCCGCTGACCTTCTTCGTGACGATGTTCCCGTGCTCGTCGGTGAACTGCTCCTCGCTCACGTGATCCCCGGTCATGTCCTCCAGCGCATCGCCCTGCAACACAGTGGCGGGACGCATCACTTGCGATGCCCGGTGAGGGGAGGGGCAGGGAGATGCACACGGGCACAGGACGCAACGAGACGTGATGAGGCGAAGCACGAGAGGCACACGGAAGCCATAGCGCCACAAGACCGCACTCCTCGCTCATCAAAGTGTGCAGAGAAACACACTGGGCTTATCACACTGGGGTTATCACACTGGGGTTATCACACTGGGGTTATCCACTGGGCTGCTATTAGGTGCCATTAAGTCAGTGTCTGTGCAGAGTCTTCCACATCTCTCTGCTACAAACCCTAATGTAAGTAACAAGCTTGGGCACATGCACAGTACGTATGTACAGGGGGAATACGTCATGCCTATTGATGGTAAATAAGACGGAAGACAGAGTGTTTGACCCTGTAACACAGCACAACAGCTAGTGAAGGGAACCAGCAAACTGTGACCAAGGGCCATGTGGCCTTTCCACAGCGATACTGAGGTGATGTCATATGTGTCTAGGTGTAGTAAAGGGGGGGGGTGAGAAGCACTTTAAAACAGCTCCTCAGACAGCCTCATCACTCTCATCTCTCTCATACCCCTGTCGCTGGTGTGATGACGCAATGCAACATGCTCCCCACCGGGGGCAGCACCGCGCTTCATCATGAGACGTGGGGAGAGACGAAAATAGCAAAAGCTTGTGCACATCCTGAGGGTTAAATGGCTTGCAGAGCGCCGTCGCCTTCCTGGGAGGGCAAGTAGTGGAGCACAGTGGGGGTGTGGCTGGCCCTGAGCCGGGGGGTGCGGAGGGTCCTGTGGACGCTGCCTATAAGTCATGTGGTGAGCCCCTGTCATCCTGCACTGTTCAAAGACAGTGCCTCTCTGCATCCCACCCCCTACTATGCTTTCTTCACTTTTTACCATTTGATTGGCCTGCGGGAGGGCGGAGATTTGGGGGGGGGGAAAGGTCCACAGCGGTGATGTTTAAGGATAGTAACAACTGCAGTATTACAGTATGAAGTGTATGAAAACCCATCCTGAATGCCATTGCAGTGTGGGGGCGGGGGGGACGTGTCACTACAGACTAGGGGACTTAAGGTGACTTCAGCCTGTCATCTGCTATCCTTGGTCCCCTGAGTTTACTGCCAGATGAGTCAAGCTGATCAAAGAGCAGACCAAGTACAGTCAGGAAAGCGGGGAACTGACTGATCTGGCTCCAGCAAAAGGAAGCATCTGGAAGTTACCTCATTTCAGGAACCCTGCTAAAAGCCTCAGGTTCGAGAATCACATGGTATAATGCTCTGTGATGGCCATGTCCAGATTTCACGTCAGCTTAAATGCTGAGCAGGCAAAAACGTTCCCAATTGGCCCATCCCTGTGGTACCAGGATGTAACCAGCCTGCTTAAAACGTGTGTCAAAATGTACTCCTTCGTGGGGCATCTCAAGCCAAACAGAATATCTGTTTGGGCACCTGATCATAGGAGATCAAAATGACATTGTTTCAGAGGAATCCGATCCATCAGTAAACAGCAACCAATAGCAGATATAAATGAATGATGCTGATGAAAAGAACCCCTTTACCATATTTCTGTGAATTCAGTGCTTCTGTCCAACAATAATGGTGTATAAATCCCCCAGCCTCCATTTATTTATTCTCTATTTATAATGCTTCCAGAAATACAGAATGCTGTAGCAAAACAGGCGCTTGACACCATGCTTTAAAAATAGGCGAGAGCGGCAGCTCACACATACAGTCTGAGGGATTGTGGGTACAGGCACCACAAGGTGAGCATTCGAGCACGTCAGGAACCGGGAAACTGTCCCCCTGCTAAAAATCTGTCCGTTCCGGCGTGACCTCTACACCTGTTCTGTCCCAAGGAGAGACAGGCAGGGCTGGACTGGGATTAAACATCGGCCCTGGATTTTGGGGGCCCCAATGGGGGGTCTCATGACAACATTTTCTGGCCACAGACTGTGGAAACCTGGAAAATGCCCGGTGTGCCAGACGGCCAGTCCATTGAAGTGAGCCCTACAGAGCCTGATCTGGACCTCCACTGGAGCCCAAACAATGAAGCACAAACATCAGAGTCTGGGTGTCGCCTGCAGCCCCCGTGGCCCCCCCACTCTCCCGGTACCTTGAGGATGACCCGGCGGCGCACCACGCGCGTGGTGACGTTCTCCTCATCGTCTGAGGTGCCGTCCAGCTCCCCCAGCTCGACGTCGAGCCGCCGGTGCACCCAGGAGAGTGCTGAGCGCAGTGAGCCACTGGCGATGTGCAGCACATTCTGGCAGCTGATGACCAGGAAGGCCAGCAGGGCCACGCTGAAGAAAAGCTCCGTCACGAGCGTCCACATGTCGGCAGCCGCCTGCCTGCCGGCGTCCCGCCGCACTGCCTGTCCCCTCTGGCCCTCGCTCGGGGCTCACACTGCCCCAGCTACCACGCACCCACACACCGACCACGTATTTCCTGCTTCCCTTTGCTTCCAAAAAAACACCCCCCCTCCCCCCTTTACCCTCCCAGGTCCTTTTAGAGTGTGAGGCTTTAAATATCCCCCGCCACCTGTTGGACTGGCTTCAGCCAGCCCCCCTCCCCCGGTTCCCACAGCTCATCCCTTGCTAGCGTGAAGCTCATAATTTGCCTCTGGAGGCTGCTCCTGTCCCCTCCATTCCCAGCACGCCTTCAGCGGGTCTCACAGGACTGGCGAAAATAAAAGCACGTCACACCCATATATCTGCTGCCTTCGCTTGCTTTGTTGTCTCATTAACAGGCAGGGAGGCTCTCTGAGCCCAAACCACACAGTTTTAAGCACTGTAGTTTTGTGAAATTCACCCACATCACAGCCTCGCAACGGAGTCCAGACTGGCAGTCACTCACGGCTGATAACGAATGATAGCGAATAGCCCTCCTCAGCACCCGCCAACACAGTGACGGGCACCGTATGACGGCTCAAAAACACCTGCTAGTAACTCAACCAATCAACACATCACTCATCCTTAATAAGAGGCATAAATATTAATAAGCAGGATCACAGCAATCATGGTGCAGCATATCCCATAATGCAACTGCACTTTCAGAGATGAGAGGTCACAGATGAAGGCTTAGGCTGCTGTAAGGGCGCCGAGTGAGAGAAAGCATGGCATGGAGGCCGCTATATTTGGCTCCCCCAGCCTGAGCTCCTGCCCATCTTGGGTGGATATGTGCAGGAACAGAAGCTGGGGGGGCTGTGAGTGCAGATGTGTGTGTGACAGGGGGGGTGAAGACTCACAACAACAAACTCCAGCAAGGAAAAGAATTCTGGCCATTAGTCGTCCCAGTGCAGGGACATAAAAGCTATCAAACCTGGCCATGTCCTCAAAAGTCACTTGAGCAAATAGTATAAAAATTAAAAATAAGTGGAAAAGAATCGATAACTCAAATAAGTCTCAAATAAGACTCTAGTGTCCCCTGTCATTTATACATTTTAATACATATAAGATTGAGTTGTTTATCTGAATATTCAGGAAATGAGCATTTTAATAGACCAGCAAAGTGTTTACATCACATTCACCCTGGAGACACGCTGCAATGGAGGGTTTTTGTCAGGGGTGGCGCCAGAGACCCACAGTGTTTCATAACAGGATTGACTTTGGTGCTGGAAACATAATGAAACGTCATGAATGAATCCAGATGTAACCTCCATACGAAAACCAAGAGCTTGAGGCTGCCCTGGCTGTAGGGGTCCTCTGCCCCGGGTACCGACCTGCCCTCTCAGCCGCGCCTCCTCCCACTCCCTCAGCTCGGGTGGCCGGTGCTGGAAGCCCAGGCCCTTCTCGAAAGGCTGCGCGCTGCGGAAGTGACTCAGCAGGGCCTCGGGGCGCCCCGCATCCCACGCAGGCTGCAGCAGGGCATCCTGGGCCGTGTGCGACAGCCCCAGGTCACCGTCCCGGGTCCCGCCTTGTCCCGACGACACCGGCAACTCCGCTGCCTGCCTGGGCTTGGACCCAAGCCAGTTCTGGGGGGAGTGCCAGCCCTGGGTGGAGGGCTGGTCATGTAGGTAGGACAAGAAGGTGCTGGCTGACCTGGGGGGGGGGGTGAAGGGGGGATGGACAGACTGGGTAAGATGCAGCTCAGCCTTGTCACAGAGAGAATCCACATCAATATTTACAGAAAAATACAGGTAGTATGACGGCACTTCAGCAGGTTGTATCTTTGTAGTACAGGGGAAACCAGAGTATCAGGAGGAAATCTGCACAGTTAAGGGGGAAAGTGCCAGCATCCCACCCAGGGGGGGCCGGATTGAGAGGAGACAGTGCTACTCGCTGAGCCGCCGTGTCCCCAGCAAACGAATTAAAACGTGCATTTATTCTTATTATTAATCATTAAATCACTAAAAACACAAATGTCTGCAACTGAATCAGAGGAGACATCAGGGCCCTGTGGAGCACAGCGTCACCATGGTAACCAGCCTCACCTGTCCCCATTGCGCTCGGTGACTCGGGTCAGACCAGGTGAGTCGCTCAGGCGGGCGTACACCCGCTGCTGTCCTGCAATAAGAGAAAGCCCATCCTCTGAGCTCGGCCCGTCCGCGTCACCTCCTCCCCCTCCTCCTTCTCCTCCTCCTCCTCCGGCTCCGGCCGTCGAACTGCTGCCCGCCGCCACAGCCTCCTCCGGTGCCTCTGACCTCCCGACCTCCGACCTCTGACCTCCGTCCAGCCCGTTGAGGCTGACCTCGCTGTGCTCTGCTTCACCCAGCGTCTCCGCATCGCTCAGCCCGCCCCCCCCGCCGCTGCCCCCGCTGGCCGGCCGGCCCAGGCTGCCGCCGCACGACGGCACGTCCAGCTCGTCGGCGTTGCTCCACTCCAACGAGGAGTCCTCCACGGGCACCAGGGAGGGGCTGGCCCCCGAGGGCCACACCTGCACTTCTGACATCTCCATCAGCGTGTCCTCTTCCGTGGTGGCAATGGGAGCGCACTCCATGCTGGACACCTCCTGCCAGTAGTGCTCTCCGCCCAGCGGGGAGGCCAGGCTGTACTGCCCGGAGGCGGGGGAGGGCAGTTCCTCCTGCGCCAGCCCATAACCTGAAGCGAGACAGAAAGAAGCACACTGATGCAGGCCCCCCCACCCGTCCATGCGCCGCTGCCGTGGCCCCGGAGAGAACGAGAGCCGGATGCAGGGAGAGAGGAACAGGATCGGTAGGCCCCTGGGAGGGCCAATGCGGGAGCAGGCAGGGGGGACTGGGGGGACTGGGTGCCTGGCCTGGGCTTTCAGCAGCGTGCGTGACATCAGACACCCAGCGCACAGCAAGACGCCGAGAAGGACGAACGTCTCTGCTGGCTCCTACCTGCGGGGGAGAGGA
>JAODJU010000040.1:36130595-36142581 GCA_026776725.1 Gnathonemus echidnorhynchus
AGGGCCGCGTGACATTTAAATTGACAGTGACTGAATGAGCGCCGTCATTTCCTGAGTGCTGCCATCAAGGTGGTTAACCGCATTCCAGGACAGCAAGTCAGATAGACATATAGCAATAGCAGGGGCTTGTTTCAGAAAGCAGGATATCTTGCTTAGCCAGATAATCGGTCGGATTTAAGGTAATCTGGGCTAAATGTAAGTGAATGAAGATAAAGGCCATTTAAACTGGGATAAAGAAAATTCAACAGGTTATCAAGGTAAGCAAGAAATCCTGCTTTTTAAAAGTGGGATTTGCAGGCCAATGGGCCGGTGGAATTTGCGTCTGCGTGGCTCCACGGTCACCACAGGCCTATTAAGTTCTAGCCTATTAAGAACAAAAGCCATTGATAACAATATCACACGATAACACATTTTTCAGTATTTTGTACATAAAAACACCATAGCAACAAGCCCACAGATAATGGTTTGAAAGTACTGTGTGCATGACTGATTTACAAATAAGACGTAAATGCTAATAATGGACATTTTGAGCTGCTTTAGGTTTTACAAACTACTTTAAAGCTGAAAGGCTCCTGTGTTGAACTCCAAGAGTTCAGCTCTTCTTGTGCTTTGACTAGTTTGTTTCCTTGACTGAAAGACTCATCTAACTGTTTTACATTAACATTAATGACACATGCATGATTATATGAGACTGAAAAATCAGCACACAGCAAGAATTCGGCGCTCAAGTGAAATCCAGGTCCTTGATTGAAATGGTAGTTTCCAGATCCTGTCCTAGCTCAGAGTCCTTTCTGACATGGAATATGTGGTAATCCTATTACGCATTCTGCTCTAGATGATACAAACCAGGAGAAGCAGAGCGGAGTGCTGATGTCGCTAACTGTGGTATACTCTGTTGTACATGCTAAGTTGCATCCATGTGCAGAGGGTTCTGGGTTGCCTCAGTGACCCTACCTTGATACACGGGGGCATGGTGATGTTGAGGTTGCAGAGGACGTGCTGGCTATCCTCGTACTTGGTGGACTTGCGCAGGAAAGACAGAAATCCAGAAGGTTCTCTGCTGCTGTCTCTCACCTAGGGGGGGAGGGTTGGGGATGAACGATGGGGAGTTTGGAGAATACAACACGACACTGATGTTTACACGGGATTGCATTTGGCTCCTTCTGCTAGGTGGAGAGTATGTTTGTTCCCTTTGCTGTTAAGTGGTTACCATGGACTACAGGCCACGATTAGCTTTCAGATTCCTGACAAATCATTAGGAGGCACCAGTGCAAGTGACAGCCGGCAACCGTGGGGTCTGATTTCCTAAACCCACTCACATGACAGCGGATATCTACTGCTACCTCTCACAGAACAGATCCAAACCACACCTGGGGTGTTTTTCAATACCAAGAACGCGAAGATCATACTTGTGCTCCTGGCAAGACCGGTCTTGCTAACTCGTCTCTCAAGATTGAACTTGGGATGCAATTAATCATAGGATTGTTCTCATTTGGCGAGAATGGCAACCGATGCATCCTTCATATTTGGGTTGAGGATTTTTACCATCCTCTGTACTTTTGTTTTTAGTATTAGAACTGGTCTTCGGCAATGGAAGATGACATAAAACCGATAAGTGAGAACAGAAGCACAGTCAAGCACGCATACTGAGAAACACCCCTAGACTGAACTCAAGTGTTTATGGTCCATTTATACATAGGTGCAGATGTCCAGTGGGGGGCCTTTGTTGAGATGATCTCTGCCTTAATCTGTAACAACTGCTGCTTAGATAGTCTGACAATATTAGCCTGGCTACAGAAACGTTGTGACAGTGTCAGACAGATGTCATGATGCAGTGACCCTGATTCCTGATGTTCCCGGAGAGACACGGGCTGCCAAACTGAGGGGGTGACGGGCACCTTGACAGTGACAGGCAGCCGATTGTCCCTGAAGGCGTGGAAGCAGAAGCTTCGGGGCTGCTGGGTGGCCTTCCTCACGGGCAGCAGGTTCCCCGAGCACTCCAGGTAAAGAGGCATGCCCTCCATCACCTGCAGGATTCAGCCATCAAGCAGGGGCCATGGCTGCTCCATCCCCACCATTACACCAACCGCCCACCCATGTCGACACAACCCTCTCCATAACCCCACCCCATAACAGGTCAACAGACAGCAAACCCACATTCTTAGTGCTGATCTTAAGGAATGAACCCCTTTAAAGTGCAACAGACAGGTGTAACTCTCTGACTGTAACATGGACACTGCTTTTATATTCTTAATACAATATAGACACTGCTCAGCATTCTTGCTGCAACACAAACAGTATAACTCCCTGACGGCAACACAGAAGCTGCAGATGAATAAAGACGTAATAATGTTAATGAGAATAATCTCTCTCCCATAACCTCTAGTATAATGCAGGGTCCATCCATCCATCCATCCATCCATCCATCCATCCATCCATCCATCCAGTTACAATGTCAAGGTGAATAAATAAGTTATATCCTCCTGAGACCCGACCTATTCATTTATGTCCATTGTAGTGGACATTGTATTTTTGCATTTATTTTTTCACTGATGTTAGGAAACATATTTATTCCTGTTGTGCACTAAAGAGGACATGCTGCGAAATTAAAAATAAAAATAAATTTGAAAAAAATTAATAGTAAGATGTCTTATTTCCTCCAAAGACAAATAACCTACAATCGAAGGACACTGTTTTCCTTGGGTCTCAGGAGGATATAGTAATATAATCCATTGACCCCCCCCCCACCCCCCGGCCCTTCACGTACCTCGATGTCGCGGCTGCGAGCCACCTCAGTGAAGTTCTCATGCTGCTCCAGCGTCTTGTCCATCTTGTCGTCGGTCATGCAGTAGCAGCGCAGGCGTCCCTCACGCGCCTCGTTCATCTTGGCAAACACTACAAACTTGGCCATGTAGGGCACCGCCGACAGCTCGCGGTACAGCAGGTTGGCGAAGGATACCGCCTCGGCCGTCCGGGGGCAGTCTGCCAGCCAGAAGCTGCACCGGGGGCCAGGGGAGGGGGCGTGCGTTCAGGGGTCAAGGGTGAGACAGTAACACGTTGACTGGATTAGTATATTGGGTAGGGATGGAGCCAAAAACAGCGGGTGAGGTAACATGAGAGAGACAACCAGATACCCAGATAGCAAATGGATATCGCCATATTCATCATATTTCTTCATTGCAGAAAAGTCAGCTGCTGGATACCATGATTAACATCTCTCCTGGATACTGTGATCATCCGTTTTTCTTTCCTTCCTTCCACAAGGGAACACCATGAACCAGGTGCCAGAGCAGGGCTCACACAAATCAGAATCACAGATTGTTTTGTGGGCAGAAACTTCTGTCTGAAGCCAACTGCACATTAATTGGTTTCTCTGGTTGAATCACCGAAACGCAGATCTGTAGTGTTTTCATGTAGCATCACTTAGAATGTTGACCTGGAGGATACGGCCTGCAAGACTTACCGTGCAGACACGTTGGTGGTAAAGCTGGCACAGTCATTTGCATATACCAGTTTAGTGGTACCAGTGATGTCCTCCCACTGGGCTGGGTCAGTGCCACCTGAGGGATGTTGGGTGGAGAGGGGATAGACCAATCAGAGTAGTTCGAAGTGCAGTCACCTGGTTTTTATTGGCCGGTTTTATCAGAGCATTTAAATCCCATGATACTGGGGGTATGTAGGGTAGCACAGGCAGGGCTGCACAGAGACATGGCAACCCCCCACAAAAATTCTACAGAATGAGTCCCCTTCCCCAAACCAAAGCTGCCATCATCCTCAATCACACACTTTCAATTTTGGCTCTTGAAAGCCTTGCCCTTTCTCCCCCCTCATGGGCAGCCCTGAGAACAGATATATGAAAGTGGGATTGGGGAGGGGGGTTATTAATTCTGCTTCATTGTGTTCATATTTAAAGTAGATTTCGTGTTCATGGTTTGCAGTGGGGTTTTGGAAAGACCACAAATGCCTATTTCCTGCTAGCGCCCCCTTCAGCATGGCCCAGTGGATAACACCCCCCTTTTCCTATTTCCTGGCCCTGACTCACACACTGGGTGCCCGGTGCAGTCTCGGCGCCCGTACCGATGACGCTGCAGAGCAGACGCAGGCTGGTGGTGTCGCCCTCCCCCGAGTCACGCGGGCTTTCCCTCCAGGAGGGGGGCAGTGGGATTCGCAGGCCAATGGGCCGGTGGAATTTGCGTCTGCGTGGCTCCACGGTCACCACAGGGCTGAAGGTGGCCTGGTTGCCCAGCAGCTTGGCCACCAGAGCGTCCGGCACTGGCTGCGCCTGCTCGGGGGGGTGGGGAGGGGGCACCACCATTCAGGGTGCAGCCAGGAGGGGGGGTAAAGGACAGAGGAGCAAGAAGCGGGAGGAAAAGACCAGAAACAGGCAGTGAGGGAACAGAAGAGAGACGAGGAATTAAAAGGGGGAGGGGACAGAGAGATGTGGGGCTAACAGTGCATTACAGAGTAAAGAGGGCAGGAGCCAAGGATAGAAATCGAGGAGCGAGTCAGAGAAACAAAGCGTAGAGGGAAAATGGGGGCTTCCTCATCACCATCCAGACGAGCGTCGCCATGAGGGAGGACAGACACACACTGGCAACTCACACGCAGGTTTGCTTTTTTGTATTTTGTTTATTGTTAAAAAAATAACAAAAAGGCATTTATCTGCATTGTCTTTTGCGTAAAAAAACATAAAATATGAAAATGTGGTTGTCCCATTCTATACTACAGCAATGTGAAGGAGTGTTTAGTGTTGGAGAGACATTGCTTAAAAACAAATGTAGAACAGCTCTTAGCCTCTGCGAAACGTGCTAAGTTAATATTACATGTATAATAATAATGGTCCCCTGAAGCATAGCTAAAGCTAGCAAAGATATTTCCAGCATTTTAGAAAGGTTAGCTATTGTTAAATTAATAAGCAAACAAAAGTTCTGCTATTTTACCCGTTTAGCCTGAAGCCAGGCCTCCGTAATTGATATAAAATGATGAAAAAAGAAAAAAACAAGCATTTGGGGTAGTTATTGCGCAAAGTGACTCCTCTGTTCTTCCTCCTGCTCCTCTTCCTCCCATCTCACCTGCAGCCCCAGGCGCACCCTCTTGGTCACCGCTGTCTCGGGGAAGGAGGACTGGACCATCGGCACAAGTTTACTGTTCAGGTGGCCACCTTCCGGGCCAATCAGCTCACTCTCTTGCCGGATACGCGACACCACGGCGAAATAGAGGGGGAAGTCAGTGGAGATGATTCGGCAGATACGTTTCTTCCCCAGTTCCTCCTCGCTCTCCAGGTCTGCCAGAGGAACATCCCAGGAACATGTCATGGACAGAGCTGAGGGTTTTTTTCTTTCAAAATGAGGCCTAATGAGGATTTTATGCTTTGAAGTGTTTTTGCACAGACTAAGTGGTCTGCAGTAGGTCTGTTGGTGGATTTTTATGGCTCCCTACCAGTAACTGTGTTTCAATGGTCCAAAAACCCATTTGAAAAAACAGTGTCCACTGGTTTGGGTAGGAGCTTCTATTCAGATTCCCTTCTCAGATGTATAATCCTTGTTGTTGACTAGTAAGAAAAGGGGAATGTTCTTCTTGTTTTGGATATTTGCTATTCTCCCTACCTTCATCCATGCCATTGAGGATGGTCTCCAGAACATCGTCGCCATAGCGATTCCGGTGCTCCTTCCAGATAGATCCATTCTCACTGCGCAGGACCACCAGTTCCCGGTCTCCGCGGCCCAGTGCCGCAAAATGGGGGATCTCCACAATCACTGGCCTTCAGGAACATTCTCATGGTTATAAATCATTTACATGTATAAGACACCTGCTTTCATACAGGCCTGTTCACCAGCTGAAACCCAGTAAAGTCCTGCAGTAAAGTGTGCAGACAGTTTAGTGGTCTGTGTACTTGAGAAAAGCCTGCATACACAGTCAGTCGTCGCTGATCACTCAGACAAACACTTAAACACCCACGGTTAAACCTACTCATGTATACACAAACGCATCCTTACCCCAGGAACTGCATGCTTGCGGGGCCCAGGGAAATGATGCGGCTGGCCAGGCCCTCCCCTTCCACCAGCGGAGGGGGCGTGGTCAGCTTCTGGGGCTTGGCCAGGCGGCAGGTGATGCGCGTGGGGGCGGCGCAGGTACGTGGCGGGATGATCACGCGCAGCCCGTTGTGCCGGCTCCCACGCATCGACCCTCCTCGCGCATCCACCATGAAGCTTACAAGGAACCTGCCCAAGAGCGAACCAACATTCTGTACTTAGTTCTCACTACTCAGTAACCAGCTGTTACTCAAACAGCTTTTATATTTATACGACTCATAATTTACCTGGAATTTTAACTATGGAAGGAAGCTTCTTAGATTTCCCCAAGCCTAGCTATTTGGCATTCCAAAATCCCACAAGCCATTCTGTTTACAGTGTTAACCAGGGTTTACCCAGCCACCTAAATGACCCATCTGAAACTATCCTAACAGGGGTCCAACAGCTGGCCCCGACGGTGAGGTCCCAACAGAAAGCTAACGGTAACATCACAACCGAAACCACTAAAGATTCCAAGTACTAGAATATACAGCAACCAGCATCTGTTTTATCATGGTCTTTATCACAGTTCCTACTGTCTCTCTCTCTTGACTTAACTGACTCTTTGGACAACATTATCTGCTATATAAATAAATGCAAATAAATAACCGTGAATGTGCCTGTGCACCAGTCCTCACAAAGCTGAAACCAGCACGGGGGCTTCAGTAAAACACCCAAGTGTATAAATAGGCAACCTAAAGTCCTGGAGCTACATAAATTAAAGGTGTTCAATGAGCAATAAAAAATGGTTAGACAAGGACCCAGTGTGGATGGGGCTGGCCACGGGGCTGACGTTGTCAGACGTCTCAGTGGCTGGGCTGCTGGGAATCAGGGAATCCTCGTCATATTCCTTTGGCAGAGGAACTGGAGTGTGCTGAGAGAGAGTGAGAAAGAATAGAGCTGAGGAGGCAGACAAATCAGACAGAGAAATGTCTGTGTGTTACTGTCATGCAACATTACCTTTTATGTGTTATGATTTTATTACTTTATTATTTATAATAATGTATCTATATATACCTGTTCCATGTCCTTCAGGATGACAGTTTCTGGTGAGACACAGGGAATTCTGGGAATAGCTGGAGAGTAGTTCCTGTCAGGATAGCAGAGAAAAGTTTTATCAAGAAGGCTTGCACCACCTTCCCATGAGTCGGACGACCTGCCAAAGCCTTACGCTGTGCCAAATCCAGCATCGTAGTCCAAAGACTTCTTTGGTGACAGAAAGTCCTCATCATGGTCCTTGGTGTCCTCCGTCTTTGAGGACTTGGCCCCATCCATACCCAGGAGCTCCTCACCTGTAGGGCAGGGGTTGTAGATTGAGTCAGACTCCAAGAAAAAGGAGAAGGGTGAAAGAAAACTATGGAGGGGAGGTGGAAGGGTGAGGAAGACACAGAAAGAAACAGCCAGTGGTGAAAGGGTGAGGCAGACAACCAGAGGAAAAGCGCAAGAGAGAGGGACAAGGACTCTGTACTTTGGCAAGAGAAAGTAACACAAGTGGCTAAACCTACGAGCTCATGGCTAATGCTAATGCTGCCCAGCGACAGGGTTAGTGAAGCCAAGGAGAACATGGAGGTAAGTGAGCCAATGGGACACCTGAGAAGGTTTTTCACACCTCAGGGCGTGTGACTAACAAGATCTGACTGCAAGGATATCCCTGGAATGGGAAAGCTTGTTTCCCTGACACTTGGCTACTTGGTTTTCTGCTTCAGAAATGTTCCCGTCTGGGAGAACACCTCCTGAACTCCCGGTTTCAGAGATCAAAAATTAAGAAAGAACCTGAGAGGAACATTTGGGCAACATTCCTTACTGGTTATTTAATACCATCCACAACATTCTGAAAATGCTTGACTTGGATTGTATTTCTAGAATCTCCTGTCCAACCAAATGGCAAGGGGATGTCCCCTAAAACGTTTGGATCATCTGCTGATAGCTGGAGTGGGAGCCACCTAATACCCACAGCACCATCATTGTTCACGGTGTGAAAAATGCTTTCCCACATATGGGGACACAGAGGATATCCTATATAAAAGGTACAAGCTCTGCAGTCCACACCCACTTGCTCCACCTCAGTGACTGAACACATCCTGGTACCTCAGCAGCAGACTGGGTAGGAGCTGGGGGATCACATAGACCACCTACTTTTTTGACAGGGCCGTTAGGTACAGTTGGCATAGCATGGTAACTGGCACACAAATCGAAAAGGAACAGGCGGGTGTGATTGTAACACTGCAAACAAAGACGACTGGAGGTAACAGAGATGCAGGAGTGTAATCGAGTCAATATGGACCCAAGTGAAATTCACACCATGAAGAAAAACTGAATCTTTCAAGCAGAACATAAAATTAACTGTGAATTGGCCACAACCAGTTAGTTCGATCTGAAACATTTTACCTTATTTTGAATAACTGTGTTTCGCTTAGATATTATCCTGGATATTAGCATCATGCAGCAATGTGTTTATCTGTTCCTTTTGGAAACTTCCCACTTCAGATGGACCCAGTCTCACTTTACCCTTTTCAATTGCTGCCAGGTATCCTGGGCCACTAGACCTACATTCAAGCTGGTTTTGCGGATGAAAGATGGCTGATGGCCCTTTTAAAGCCTTGGAACACCATGGTCTTATTGAGAAACACTGTAAGCTTCACTCTCACATAGCATGACTCAGAAAGTGAACTTTTGCTGTATTCCAAAGTTAAATGTAAGAAGCCCTAATGAGTGACTCTCATACCCTACAAACCCCTTAGAGCATCAGCTCGTTCTTTGTCATCTAGTAAAATATGAAGCCTTCTTGAGTAGTTCTATGCAGAGTCTTCACTCAGAATGAAACACAAGGACTCCAGTCACCCTCCCAGCTCCCAAGTTCCCTCAGACCATTTAGGTTTTTCCTACTTTGGCTTCATAATCTCCATGGGGATTAAATATCCTTACACTGGTTGTTATGAGACCTCAATATTTTATGCTGATGAACATATAAAGAGAATAACTTAAGAAGCCAAACCATGGGATAAAAGCTCATACAGTATTTCCACATCGTGAAGAGATCGCAGAGCGGGCGACGCATGGCCGAGCTTAATCACAATGCCATCGGGACTCTGCACGGCAACATGACCGAAGAGAAGCGCACACAAGAAACACACACGAGAAATGCACATGGAAGCTGGCCCACACCGACACCAGCAAATAACACAATACTGGTGTGTGAAACGGTGTAAGGTCCCCAGTGTGTGGCCCAGGAATGTGTGACACCTTCTGACAGGCGTGTTAAGGAGAGTGGTCGACCGCAGCGGGGAGTGAAAATGGAAATACTTACCCCCCGAGCGCTGCGTGGAGCTGCCCGCATGATCAGTGAGGCCATCCCTGCTCTGTGTCAGCGGGACAGCCGGCTCGGTTTGAGTCCTGCGTTTGGTGCATGTGAACGATCTCAGCTTGTGGAAAAGTGAGCGCATTCTTCTGATCTCGACACGGACTAAGTAGCATATGTGCAGAAAGCTGTCTGTATGTCTGTCTGTGAGTGTGGGATGTGACTCCCTCAGACATTGACTTCAACCTTTTCTAAATATAGATATAGTGTTTGGTAATAATCTGCCTGTTACATTATCTGGGATAGAGAAAACAGCATTTATGGGTGGTATCAATGATTTTAAGATCTTTTGTCTTTGATATTTTTGCTTTGATCTGGTTAACTTAATAAAAAAGAGTGCCTTGAAGCAGATATGCTTCTTATTTGGTGCATAGCGTCATGACATTTCCTTTTATATGGACATATGATGTAAATAACATGATCTTACCTTTGTTTGTCTGGTCCTTAATATATCTGAGAGTTTTGGTATTCAGGATAGCAGAGGCTAGTTTTACAGCACATGAATTTGGGTAATAGGAAATTCAGTTTATGTGAATGTGTTCAGGTAAACAAAATGTAATTTGAACACCCATGTTTCTGTAGGGAGGGCGATCGGAGATTAAGTCCCGCGCCGTGCAAAGGAGTCTGTGGGGGCGGGGGGGTCACAGTGTGTCATGGCAGGCCGAGTCGGGTGACATTCACAGAGCGTGTTTGTTTCCTGTATCCCGGGCCTCCTTTCAGCATTTTTGTACATGGCTCTGTTGTGTGTTTTGGCAACCAGTAGACCCCGAGATGCACCCTGACAGAGAGCAGGCGCCAGGCGAAGGGTTAGAAAGCACTGGCCCAGGGCCTAGAACCCTGTGTGGTGCAGTTCTGCTTCCCAAGCCACTAAACCACCCCAAGGCCTGTGCCACGTGCACATGCCACAAGGGCTGCCATCGCGGACAGGAGCAGCGACCGTGTGCCCGGCCATCAAGAGCAGCACTGGGCAAATTGGCATAAATACAAATCTCACACACAGATATATCCTGATAAGCTTAATCGTAGTGGAAGATGAGGTGGCAGGAAACTCGTGAAGATAATTTCAAGCCATCAGAACTTGACGCAGCCATGTTCCTTTTTGTTTTGCTTCCAGAAGATTCTATGTCAAAAAATAAATCCAAAAAATAAATCTCCTCGTCCCATGATGTCCTGATGAAACAGTTCGGTATGTGGGGGTGTTAGAGATCTCTCTTTTGGCTTTGGAGAGCCAGTGAAACATAAACCCCAAAAGGCCCCGCATCAGCCAGCCCCCTTTCTGCTAAAGCATTCCAATTAGGTACTCTGCTAGTGGGGAAGGGTGACATTGCCCAGAGGAAGGAGAAGCAGAAGAAGTAATTGACCAAAAGTACTTTAAGGAGCGTGGCAATGGGCCTGCTACAGAATGTCTAGTGGACCAGGCCAATAAAACCTGATACCTGAGGCTACAAACCTCAGAGCTGCTCAACTAACTTGCCTCATTAATCATTGACAGGGAGCCCCAATGCATTAAATCTAGTAGCGCCGAGGCACGAAAATCTGACCCTCTTTCTAAGCTTCATCCATGTCTAGCCGTTGGTTTGTCAGTAAAGTCACCTTAGTCCACCGGAGGGCACTGCTGCACTCTATGTCCTACTGCACACAACATGTTGGGGTTAGTGAGGGGCAAAGCCTGGTGAAGGACTGGCTGAGGTTAAATGTCATTGGCTGTGGGGAGGAGGGTTAAAGAACACATGGAGTCATGACCGCATGCCAATGAGTAAAACACCACCACCGTTGAAGTGAACACAGAGACGAGGAGCAGAGGTCACTATATCACTAGAAGCTTGAGAGAAACAGAGACAGGGAAGAGAGAGCAAGTGAGAGAGAGAGCTTGAAATGAACCACATGACTGCTGACCACCAACAACTGCACAGACACATGAGGAGGAGACTTTCATACCTAGCGTTAGCTGTGCAATTCCTAAAAAAACACAAGAGAGGCAGCGTTTAGAAGTAAGCGGTTAAAAAGATTTTCATATTCACGAATGGTTCCTCCTTGCAACTATTACCACAAAATGGTGTGAATTCCCTTTCAGCAAGGGCCAAAAATTGCTACATTCAGAAGAACAATCCAAGCTAAGGTACTGACTACTCACGATTCAGCTGTAACATACACAAAGCTATGGAGCCTTCCAGCACAGATTAATCTACAGCATCTTAATGAAGGTTAGATGATGTAACTGACCAAGGGTAAAGATTTTGGTCTTGCAGACCACACTTCTATATGTTCTTAAGCCCCGCTGGCTCCACAGTAAGTTACCCATTACTTTGTCATTGTGGCCTTGCTTCCCACCCTCTGTCACACAGACTTCACACTTTTCCAGGTGGAGACGCTGCAAGCAGTGGTAGCTTACAGCATCTATGCTCATCAGCCTCTCCCCACACACACATATACACACACACACACTCACACACACACACACTCATACACACACACACACGCACGCACGCACGTGTAGGGTAAACATATCCTTATGGGGACCGCTCATTCATTTCAATGGGAAAAATGCTAATGCTAA
>JAODJU010000040.1:36142681-36174575 GCA_026776725.1 Gnathonemus echidnorhynchus
TGGGGACATTGTGTCCCCATAAGGATAGGTAAACCCGCTCGCACACACACACACACACACACACACACACACACACACACACACACGTCCATGTAGATTAGGAGGCGCTGTGGCATATGTGTGCATGAGGTTTTTTGGGGGAGGGGGTTGTTCTGCATAAATGTGTCTGGTCTCTTACCTTCATCTTCTGATACATCCAAGATCTCATCCACTGTTTCTGGGAAACTCATGCGGTGTTTCTCTGTTGTGGACTTAGAAGAAAAAAAAAAAACAGGAGCCCGGATCAAAACAATGCAGAACAAATGTCAATGGGATAAAAAAAAATATGCAAACGTGCACAGCCATCACTTCCTGAAACATTATCAGTGCGCAGTCATGCTTGACCTTGATGTCCTGTATATGTATATGTGTATGTGTGTGTGTATATATGTATGTATACACACACACACACACACACAAACACACACACACACACACACACACACGCGCACACACACGCGCACACACACACACACACACACACACACACACACACACACGAGTATGTATGTAATATATCTGTACATAACCTTTATAAGTGACAAAGACCTTAAATACTCAGTCAAATCAAGAGAGATTTCCCTCAGACAGCCAAGCAGCAGCCCCAAAGAAACAAAAAATACTTTTCAAACCGCTAAGCAAGGCCCTCACCATGGACACAGTATCATCCGTGACCAGCTTCAGCACGTCAATGACGGAGATGTAGCCCAGGCGTTTGGCAATGGCCAGGGCTGTGGTGCTGCTCTGAGAGGGAGAGACAGGCGAGGGACGTCATTCAGCAAACTCATGGGCACCTCAGCCACACGGAGAAGCTCACTTTGGCTAAAAAATGTGAGTGGGGCTCAAGTGCAGCCAATAAAAGGGAGTTCACTGGAGGAACCCAGGGTAAGAGTTGAAGCAAGGATGTTTCCTCAGGAAATCGAGTAAATACAGCGAGATCTGGCCTATAGTTGAGTACTTACTAAGAGAATATAGTGAGTACAGCGAGGTATTATACACAAAAGAAAGTAAGAAT
Organism: Gnathonemus echidnorhynchus; assembly: GCA_026776725.1. Lineage (NCBI taxonomy): Eukaryota > Metazoa > Chordata > Actinopteri > Osteoglossiformes > Mormyridae > Gnathonemus > Gnathonemus echidnorhynchus. The sequence goes on from JAODJU010000040.1 coordinate 36,143,736, forward strand.
ACTTTCTAAGGGAATATAGTGAGTACAGTGAGATATTATACACAGAAGAAAATAATTACGAGTACTCACTAAGGTACTTATTAAGAGAGTGTAGCGAGTACAGTCAGATATAATCCACAGAAAAAAAAAGTTAGAGTTCGTACTAAGGAAGTTTACTATTTGCCTCACTTGTACGTCACTTTGTATAAAAGTGTCTACTAAATAAAATAAACCTAAATGTAAATCCAGAAAATTAAGGAGAATTTATAAAGGAGGATCTACCTAATATAGCGAAACACAATCCAGAGAAAATAGAAGTTAAAAGTAATAAAGATAACTAGAGTATATCATGAAATATAAACAGAAAAGGAAATATAAATGACAGCATTAACTAACTCTAGAAAGTAACATGAGTAACAAACAGGACGTTAGGGAATATATTACGGAAAGAATGACTAAGAAAACAAATGGGAGGAAAGCAGCCAGCAGACAGAGGATGACAGTGCAAAAGGACATAAGGCAAAGGTGAGGCAGAGAGTGCAATGTTAGGTAAAATACTCACAGTGGTGGTCTCGTTAGGCAATGCTCCGTGCTTCAGTAATAAGGTGACAATATCCGTGTGTCCTTGTTGGGCTGCTTGGTGTAGTGGAGTGTACCCCACCTAAGAGATGAACGAATGGTCGAGGAGTGATAAGCTTATCAGCACTGTTCTCGGAATGGAATGACCACTGATCTGGCAGCAGCTTCTCCATCCCCACAAAGCATCATATCAATACCATGTTTTGAAATGGTATTGAATTTTCTTAAACACATGACTCAGTGTAATACCATCTTTGACCAGCAGGTGACACATGCTCCTATGCTTGGTTAATGAGGGCACATCTACAATTTTCCTAAGCTAGTGTGTTGAGCGGAGGAGTTAAAGGTCTTACCCTCGTCTTGCAGTTGACATTGGCCTGCTGCTGCAGGAGGAACTTTACCATTTTGATGTTGCCATAGTGACACGCCACATGAAGAGGAGTGTAGCCCATCTAAAAATAAAAGAATTTTAACGAAAGTCGAAAGGAGCTTGTACACGGGCGAATGGGACACAGGAAACTAGAGACATGTGAACATATGGAATATCTCTGAAATATGAGAAAAATGTATTCAAAAACTAAAACTCAGACTTTTGTGCAGCAAATGATTCAGTTGTATTGTACTGAATAACATTTACGCATTCTTTTCTCATATCAAATGTTAACCCCTTCCACTCTGATTTTGTGTAGTACTATGTAACTTTTTGCTTTGTGTGGTATTTTCAATCTATTTTACTGATATGCAATTTAATAGAAATGTTACCTTTAAATGAGAAGATACTTTAAAATGGTACGAAAGTGCATTAAATATGGAAGGGAGATGATTTGATTCTGATGGCCAAGAGTGACATTTCCATAATAATTTGTAGTTCACACTTTTAGCTTGACTGACTGTAATTAATACAGCTGGATCACTGCTTATTTATCACTCTGAAGCTCTGAAGCCAGAGTCGCCCCCCCTGGGTTACAACTCCATGCCCCCGACGGCATCACTAGCCGCTTGCCATCTGAGGCCGAGCGGCGTGGGACTCACCCGTGTGGCTGCGACAACAGAGGCGCTCTGCTTCACCAGGATGTCCGCGATGCCCAAGTGCCCCTCCTGAGCCACCAAGTGCAGTGGGGTGAGTCCACTCTGGGGGATTCATAGGGGGGCGGGTCAGGTGGCAAGCCACAGACTCACAGCTCCACACGCTTAATCTTCTTTTTTTTTTTAAATATACATGCTTAACTGACAAAAAGGGGGCAGGATTTTAACCTCGCTTCCCCTATGTCCATCCAGTTTGATGCTCAGCTGGCGTTTCCACCTAAAAAACACCTCAAGTGGGCAGCTTTTGGCTGAAGTGGCCCAGTCCACTAATTCTGTGTCCCTTTTATGAGGAGCTTGCAGTGCCAGCTTCAGCATCTCCAGCAGCCGTTTCTCTCTTCACTCCTCACCAAATTATTTACATAACCCAAATACTTCACACTTCCCAGAGCCTTGCCTGTCATTATGATTCCCTTGCTTAGCCAGCAGAAATCTTTATCCTACAGCTGCACATTCTGTTGGAGCTACTCAGCTTCAGGTTCCTGCAGAGCGGTGTGTCCTTGAAGGACCCTCACCTTGTTGCCCAGGTTGACGTTGGCCTGCTTGGAGATGAGCAAGGAGACCATGTCGGGGCGCCCCCCCTGGGCAGCGAGGTGCAGGGGTGTGACCCCCTGCAGTGATTCAGCGTTGGCTGACGCTCCGTATTGCAGCAGGCTGCTGGCCACCTCCACCTGGTTCTGTTTGGATGCGATGTGCAGGGGAGTGTAGCCGTTCTGAAACAGAGTGGGCTTGTGTAAGTCCTCCAGCTTCCTTACGGCCTTTAACGATTACTAAAGCCCCATGTATTCTACAACGCTAATAAAGTCTATGTTATAAGAATTCTGCAATCAGTACATATATCTATTCATGTCAGATGGTCGGTGTGCAAAATTTTTCATACTGTTTCTTTAATTGTATGTGTACATATGCATATACGTATATTCCACCTTCATTGTGTTTAACACTATATATTTCTTATTCCTAAGATTATACCATTTAAATAATTTATATCACACTTAATATAGGTTTCATATATTTATTCATTGTCTGGATACGTATTTGGATATATATTTCTGTTGGCTTTTTTTCCTGTAGTTTTTTTTTGGGAAACATCACTTAGGGAGTTATTTATTGCGTTTTCTTGTACCTGTCGGGTGCAATAACAATAAAAGCAACCCATCCCATCCCATCCCATCCCATCCCAATCTGATCAATGTCCAGTTGCTATGCAGCTCTTACTCGGGCAGCACTGTGTGGGGATCCTCCTTTGCTAACCAGCAGTTTGACCACGTCCAGGTTGTTGTGATGCACAGCCACATGAAGAGGAGTCAGTCCATTCTGAGGAGGAGAGAGGTGCATTTTAGAGGGCTGCACATTCCGGATGCACGGTTCCTGACGTACGGCTGGCGAACGCTAACCTTCCCTGCCGCGTTGGGGCTGGCTCCTCGCTCCAGTAACAGCTCCGCTACCTCCACCATGCCATATTTGGACGCCACATGGAGGGGAGTGAAACCTTTCTGCAAGTGGTTGAGACAGGAAACGGGAGCATCGCAGAGTGAGGACAGGAAAGATGATCGTCATTAAAAAACAATTAGTGTAAGTATTAGTCTATTTATGAGCAACAGGGTCACTGCAGGAACAGGATGGCCATTAAAAAAGAGGGTCATCACAACATGTGAGCGAGGCCTTCCTGTTCAGGGCCAGCAGTGAACACCTTGGTCATCTTGGTCTGCTGGGCCTCCATGTCCAGGAGGATGCTGGCCGTTTGGACGTGGCCCTCGCGGGTGGCGATGTGTAGGGGCGTGTGTCCCGCTGTGGTGCTGGCGTTGGGGTTGGCCTTGTGCTCCAGCAGAAGCTTCACCAGCTCCTTGTGTCCCATGCGGGAGGCGCAGTGCAGGGGAGTCTGGTCGTCCTAAGGAGGGGGATTGTGGCATCATCAGGGAGGGCAAATGGGCAGGGCCGTGTTGAATGAATTGCATCATGTGACGCTTTTGTGCCAGTCACCGCTTAGAAATTATACGGACAGGACGAAAGGTTAGTTCGCTGTTTCGCAGGTGGCCTTGGGGTCTTAGTACAGCTCCGTCTTCAGGACCCAGGCTGTTTTACCAAATTTCCCCACAAGAGCACAAACTGCAAGGCAACACTCATATAAACATCACAGGGGCTCCTTCTTTCCTGGAGGTGATTCCAGACAAACGGGGAAGGCTGTCAGCTGCAAACTCCCTTTTCACATTAGGGATTCACACCAGATTAGTCATACAGGCAAATGCTCTCACAGCCGTATGCCAAAGCAGAAAGCCGACGTTCAGGCTCGGGCCCTCGTTTTCAAAACTGCTGCCCGATTTGTGAAGCTGTCAAAAGGCACAAATATGTGTTGTGGCTATAATTACCAGATTAACAGCACAGGCTGACTCAGAGGTATGCAGGCTGGCTTGGGGGCGGCACTGCAGCATCACACCTCACGGGCCCGACTCCCCACAGGCCTCTATGTGTGACGTTAGAATGCTCTCCTCGTGTTTTTGTGGGTTTCCTCCTGTTTCAACAGCTCTAGGATCACCATGCTACCTCTAGCAGTTACGGAAAACAATCACCAAGAGTATTTCTCCAGTTTTCCATCTTGTAACTACTGTATTCTCAAAAAAAGTGCACTCAGCAACAGTTTCTGAGTGTTATCTTTTAAATAAGTTGCCTTATTTAAATCTCAACTCAGCTTGGCTATTCAGCACAAAATCCCCTCTGCTGTGTAAAGTGATCCGTGTTTAATGGGCTAATCTCGGCTGGGCACCACAATGCTGTAACAGGCATTTAAATGCTGTTATCATTGGTGCAAATGCTTCAGCATGACCTACATAGTTTGCATATTGTGTGTCAGAGCTGCACCATGCCTCTGGGAGGGGGGGGTCTGTGTATACAGGCTTCTGCCCCCCCGCAATCTCCCCATTCACACACACCAGTCAACCAGCATCTCCACAGAGGCAAACATCACTTCACAGGTGCCTTGACACATTTGGATTTACCCAATTATCACTGTGTAACGGTTAGGGTGGAGGGGGGGGGGGGGTTTGTAAATACCCCAAATATAGCTGGACTGGCCTCCTGTCTCTGTCTTGGCATCAATTCCACCCTCGCCCCCTGCCTTGGGGAGTATTGTGTAGTGCTATTTTCCGGAAGCCTCCAGTCTTTAAAAGCTAGCTGCTGTGTGAGCTGGAGCGACTGGCTTGAGATGGGACACCCATCGGTGGCTGTCCGCTGGACGGGGGCCCTTTTCGGCACGGCGGGGAGGCAGGGATCGGCGTGGGAGCCGGTGATGGATGGTGTCTGGTGTTTGCCGGGAGCCTTTGTAGGCCGGGGCGAGCGGCGTTTTGCTGATAAGCGGGAAACATGACGGCGAGGGATCGCAGTCGGGGGGGGGGGGGGCGGGTAGGAGTCGGCTCATTATTCTGCTGTAAAGTGCTGATGCTGAGAGCAGCCCCTGTGTCTTCTGCCTGGCATGTCTGCCACACCCCCCACCCCCCCGGACCTCCTCCCCTCGCACCTTGGCTTTGGCGTCCACCTGCGCTTTGTTCTGGAGCAGGAACTGGGCCACCTCACAGTGGCCGGCCCGCGAGGCCATGTGCAGCGGCGTCTCCACTTTCTGTCCACAAGCAGGCAGACCGAAGGAGACCGTCAACAAAAGCGTGCATGTTTACAATAAAACAATACAGAAAACATGCTGTCCTATTTCATGCATTTCACTTTATTATTTTGTGAATATATACACACACACACAAACACAAATACATATATTTTTTAATACATATAAATATGCATTTAAATGTATAAATATACATTATTATAATTATAATGATCCATGACACATCGGTGTGTAATTTGGTGACAAAGGCTCGGTCGGGGGGGGGCTCACCACGTTAGAGGCGTTGGGCGAAGCACCTTTCTGGAGCAGAATCTTGACGATGTTCAGGTGTCCCATGAAGGAGGCCACGTGCAGTGGGGTCAGGCCCGACTGCGGAATCGCACACACACGCATGCTCAGTCCACGTTTTCATATCTTTGTGGGGACTCTCCTTTCATTTCTATCTTCATAACCCTAATCCCAACAATGACAGCTTTAACCCCTACCCAGCCCTAACCTTAACCAACCTAACTAACCAAACAGAATGCAAGACTTATGGCATTATTAATTTTTTGATTGCAGTCGCAATTTTTTCTTAAATTGAGTTTTGCCTTGTGGGGACCCAAAAGGTGGTCCTCACAACATCAAAATAACAGGTTTTTAATCACATTGTGGGGACATTTAGTCCACACAGTGTAAAACATACATGCGTACACATAGTGAAATTTGGTGGGGTCTTGATAAATTGATGCCTATTCAGTTAATTCCCCCACATAATTGGGACACATAATGTAATATAATATATATATGATCTTAACCACACGACCACACACACACACACACACACACAGACACACACACACACAGAGCTCCCTTTAAAAGTCACTGGAGTGTCAGACAGTCCCATGCCTCTACTATGACCCAGCTCTGACACTAGGGGGCAGAGTCAGGTCATTCATCCATCCCACTGGTCCCCAACAGGCCGCACCTCTGTCACACCCCATGCATCCGGGTGCTTCCTCCGTTACAGCCTCACTCACCTCTGTCACCGCCTCCAGAGAGGCTGAGTGCTTCAGCAGCAGGTCCATCACACGGATGTGGTTCTTCTTGCACGCTATGTGCAGTGGAGTGAAGCCGTTCTGGGGGTTGGGTACATGAAAATAGACTAACCCTCATGGCACACACTGGACACCTGTGCAATATGTACCTGTGACCAGCAGGGGGCAGTAAGCCCAGTGCAGAGTGGAGATGGCCCATAGAGGGAGCCAGAGAGTCAGAAAATGATTATTACCAACAGTCATGTACAGATTGCTACGGGATGAGAATTAATCCGTTAACAGCGGCGTCTGGATGGATTAGTACTGGCACCACAGCAGCTCAGTTTGTGTAAGATTCTTGTCTGTTGCTATGGTGAACAGGTCCACATGGACAGGAGACTATATTAACACCCCTGGGATGCATCCAGATTGGGAAGCTGGGAAAACAACCAAGACAATGTAACGAAGGACAGGATGGAGGGAAAACTGAGAGAAGGGGAAAGGAGCTTCTGCACGTCATTGCTCTGCTGCCAATGAGGACGGCTTTACATCTTAAGCAATTAATAATGGATTACCGGTGTGTACCGGAAAGATGTCCCCTGACTTCACACGACCCCCAAACCATACACATCCTCCCCCATCTCACGATACATGAGAAAGATGTATGGATGTGTGAATAAGGAGGAGGCAGAACGTCATGCCAAACAACAAGCTAACCCACAGCAGAGTCCATGGGCAAACATGTGTGCTTATTGCTTACGATTAGAGCCACTAGGGGGAGGAATCATTTCTGGATTCCTTAAACCCCCCTGGGGGAGATATTAAACAAGTAGAGTGATAATAACCCACTTGGCAGTTTTTTCATTAAAATCAATGCTAATTAACAGCTAGGTGCTTAAAATTCTCTGGGGCAGTCAGAGATCACCCATCAAGATAAGAAGGAACGCACCAAAATCCAAGGTCATATGTCTGCTCTGATTGTTATATATGTATAATACATTTGATGATTGTTTGTCATGGGATGTGTGTGTTTCCTACTCAGGCGGTTAGGGGGCACCGACTGACCAGGGCTCGGGCGTTGGCCTTGGCTCCTTTGTCCAGCAGCACCTTGGCCATGCTATGGTGGCCACAGTGGGCCGCCACGTGCAGGGGGGTCAGGTGGTCCAGCGTGATGTCGTCGATCTCGGCGTTGTACTGTAGCAGCTGCCGCACACAGTCCATATGGTTCCCCTGGGCAGCCATGTGGATGGGGGACAGGCCATTCTGCAAGGGGAGGCAGGCGGTGACGTGTGTCAGGAAATAAGGGCCAGATACTCCCCCCCCCGCATCCCAGCCTAAAGTTTTGAACAGACAGTGACAAATTACAGCGCAAGCACTTTTCCCAGGGTGAGTCATGCCTCCCTAAACTCTCGTCTGAGGGACAGGGAATGCAGCTAATGTCACAGCACTGGTTCAGAAGGTGTTAAGGTGCAGCACACCTGTCTCTGGTGGGGGGGTGGGGGGGGTCACAGGCAGCTGCTAAGGCAGGCTGTCGTACCCCTGCTGAGGGCAACTTATTTAAATAGGTGTAAGTGGGTTGCAGGTGGCAAGCTAGGGACTTGAAGATTTCATGGGCCCTTAAATATTAAAACTATAAAATCAGTTCTGAGAGTTTCTCTGGGAAATGATAGTCTGAAAACATACTTGGAGAAATTTAGCTTCATCATCATCATCATCATCATCAAAAATGCTCCTTAAGCTAAATGGAAAATGGACAGATGGATAGACGAATGGAAATGTGTCTGCACTTAGCACTTGGGGTTATTTTGTTTATTTTTAGACAAAGCGTCCAGCCTGTTTTCTTTGCAAAAAGCATTTTTCTTTTTGCTGAGACTCCTTGGCAATGTGAATCATTCATCATGCTAACGAGGGTGACTGAAATAGAAATACGATGGCGGAGAGAGAGCGAGAGAGACGGAGGGAGCGGGAAAAAAGAAACATCAGTTGCAGGGAAATGGTGACTGTTGGAAGGTTTTTGGAAACTTCCGGAGCTATTGCTAAATGCAGTGCCAAACTGCAGTCCTGCCCCTCAGGGACCCACCTTGGTTTTAGCCTGCATGGGGGCTCCGTAGTCCAGCAGGATTTCGATGACTCGCACGTGTCCATTACGTGCTGCACAGTGCAGAGGTGTCAACTCGTCCTTTTTGAGGGAAACAAGAAGAACTGGCTCGTTAGGCGTCTCACAGCTCTGGGGCACATCTCTTAAAGGACTGTTAAAAGATCAGCGGTAACGTGTCAGCGCTAAGCCAGTCTTTTGTATATGTGTCCAGCCGTGGTTCTGTTTGTGTTTGATGCATTAGTCACTGGTTTAACAGTCATTGGACTATCAACACTCATTGCTATAACAGTCATAAACACAACAGTAATAAGAGAAACAACTGTTACTGTAACAGTCATTGCGATGTAACACTCATCAGTGTGACTGGCAATGTTATCACGCATTAGTGAGACTGTGGTAAGAGTAGCACCCATCAGAGTGACTTTGCCAAAGGTAACACTAATAAGCGCGAGAGTCATCAGTGTAACAGTCGTCAGGATAATAGTGATCAGTGTAGCAGTCATAAAGATGTAACATACATCAGTGTAATAGATACATAATAGCTACAGTAACAGTGTAATTTGTAGAATATGGCATCAATCCTTGTCCTTATTATAAGCCGCTTTATCTTTAGCACGGGGGCCGGTGCTGCATGGAGTTGTGTACCTTGGTCTTGGCATCTATCTGTGCCCCTCTGTCCAGGAGCAGTCTGACCATGATCACGTTCCCCCTTCTTGATGCGATGTGCAGGGGCGTGATGCCATTCTGGGAAACAGAGCGACACACACACACACACACACACACACACAAAAAGCAGACGGGACTTTAGTTTTTCCGCTCTTCTTATGAAGATAGCAATCAAAGCCTTTCCGCAGCCTGAGGGGGCTACAGGGCAGAGGGGCAGGAAAGGGGCAGGGGTCAGACTGTACCTTGGGGGTGAAATTCACGTCGGCCCCTCTATTGAGGAGCAGCTGGGCCACATTGAGATTCTCATAGTGAGCAGCGATATGCAGAGGGGTGAAGCCCGTCTGTGTGGAGGGGGGGTGGACAGAAATTTTATAACAAGCAACATGGTTTTCACTGATTGATGATTGCTGCAGGGTAACAGTCAAGCTTTAACACTAGTTTAACTACAGTAAGCACACTGATAGTGACGTTAAACATGGACATCGAAGGAGGAGAGCAAAGGATGTGATAAACAGACACACAAGCACCTCCCAAATTTCTGCCCAGCATCCCGCCCCCAGTACCTTGCTCAGGACGTCCGCGTTGGGGTCGTTCTGCAGCAGTACGGCAGCGGTGCGAGTGTCGTCGTTGCGGGCGGCGATGTGCAGCGCAGGAAGGCGTACCTTGCCCTTGGTGCCATAGCTGATGAGCAGGGCCACTACATTCTCGTGCCCCTGCTGGAGCGCCACTGCCAGTGGGGTGAAGCCGTCCTGCCGATTGGACAGCCGGGCGCCACGGAGACAATGGGAGACAGAGTGCAATCATTAAAGCCCAAGCAGCCGGGCACTTTAATGAGCACAACTGTTATTGCACTGGATTGGATTTGCTGCCGATTTATTTGTTTCTGTCATTGGTTTGTTTGTGGGCCTGATTATTCATGCAGTGATGTGAGCTCCTGCAACAGAACAGTCTGGGATCTGTTTGCGTTAAGTGGTGACTGCACAATCTATCAGGCAAAAATTTTAGCTAAATACCAGTAACTCTCTAAAGCAAAGCCCATTGTTGTGTGATTACTAATTTCCTATTGTTTGTAATGAATATTTAAATCTATCCCTCCACCTTCCTTTTTGATCACAGGATTTACAGGACAACCACTAAGATGTGATAAATACAATTTTTTTTTTAGTGTATTGTTTTTAAACCAGTTTTTCAGTAATGGATGGTTTTCAGTGGTCTTCCTCACAAAAAGCAAGAACAGATAAGGCAGCTGTAGAAAATACATCCCTTGTGTTCTTAGGTAATAAACAGTGTGTGGCACAGTGGTTAAGATCCCTCTGTAACTCACTCCTGGCTCCAGTCCCAGCTTGGAGCTGTCACATGCCTTCCAGAGAAATATACATATAAATTGTTATAAGTTTTTTTGCAGCAAATTGGTCTGTGCAGCTAATTATCAGTCGACTGACTGACTGATGTGGTGTGGAGTTTGAATGTTCTCCCCGTGTTTGATAAGCATGTCGTTGTGTGTTTGTGCCTGCTGTTGAGCTGGAAACGGATCGAGAATATTGAGCAGGTCTGAGAAATATGGTATAAAATGTGACATTATTTCTGATGTAAGTGCTCTGGAATATTCTGCTGTGTTTGCCGGCATTTGTACATGACGATGGGCAGTATGAGGTATGGACAACGTGTCTGACTGTATTTTACAGTGTGTAAAGATCATGTTTGTAAGCTCCTCATCACCTGCTGCCTTTAGGGTTAACGGCTGAGACACAGTCTGGCAGGTTTGATAAAGTGCATGCTGAAATGCGTTAGTGTGATATGAAAAATGCCGGCATGCGATTTCAGGCCAGGCTGCAAGCGGCTGGCAGGCCTCGCGGTCCCGTGGGCTTCACCTCAGTGGGGATGCTCTGATTGGCCCCGTTCTCCAGAAGGAACTTGACCACCTCCAGGTGGTTCTCCTGGGCGGCCATGTAGAGTGGAGTGAAGCCCTTCTGCAAGGGACAGATGGACGCAGACACACATAAGCGTGTAACGTTTTCATTTCTGGGTTCTTCCTGGCACTGGCCTGAGGCTCATAATCATTTCTAAAAACAGCCCCAGAAAAAGTCAGAAGCAGATACGATACAATAAGTTCCTCTCTTCCTAAACAAATAAGGTGATGATGTAATATAAGGGGTTTCCACAAGGAGTTTCCAGCATTGTGGGGATATTTCACACATTATGCCCAGTTGTATTTGTCACATACCATTGTAATATGGAATTAAAACTCATTAAAACATGCTACACAATCCTGGAACACCAAGTGCCGAAAGAACGAGCAGAACCCTTTCGGAAACCCCCTTAAACTGAATGTATTCTGCGATGCTGCTCACCTGTGATTGGGCGTTGACATTCGCCCCATAATTCACCAGTTCTGTTACCACCTGCTCCTGGCCTGCCAGCGAGGCTATGTGTAGAGCAGTGTTTCCTTTCTGTGGGTACAGGGGGTCCCAGGTAAACATGGAGGAGTGAGGGTAAAAACAGTGTTTCAGTAAAGACTGCATAACTTTGTCCTACTATTACTTACAAGTGTGTATTATTTTTTTTTATTTGGTGATCAGTGGTCATTGTTGACACACCACACAACAATGAAATGTGTCCTCTGCATTTATCCCATATGTGACATCGTGACATAGCAGGGGGCAGCTAATTCAGCGCCCGGGGAGCAGTGCTTGGGGGTAACTCAGCCGTGCCTTGCTGGTTGGGGATTCGAACCAGCAATCTTTCATTTACAAGTGCGCTTCCCTAACCACTGTGCATAGCTGGAATTATTGCTATCTGAGTGGAGCTGTGTAGTCTGTGAGTAGGAGTGTGGTGTGCACCTTGGTGGTGGTCTCCAGCACGATGCCGTTGTGCAGCAGCTCCAGGACCATCTTGACATGACCCTCTTTGGAGGCCAAATGCAGCCCGTTGAGCCCATTCTGAGGGAGGAGAGAGAACAGAGCGGACTTCACGCTGGACTGGTTCCTCCAACAGACAAGCACGCAGGAACACATTCCTCACAGCACGGATGCTCGGCATCCATGTGACAACACGTTTGAGCATCTCCCGTGTGACATGAGTCACAGTGACACTCATCTCTGGCACATTCACACAGTCACATTACAGACATTACATTCATCAAACTTGTTAAATAAAAACAAACCCTACATTCATCCCACATTTCAGTATTCCGTCTGGAGGAATGCCGCTCAAACACAACGGCAGGACTGGAACCCACATCCTAAGCAGTGTTAGGCAGCAGTGTTACTCACTGAGCCACTGTGGTTTACGTAAATCCTTTTTCCACCTCATATATATCACACACAGGAACAGGCACAGACACCCAACAAGATCCAAACCTAGAACTTAAGCTGAAGGACCAAACTCAAGAACCATGAGTCCCACCAGGCCAAGGGTGAAAGGTAAAAAGTGAGACATGGAGACAGATCACGTGATTGACGGAGGGAGGGGAGCCTCGGCCCTCTGGCGTGGTGCCTCTCCCTGCGGGGCAAGTGGGGGGGCAGCCTCGTCCCAGGAGCAGCATGTTCCGCTGCGACAGATCAGCCGAGCGTGGATAGCAGGCATTGTGCCACCTGTGCGCTGATGCCTGACCGTGACGGTGCCCTCCCTGTCTAAACTACCATTCCGTCATTAGCTCTCAGCAAAGCACTCCCCCACTCAGGTCCTGCCGCCAACATTGGTGCTCAGATGTTACTTTTCCAAGTTATTTGCGAGTTTGACAGCCTCTCCCAGAAAATCGTTCAGTGCATGGCTAACAATTCCAGGATATTTTACGGGAGAAATTCTGTGGGTGTTTCTATTAGAGGAATCATGGCAGGGCACCTCTTGGGACAGCAGCCAATTCCATTCCATCCTTCTGACTTCTTAACCAGTTATCTACCTGCCACCTGCTCCAACACAAGGTAAACACAGTCACACACACACTCACAGTGAAACACAGACAGACAGACAGACAGACACACACACACACACACACACACACACACACACACACAGCCTGATTTATCCCAGGCTGCTCTTCTGACAGCTTGGCATTGCCAGCATTCTTGGGGGGTGCCAACAAGGAAGATGATGTCAACAAAACTGGCGGCAATGGCTAGGAAGAGGATGAGGATGAAGAAGGAGGGATGGCACAGCCCACAGGCTCTGGGATGGAAAGAATACGAGCAGTGTGGGATAGGTCTGACCTCACACAGCCTTCCTCCAAACCTACAGGACATGTGAGGTTGGACCTTTCCCACAGCACTGATATTCTGCTCAGTCTGGAGAGCACGGCACACCATCACACTGCTGCAGGAGAAGAGTGGAGGGAGCGGGGGACAGAGAGGGAGACAACAAATGGGAGAGTAAGAGGTTGATTGGGAATGGAGAGTTTTAAAAAAGTACTGGGGGTGGAGGTAGAGGCATAATATGATGGAGGTACATTATGATGGAGACACAGGATTATGGGAGAACACAGGATGGAGATACAACATGATGAAGGCTTAACATAATGGAGGTACAACATGATGAAGGCTTAACATAATGGAGGTACAACATGATGGAGACACATTACTGTGGAAGAACAGATGAGAGATAAAACATTATGGGAGTACAACACAATGGAGGCATAACATAATGGAGGTACCACATGATGGAGATATAATATTATGGAAGAACACATAATGAAGATACAATATAATGGAGGTATAACAGACTCAAAGATCATTCATAGAAAGAAGAATTACACATATGTGTCACTCACCAACCTCTACCTAACTACCTTACCCCACTATAACCGACCTGTACCTAACTACCTTCCCCCACTATAACCGACCTGTACCTAACACCTTCCCCCACTATAACCGACCTGTACCTAACTACCTTCCCCCACTATAACTGATCTGTATCAAAAAAATTGTTTCCAAACCGCCCATTTTACATTCAAAAAAATTCATCAATGAACTTGAAAAAAAAAAAAAAATTTAATTAAAACGTTAGTTCATTTTCTGATAATGCAGTTTATCACAGTATGTTACTGAATTTTGAATTGGGCATGTTTATGCATTATTAACAAATTGCAGCTATATTTGTTACTTAAGCTGTCCACAAGGTGTCACTCTATACCACACCACATCTCTTGCAGCAACATAACATACTACACACACTGATAATCTCACTCCATTCTGTCCCTTAATGCACCAGGTTCATGCTTCTTTAGGAAAACAAAAAGAAAAACCTTGCACCCTACAAATGACTGCAGCTGACCTATCAAAGCACATCTCTCTTCACAAGCGGCTAGTGAGTAGAGATAAAATCGACTATTCTCTCTATACCATCCATGGTTAAGTGATCAATTGAGGACTTCATGCATCTTCATTAATTTCCTGTGTTTGCTCATGAAAGTCACAAAACTGTGCAGACATGTGATGTGGGTTTCAAATGAAAAGAATGTTTAAATTAACTTCAGGTTAAAATCAGCCAATCAGCACAGGACTCAACAGTGTTCTTGAATGGTGCTGCAAGGGCTTTACTCTCCCCAAAGCATAATATACCTACTTAAAGGGAAGAGTGCCCCCTTCTGGTTTAAAGACATGGTGTCCAGCTGCTCCCTGGGATGTCTGTCCTCACACCAGACAGGCCTAGATCCACCTAGACTCTGAAATATGTCTCAGTTGAACAATCCACTTAAAAGTCTCTCCTCTGAAAAACACCATTCCAGCACCATTCCATCACACACCAATCACCATACAATCACCTTCATTTCGGGGGGGGGGGCTGCTGTCCCTCCCCCTAACACAGATATGACATGATTATCCAGCAATTTCCACTAATATAGAATACAGGCATTACAGGAAGCAGAGTCTCCTTGGGGTCTATTTTTTTGTTGGAAGCATTTGTGACAGGTTCTGCGACGGGAAGCAGACATTGCTCACTGCCCTGATTCGACCTGCGGTATCACACATGCCGTTATAACTATCAGCACCATCGCAGAAAGCTGGAGCCGGAGCCTAATTCCATGACTCTCCCAACAGCCTGAAAATCACATGAAGCAGCTTCAGCAAGAATTATCCCGACCCTTGATAAGCTGGTTTAACGAGCTGGAGAGCTCAGCTTTTCACTGGGAGCTGCTGGTCACTAATCTGCGTGCGTCTGAATCCTGCGGAAAAGCCTTCTAGCAGATTCCCCCAGTTAAAAAGCAGCCCTCAGCTCTCCACTTCATCCTGGCACAATACTGTAGGGATCTGCAAACTCAATTCAAGTCCCACCAAAGGATGCTCTGAAGGGATGGCGAGACTGGCAACAGAACAAACTGGGGGAGGGGCCTTCCCGCCCTCCATAGATGGAGGGGGGCACTCAAAGGTAAGCTATAGCGTGGGTGGGGGGGCAGCAAAGAGATAGAACTGTATACAAATGCAGTCAAGAACCAGCAGAACCAATGACACATGGATATACAAAGTACAGGGACGCACTGATACAAACCACTAAGACACACACACACTAAGAGGCAAGCACAGAAACAGGCACTTACACACCGAAACACAGAGGCAGGTTATGCAATTACAGCTAAAAAGATCAGCAATCGAAGCACAGATACCATCACAGCACATATCATTGCCAATACTGCATGATTTATTTAGAGGGAATATAAAAGTAACATATTTTGGCTATTCCACTGCACGCATCTCACCCCGCCTCTTCGGTGTTACTCAAAACCCTCGTTTCTGAGCCTTGGTGATAAGGCATCCCTGCCATAGAATGCATGCCGGTGTTCTGACGAGTTGAGCTTTTAGGGGTTTTTTGGGGGTTAGGGTTTTATGGGGATTAGGGTTAGGGTTAGAGCTATCTATTAGCACTATGGTAGCCTAACTCGACAAAGTAGCTCAACTCGTTTCAGATCAGCGACCAATCGGTCATTTAGAGACAGGCATGCATTCTATGGCAGGGATGCCTTTTTCGGCATAACACCGGCAAGGTCCTCTCCCCATTCAGCCCCAAGTATACACCCTATCATCCAAGGCGCGCGTGTGTGTCTCTTTAAATTTTTAAATGTGTTTCCAAGTATACTCTTGCTCACATATTGCGCACATCTCCCGTATAATTTGCATGAACTTTAACATGTTTGTGAGGGAGCCCTGTACTATATGTAAGTGTCCGTTGGCGTATCCCTAAGCAGCCTACGTGTCTGCGCGTATGAGTCCCGCTGCTCTATCGCAAGCGCAGAGACCGACGCTCGCGCGGAGATAACAGCGCGAGCTAGTGACGACATCACAGCGAGACTTTCTGTCACACCCTGTTCCTGTTTCTATCTTAATTAAAACCGTTTTTGTATTTTGGCTAGCTCTTAGAAGTCATAAAAAACTTTAACTCATTCATTCTGCTGAAACCCTTTATTACGTTAGTCAGATTTCTCCTAAGTCGGATTTACCTTCCCATACCTTTCAAGACAAATAAGGACACAAAAAAACACATAATAATAATAAAAAAAACTATAAATACGTACTAAAGTAATGAAAGGATAAAATGCAAATTTACTTACAGGTGTATGTCGCCTTTTCCCGTTAGCCCGTCCGTAAACTACCGTTAATATTTCTGTTGGCTTTACTTAAGAGCTGCATGTACAGCCGTGGCCAAAGGTTTTGAAAATGACACAAGTCTTTATTTTCACAAAGTCTGCTGCCTTAGTTTTTATGAGGGCAATTTGCATATACTCTAGAATGTTATGAAGACTGAACTACATTTCAGCCCTGCCACAAATTGACCTGCTGACATAATTTCAGTGATTCTCTCATTAACACAGGTGAGAGTGTTGATGAGGAAAAGACTGGAGATCATTCTGTCATTCTGACTGGATGCTTTAAAAGGAGGGTGGTGCTTGAAATCATTGTTCTTCCTCTGTTAACCATGCTTACCTGTAAGGAAACATGTGCAGTCATCACTGCTTTGCACAAAAAGGGCTTCACAGGCAAAGATATTGCTGCTAGTAAGATTGCAGATAAATCAACTATTTATTGGACCATCAAGAATATCAAGGAGAGAGGTTCAATTGTTGTGAAAAAGGCTTTAAGGTTCCCAAGAAAGTCCAGCAAGTACCAGGACCGTCTCCTAAAGGTGATTCAGCTGCGGGATCAGAGCACCACTAGTGCAGAACTTGCTCAGAAATGGCAGCAGGCAGGTGTGAGTGCATCTGCATGCACAGTGAGGTGAAGACTTTTGGAGGATGGCCTGGTGTCAAGAAGGGCAGCAAAGAAACCACGTCTCTCCAAGAAAAACATCAGGGACAGACTGATATTCTGCAAAAGGTACAGGGATTGGACTGCTGAGGACTGGAGTAAAGTCATTTTCTCTGATGAATCCCCTTTCCGATTGTTTGGGGCAGTCAGAAAAAAGATTGTCCGGAGAAGAAAAGGTGAGAGCTACCATCAGCCCTGTGTCATGCCAACAGTAAAGCATCCTGAGACCATCCATGTGTGGGGTTGCTTCTCAGCCAAGAGAGTGGGCTCACTCACAATTTTGCATAAGAATTTCACAGCCATGACTAAAAAATTGTACCAAAACAATTCTTGCAACTTCTCCCAACCATCCAAGGACATTTTGGTGACAAACGATGCCTTTTCCAGCATGATGGAGCACCGTGCCATAAGGCAAAAGTGATAACTAAGTGGCTCGGGGAACAAAACATTGACAATTTGAGTCCATGGCCAGGAAACCCCCCAGACCTTAATCCCATTGATAACTTGTGGTCAATCCTCAAGAGGCGGGTGAACAAACAAAACCCCACAAATTCTGACAAACTCCAAGCATTGATTATGCAAGAATAAGTCAGTCAGGATTTGGCCCAGCAATTGATTGACAGCATGTCAGGGTGAATTGCAGAGGTCTTGAAAAAGAAGGGCCAACACTGCAAATATTGACTGTTTGTATAAACTTAATGTAATTGTCAATACAGTGCCTTTGACACTTATAAACTGCATGTAATTACACTTCAGTATACCATAGAAACATCTGAGAAAAAGATCTACAAACACTGAAGCAGCAAACCTGGTGAAAACCAATATTTGTGTCATTCTCAAAACTATTGGCCACGACTGTACTTGATATGCCCCTGGAAGATGGATGAATTTCATTGCTCAAAGATACAACAGCTGGGGTTGGGTCTTGAACTAAATCAGCAACGTTAATCAGCAAATTTGATTTCTCTGGGTCCTTAATCTCTACATCACCTTTTCACTATTTTCAGTCAGACCAGTGGTTTAATAATCAAATAAAACAACCTGTGAGCTGGATGCTCAGCTCTAAATTGTAACTCGCCGCACACTGTTTCATGTGGACTGTGGTCCCCCAGGACTCCAGAGCAGGGGCTGCAGGCGGTCAGGGAGAGGCAGGAGACTGAGGTGCCCTTCCCCGTGTACTCCGCTGTCCAGTAATCCTGTGCTCCGAGGCAGGCACGCTTCCCTACTCTCAGAGGTGCATTTGTACTATGATGCAACGCGGTGTAATTTAAGATGGCAGCAGAAATGCAGTTCTGTGGAGGGATTCAAGTGACCAGCGCATTTTAATATGATTCAGCTCGGCTGAACACACTCTGATTGCAGGTTTTACCACAAACTGCACTGTGAAATCAAGCGGGGGGGGGGGGGGTTTACACAGAAAGGATGAGATTTTAGTGACTGATACATATGTACACAGTTTGAATGACAGATAAAACAGTGCAATGGTTTTGCACGTGTATATATATATATATATATATATATATATATAATGTGTGTGCGTGCGTACAAAACCATTGCACTGTTTTTTGAAAGAAGAAAATTACTTGATCCTTGAGACTTCAAAGTTAGATCTACCTTTGGCCAATAGAAATGGGAGGTGGGTGATCAAAGTGGAGCTCTCACCTGATTAGCTGTGTTGATGTCTATTCCATTCTTGATCAGGTCCAAGGCCTTGTCCAGGTTCCCGGATCGGGCAGCACGGAGGAAGCTGGTGGCAGCGTCAGCCTGGTAGATGGACAGATAACAGCTGAGGTTTTGCTGGATCCAAATGAGCCACGAGGGAAACGGCAGGGTGCGGAAACTAGACTGAGGTCACTCTACCTGCTCTCTGAGTTTGCACTCTGTACCCCAGCTCTGGTACTGCCCTCCAAATGTCTCCACTCATACTGTGAGAGGCCCTGACCCCCCTCCTCCCGCCCACACATACCGCAGCACAACCTGTCCGGGCCTCGTGTTTATCCAGGAAACGTGACTCACGCCCACAGCATCACACTCTCTAGGCTGTACATCACAGGTTTCACCCGTCTGTCAACATATCTGTCTCTCTCTCTTTCTATTCAACCAGTTGACCAAGACAAATAGTCGAACAGGACTGGGTTACATATAACATTCACCTCCTGTGCAGGATGCTTATCAGCATACACACAGAAAACCTGATATCAGTGTGCTGATCACCTCAGCACCTCACTCCGATCATCACTTCAGTGCTTCACTCCGATCATCACCAGAGCGCCTCACTCTGATCATCACCACAGCCCCTCACTCCGACCATCACCACAGCGCCTCACTCCGATCATCACCAGAGCACCTCTCTCCGATCATCACCTTAGCGCCTCACTCTGATCATTAACTCAGTGCCTCACTCTGATCATCACCTCAGCGCCTCACTCCGATCATCACTTCAGTGCTTCACTCTGATCATCACCTCAACGCTTCACTGCAATCATCACCTCAGTACCTCACTCCATACCATACAGAGCACATTTCTGGGCCTGTTTCTCTATGGCTGGAAACAGGAAATACGAACCTGTAGATATTCAGGCTCTCATAGCACCTCTCCAGCCCTTTCTGTCTCTCTCTTTCTCTCGTGACCTCTCTCTTACCCTCTCTCTTTCACTCAAAGCCCTACTCCTACTCGCTCTCTCTCTTCCGCTACTCCCTCCTTTCCTCCACTCCATCTCTCTTGTCTTTTTAATTTTCTCTGCCTTTCATGATTAGGATGCTCAAATTAGCAAGTATAATGACGCATGCCTGTTAAAGCGATCCTCAATCCCCCCTCCCGCCTGCCCATGCCCCGTTAAGTGTCAGCATAGCTGGGGGGGGGTGGTGGTTCTGTTGCCCAGTCTCCCGCTCACGTGGCTCCACTGAGGGGGTTAGGCATCCGTTTCTGCCGCCCCACCCCATTCTGGATTTCAGCATCCCAGAATTGGTGCACCCCACTTCCCCCCCCACAGCCCGACCCCCTCCCCTTTCCATAGGAAGCGAGAGCTGGTTGTGAATCAGCAGCCTGACAGGCGACGGGCTATCGAGTCCGATTCCTTTCAAGAGTTGAAGGTCTGTGGATGAAAGTGCCAGCCCCCGCTTTGACTCTGCCCACCTAATAGAGGGCAGGAGAGTGAAGGAAAGGTCACCAGACTAACAAACCAATATCATCCACTAGATAGCAGTGGGGGTGTCCACAGAAGTCTCGTAGAAGGTAGAAGAAAAGGAGTGAATAGAGGGAGAGAGAAGGAGAGAGAGAAAGTGAAGGAGGTGGAACGAGAAATTAGTTGGAGGAGGGGCTCACTAGTGATGGCCTGGATGAAGTGGTGAGGGCCTCCTTATTGTGTTAATGTACTGGAGGGAGTGTGCCCCCCCAGCCTAGATAGCACTGTAGAAAATGTCTAAAAACTGGATCTTTAATGTGATGGAAGGAGGTGCTGGGGGTGTTCGATTCTGTTGGCGGTGTTATATAGCAGGAAAAAGGCTGGGAGGGAGGTTAGCAGGAATTATTAAAACTGATAGGTTACTCTGACTGCTCCTTCCCAGCTCCCAGCCTCACGGAACATCAGGCACCTCCTGGTCATATGCTCCTAATCACACCTCCACACCCCCATTCCCTATGATCACCCGAGATGCAGAATGAACACAGATTGCTGCAAGCCTGCACAACAAACATCTGTATCAGTCAGTAAAAACTTCATCTTCCATTCATCTCTCCATAACTCTCCTCAGTCTATAAAACATGCACACCCCCAGACATATATCCCTTCATCCAGTTATCCACCAGCACATCTGCAGCCTCCCCATTGTCCCTCCCACCCAAACTTCCTCTTACAGGCTTGTTCTCCCAGTCTTTCAGTCCCAGTTACTCACAAAGGCAGAGACCCACCCCAGTCAGCCACCCTGTTTCACTCTGGCCTCCACTATCTCAGCCCTGCCTCTGTACAGCCTGCCCGTTCCTTTTTGACCCCTTCAAGCACCTGTTACTGTCTAGTGAGTGCCTGGCTAAAATTACTGACCATCTTCCTAAACACCCCTCTCACAGTATGGACCCAAATGGCACTTAAACAAGGCAATAAATACCACATTAATGCACAAATCCCCTGTCAAACACCAACTATCCTTTTAGAGTCCTTGACTCTGCCAACCATAACTAGGCATTAGTAAAATTCATATTCAGTACATCAAAATACCAAATAAAACCCCAGAAAACTAATTTTTTTTTTTCTCTGATTAATCTCTGAATAAATTTCTGGAAAGCAGTTAAAATGTCTGTTTAAATAAATGGTGCCCTTGGTCAGTGTTTATGGCGACCCTAGAGACAGTGACTGCCTACCCAGCTGGGAACTCTTTTAGGGTCCCGGATGGGATTTTCCTTAGTGAAGTGGGGTCACTGTCACTTTTGGAAACAGGCCATCACCTAGGCAACAGACTTCTGGGTGCCTTGAATTAAACCTTGGGGGGTTTGTGTCTTCAGGTCCCTTGTCAGTTTGTCTGGTTGCTTGTTTTTGAAGAATCTCTGCAGCTTCAATTGGAATCATTGGAAAATTTAGTCACCTGTCCAAAATCTGCAAGGTTTTGCTTGACATGAATCATTCTATTAAATGTGCTGCTTTTCCTCAAGCTACTCAGGAAGTAGCACCGTAGCGTCAAGCGTCACAGCTGTGGATTTGAATCCTGTTCCCGCCTCTTGTGTGTGTGAGGTTTGTTTGTCCTCCTGTATATGTGGGTTTTCTCTTGGTACTCTGGTTTCCTCCTGTAGTCCGTCCAAACACATGCATTTTAAGTAAACTGGCATCTCAATTGCTCATAGTGTTAGAAAGTATGACATATGGGTCTGACATCCCATCCGGGGTGTCCCTTGCCTGCCCTGCTGTCTGAGATCACCGTGAATCTGAGCTTGAATAGCAGACATACAGTAAATGAATGATCCCAGTCTACCATTAGTTTAATGGCATGTCTCCAATAAGGAAGCATTTTATACAATAATAAGCATTTATATTGTCCCTCTACGTTTGTGTACATTTCCCAAACCTTATGAAAATGTGCCTGAAGGGACAGCATCCATTAATGTATAGAATTTGTGGGGATGCCCCATGAGGTAAAACGCTTTTTTAAAATGTATTTCATTTTCTATTTGTTTGGCTAGAGTGGACCTGGGAATGATATATTACAAGTGTTAGGTATACAAATGTGTGTGTGTGTGTGTGTGTGTGTGTGTGTGTGTGCGTGCGTGTGTGTGTGTGATTCTGCCATGGTGATTTCCAGACCATGTGGTCCAAGTCAACAGCACTGACGGCCCCACAGACACACAGGTTTGTTGACATCTGGGGGGGAGATGGGACATCTCCAACTGAATGTCATGGAAACTGCCCACATACCCCTCCGCCCCTTAACAGACCACCCCTGACGATGGCTAAAAGGGGGGGGGGGGGGGGCTGTGGCATCCCACAAATGTCTTACCCTCTGTCAGAATGGCTGCCTGCTTGGTCCTTGTTGCAATGCATTCTGGGTTGCAGCACATTGGATTGTTGGGGCACGCTCTAGGTGTAGAGAGCTGGTAGATGAATGAATTATTAAAGGCTGTTTAAAGCTGGAAGCTTCTGCTGGGCTGAGTGGGAGATGGGTGAGAGACTGTGAGGCTGCATTAGCCAGCTTCCCCCCCGCCCCCCATACACATCCCTCCTTCTCCAACAAACTGCCCCCACTTCCACACCAATGCTGTTATCACTCATGGTCAGCACACACAGGCAACCCTCCAAGCCCCCATCTTTGACCCACCAGCCGTTGGCCTCACATTGTGATTTGCCCTCAATGTTACCTCGTCTTCCTGTCAACTGCCCCACCAGCAAGGTGAGCAGGGGGTCAGTGCTGGTGATTGGGAGGTAGCAAGAACTTAGGCAATGAGGATCATTGATCTTTGAGTTTGTTACCGAGATGTGCCTTCTTTTCTGTCTCACACTGTCTCTGTGAACTGTACCTCAGCCGACCCACCGAAACATCAGTCAAGCACTTTCATAATTAGCGAAGCTCATTTTCACAAGCGGATCACCAAAATCTGTATTATGGCACATTGTTTGTCGATATGGAGAAGCAGAAAATGAATCCCTAAGCTTTTCCACAGGATGACATTGAGAAATTCTCCAGAAAAACAAAGCCTACATTTAAATATACAGTTGTGAGGAACTCCGTCAGATACTATGACAAGAATCGCTTATCCTGAGAGTAAAAAGGAAACCCAGAGGCGTGCTGTGGATCCTGAGAGGCTTTGAGGCTGTCAGTGTACTCAGGACGTCTTTGCCTGGATGTGTTGCAGTGAGATAACGGAGTCAGGGGAGCCGTGTGGGACACACCTCGCCCCCCGCCTTCTCTCACCATTTTGCTGGTGTCACCCTATGCTTTTGGGAACTCTCTTTTATCAGTGCCCCCCACGCCCCACTGTGACTTGCACGAAACACTCGATAGTCAAATTCTCAGCGACAGTTGAAAAATTGGGACGAAATTTGGGTAGTCAGGGTCCTTCGACCACACTTAAGATATACTGGTGTGAAGAGGCTTCTTGTGTAAACGTAGCCGAAATGGGAGCGAGAGTGAAGTAGCGTGCTTTGGTCATTTTGCATGGAGTTGTCACAGAACATGCATTTGCGTATGCGTGAGAGGGGCAAAAAGTATGTTTTTGTCTGCTAACATACTTTGGGAGTCTCTGCACGTGCCTGGGTAAGCTTTGGTGTGTGTATGTGCACATCTGTGTATATCTGTTTGCGTGTGTGTAGGAGCACAGGCAGTGTACTTGGTCAGTCAGCCCTGACTGCGTGCCCTGCTTACCTCTCCTCTCCTCCAAACAGACAATGACAGAGAGCCACACTGTCACCTCCAACACGCCCCTCCCCCATCACCCCCAAATCTGTCTGACTCGTCATGGATGTCCTCTACGGCTTTAACAGTGGCCTCCTGGTGGAGGATAACCAGAGAGTGACAGAGCGCTCAGATCATGCCCTTATCGTACTTCCTCCCTTTCCACAAGCACGTTTTCGACTTGCTGGGTGTATCTGCCTCTAGTTCTGTTATTCCATGCAGTATCACAGCATTCTGGTTCCAGTCTCCCTCCCACTCTCTCTCTCCCTCCCCCCTTCCTCCATCCCTTTCTTTCTCTGTCCCTCAATCTCTCCCTCTCTCTTACTGTCTCTCTCTAAGCTGTCTCACTGTAACTCCCTCCTGCGGCTTTGCCGTGGATCGATCCTCTTGCCTCCTGCTGACTCTTGTTCCAGTAAGGTGAGCTTTTGCGCTGGAAACCAAACTACCCCCGTTTAGGAGAGAGGAATGGGCGGGAAAGTTATGATCCGGTCCAGTGACATGGCGAGTGACACTCAGGTTGATTGTTGCGACTGCTCATGGTGGCAGTGGGACAGAACAGAACAAGATGTGCAGGTACAGCTGGTGCAGGTACTAAGCAGCCAGTTCAGGTCCAGTGTGCATAAAGGATAAGGAGGTAAAGCGTGTTTGATTCCCCCAATAACAGGGGAAACAGTGACTCATTTCATTTATATCTACAATAGTAACAAAAAACTGCAGTTCAATTTTCCGTTTCTATTTTCTCAACATTTAGACAGCGATTACTGTACAAATCTGATTTTAAATATTTTAAATCCTTGCTCTCTGTAGTATGGAAACCTATTAATATGCCCTGTGTCAATGACCCTGTCTGTGGAACATTCCAGAGCATTTGCATATAAAGAGTGGCAATTAGTTTTTAAGCTGTACCCATAGATCTCTGGATAAACACGTTTTCTTTCTCTCTCTCTTCACAATCCACTGTGTTCGTCCTCTCTTGCATCTCTCTTCATGATAGATCCCTCTCCTCTCCCTTTCTCTCCATCATTACTTCCCTCCCCCTGTCTCCTGGTCCTGCAGCAGCCTCGTGACATCACTGCGTAGCAAGCTGCATAGTCGGCCTGAGTGTACGCGTGCATAGCTGCATGTGGGTGTGCATGTGAGTTACACTCTGCCGGCAAACTGACCAAGAGGACTGTGGGATGAGCACTGGAGAGCCTCACTACTACAGAGATGGGGGGGGGGGCAATAACCCCACATATTTGTAGTCCTCAGTCAGCCACAGTATTGATCAAAACGGTCCCTGCACGCTGAAGTGTCAAACAGACATGCACGCATTTGCTAACTTGCTCGTACAGCCAGCTCTCCCTGCCAGGAGCAACAATAAATGCTAGAACCAGGAATAAGCCCCAGAGCCATATGCTGGTACGTGGGGCTGGAGCTTTACCCCGGCGATTGCTAAAACATGGAACCGGAGCCTCAGATTATGGCACCGGGTATTTGGATAAACTACTTAACCTATTTTGTTTTATTTGAGCAAATGAAAATGGCCAGTCAGCCGTACAAACAAATGAATTAATTTGAGTTTTGGCTGCTTTCATGGCTGCGGAGTTCCGATATCAGACGGCAAGGCCCGGAAGCGTGATGAGCCTGCTAATGCAGGGTTTCTCTTCCTGAGTCCGGAATGCCCTGCCAAGCCTTATGTCATACATCACAGTCAAAAATCATCTCTTGTTTTCCCTATCGAGACTTTTCCCATTTGCACCCTGATCTTTTCTGCTCTGTGGAGGTGTTTATATATTATGCAGGGGGTGCAGTGGTTAATGACCCTAACTGTGAGTTGTGAGCCTGTTAGTTCAGGTCCTGGGAAGGATCCATTCATGTGAAAGTGGGTGACTATTGAATACAGATAAAAATGCGTCATTGCTGCATTCCAGGATGCTGGAGCTGCTGGTATGCATCGCGCTCATTCCCCAGATCAGTAGTTGCCATATTTGTTTACCTGGTATCTCAGTGTCTTTTCCCTCTCTTTTTGACTCACAGAGAGAAATTGTCATGGTTATTAATTAAATTGGGATGAAAAGGTGGAGGTGAATTTGGGACAGAGGAACCATGAAAAAGAGAGCCGTCTTTGCTTGGGTCAGATCCAATGCTGATCAGAAACAGTTTCAGTCAAAGTCCATCTGGGCCTTTGATCTGAGTCTCGCTGTCAGTTCCTGGTGCAGTATGTGTTGGAGTGAGCCATACCCACAAAGGGTTTCACTCCTCTGCATACAATATTCTGCCATTAGTTGTGATAAATGGCAACCATTTTCCCAAATATGCTTGACAAAGGGAATTCCTCTCAAGACTGATGACTATAATGCTTTTGTATGCTGTAGTCATGGAGATGTAAATATGTAAAAAGTAAAAAAAAAGAGCAAAAAGGTGAAAGGTCATACTATGTGTACACATGGATAGATTCCTAAAGCCTTCCTTAGCAGCCCTGAGCTAACATACCATGTCACATCCCAGTCTGGTCCATTAATTAACTGGCCCAAGTCGGCAAACTGGTCCTGCCTGTGGCAGCGAGGTTTTGGCTGCTGGAAAATTCTCTGCCAGGACGGTCAGCAATAGTAGAACGACCTCCAGAGAAATCGGACCACTCAGAATATTACTCCAAAAGGTAATGAAAATTGCTTTACCAGGGTAATAAGACACTGGCACGCAGGGAATGTGACTCGAGTTTGCGTCCTCTGGAGTCCCACATGGAGATAGAAGCAACCTCTCACCTAAAAACTTGCATGAAATGGCAGGAAAAATATGCTACGAGCGAGTTTGTGGCACAATAACCCTCTGGACTAAGCTGCACGGTCAGCAAGAGGCGAAATTACTCCCGGGAAACAGTCAGACACGGTTCATCCTTGGTCATGATGACATATCCCATGGAAAGTGAAAATGACAAAGGTCGCTTATATTCCATGCAGAGTGCTGGGAATAAGCCGTGTTAAACAGCGAGTCGGACGGCAGGCGAGGTTTAAACAATCGGGTGTGCAGCCAATTAAAAATTAGATCATGAAAATGTAATTTTTGCAGCCAAAAATGTACGGCAGACACATATGTCCGTTTCCTTGTTGTGTATGGCGCATATTGAAATAGCCTGCATGTAAATTAGAATTAGATGGAGTAAATTAGAAAAAAAGTATATATGAAGTGAGGATACTTAGAGCTTAGAGGGAGTGTCAGTGTGAAGGAACAAGGAGCTTTGGACGCCCAGCAGGAAGCCCCGAAGGATGGACAGGTATAGGGAGCGGGCGGCGGCGGAATGGCGCTACTCACTCCGCAGGTGGCGATCCCGGCCGGCATGCCTGCCCACCCTCCCCCGTCTCTGAGCGTCGCGTCCCCGCTCGCCGCGGCTGTGCTGTCCCCCTCGCGAGCGCGCTGGGACTGGCCCCTCCAACGGCTTGCCAAGCGCTCGTCCATCCGTGCCCTGTCAGGAGTGGGCGTGAGCGGGTGGGGGAGGGAAGAGGAGGCCCCCCGGGGGCTTTATCTTACACACAGCGCTACTCTATCAGGGGTTGCACAGGCAGGACGGCGTGATAAGCCCCGTCCTCTCCCTGAGACCCTCTCTGTCTCGCTCTCTCCTCCCCAGTTCTCTTACTTCTCATCTGCCTGATCTGTTTACCCGCTTCTTCTCTCAGCTTT
This sequence comes from Gnathonemus echidnorhynchus, assembly GCA_026776725.1. Lineage (NCBI taxonomy): Eukaryota > Metazoa > Chordata > Actinopteri > Osteoglossiformes > Mormyridae > Gnathonemus > Gnathonemus echidnorhynchus. The sequence goes on from JAODJU010000040.1 coordinate 36,171,540, forward strand.
TGCCGTCCTTCGTCCCGCCTGTCTGTCCGCCGCTCCTGCTGCAGCCGCCTCCGTCCCTTTGGACAGCCGCTGTTTGCCTGGCCGTTAAAAAGAGCGCTCCCCACAGTCTTTGGGGTGACTTACACTGACAAAGGGCTGGGCGGGGGGGGGTTGGGGGAGTGGGCATTTACACGCCTGTGGCCCGTCAACAATGGGCCAGACAAGGGAGGGCCGGGGGGGAGCTTCTGAAAAGCCTCTGCTTCTTTTAATAAAGCAGCCGTCACTCGCTGCCTGAAAAGCCTTTTTTCTACATGCTAAACGCTGGGAAAAGCAGCCGTCTGCCAAAACCACGGCGAAGGATAAATAGTGCCAGGAGGGGTCGGAGAACGACGGGGGGACCGGGGAGAAGGAACACACGCAGCTCTGCGGGATCGGGAACCGAATGTGGTGATAAAACACCTCTCATCGGTCAGGAAGTTTAACTTTGGATCCCAAAAGCTCCGAGGCAGAAATACACAGAAGGACACTGTGTAAGACAACATGAAACACATCGTCCTGCCCCTGTCTGGAATTTTCCAGAATGCTGAAGGGGGACAGGGAGCTACTCTAAACACCTCCCAATTCTCCATCACAATGCCCGTCTGGTGGCTGGCGGAAATTTCTAGAACAGGTGACTGTCGTCTCTTGGGATTCTATCGCAGTGGGCCGGACGACCGGGGTGAAGGAGGGATGTGAACGTCTCCCGGTGATTTAGCACCCACTCCTCTGGTGTACATGCCCCTGAAGGGGACAGGCAGCCTGACAGACTCCTGTCCCAGTAATTCACAGGACAATGGCCCTCTGGACGAGATTGCTTGTCCCTCTTTGTGTTTTTATTGCCTGTTTTATTTCCTCATTGTAATATGGTAACAAGCGCACACACAAACTCACACACTCACACGCGGTTTGACCGATTATGGATAACAGACTACTTGCACAAAATACTAACTGGTTGTCCTGATCTGCCCCCTTTCTGCTGTGAAATTTCTCGTCCACTTTCCCCCCCCCCGCCTACCCCCAGCAGTGCATGGCAGAGAGGTCTGTCACTTCAAATCTGTCACTGTCCCCTTCAGATGCAGCTGCTGGTGGAACCACAAAGACCCAGATGCAGGGCACACACACCCCTACCCATAATCATATGACAGATACTAGCACACATGAACCCAACACATGCAATCATATACTCACAAAGACTGACGCACACACTCAGAAACAAACACAGACATTCGTACACAAAGATACATCATGTCCACATTCACATACCTACCCACATACCCCAGAAGAGTTGAGCTAATGCTATACTTTCCTTTATCAATAAACGCCCAAAGTCTTTGCTATGATCCTTTCTGAGCACATGTTCTATTGTATAAACATGGAGAGCTAAGCAGGGGTGGCTCAGTGTGGAACTCCAGCACTGCGGGGTTTAGTTCCCACCTTGGCTCTGTGACTTTACATGTCCTTCCACTTCGTGGGGGTTTTCCTCTAGCTTTCTCCAGCAACCTGAAAGCATGTTGTTAGGTGGAGTCTATAAACTGCCCTTAGTTTATCTTACATTTACATTTACGGCATTTGGCAGACGCCCTTTGCCAGAGAGACTTACATAAGTGCTTAGAAGTCTCATCAGTGAATACATTCTGATACTGGTTCAATAGAACCCGGCTAAGAATACTATCACTGTAAAAAAAACTCTGACAAGTAATACTAGTTTTTTATCTGAGTGGTGAGTACATATTTGACTGTGGACTGGTATCTCGTCCAGGGTGCCCTGTGCTTCCTGGGATGGAATATCATGGCTGAATAGTTTATCAGCACATTTGGGGTGGTGTAGCTCAGCGATGTTGTCCGGAAGGTCATGGGTTCAAATCCCAAGGCAGGCAAAGTAATCACTGTTGGACCCTTGAGCAGGACCTTTAACCTCAGCTGCTCTAGGGGTGCTGGATGCTGGCCGATCCTGCTCTCTGACCCCAAGCTTTCCTCACTTGTATGTTGCTTTGGACAAAAGCATCAACTAAATGAATAAATGTTAAAAAAAATAAATTAATCAGGAGAACAAGTAGACAAATAAGATGCAAGGAGCCAAAACTGATGGGTCTAAGGAGAAACTAAGCAGCTTTTGAGGAATTCACCAACATTATGACCTCATAATACTATTTGTATTTGTCCAAAGCGACAAAAAAGTGAGGATCAGAGAGTATGGTAAGCACTTGAGGTTAAGCCTCGCCAAAAGGCACAACAGTGAGATATTTACTCTGCAGACCATAGGATTTGTACCTACAGTTTTCATAGGCACAGATCCCTAACCAGCTAAGCTACGTGCTGCCACTTACCAGTAAAGACCCTGGGGAAAGTCAGTAATGAGACACTTTATACAGGTAATACTCCCAGGCAGCTGGATTTGGGAATGATGATGATCTTTGATCCTACCTCGATGACAGACGACAGAGGCCCAGATGGCTGAAGTACGCCCTCTGGTGGTGCTGTGGTGCGGCTCACAGACTGCAGCAGTGACTCAGTGTGTGAGTGTGTGTTTTGGGGGGTGGGATGTAATAACGAGATGATATACTGTGTTGGCTGCGGAGAGTGGGGCCTGTGGCCATCGGTTGCCTGCACAGTATGAGCCAGATGCCTTATAACAAGGAAATGGACATATACAGTTTTGTGTTGGCTCTCACAGATGCACACAGACACATATGCACATATAACCACATGGGCATACATAGTCTCGCTCTCACAGATGCATGTGGACACGTATGCACATATAACCACACGGACATACACAGTCTCGTGTAGGCTCTCACAGATGCACGCAGACACATATGCACATATAACCACACGGGCATACACAGTCTCGCTCTCACAGATGCATGTGGACACGTATGCGCATATAACCACACGGGCATACACAGTCTCGCTCTCACAGATGCATGTGGACACGTATGCGCATATAACCACACGGGCATACACAGTCTCGCTCTCACAGATGCATGTGGACACGTATGCGCATATAACCACACGGGC
>JAODJU010000040.1:36180814-36215874 GCA_026776725.1 Gnathonemus echidnorhynchus
GGGAGTAGGAAGGCGGGACAGAGTGCAGGATTGGATAGCTCGGCATGTGGCCGGGCCAATGCACACGCCACACAGCAAAAGTATACATACCTGTGGCCGTACACACACGGACTCACACAAACACATAGCCACGTACCATAAGAACACTATATACACACACCAACAGCTTCTATATACACAATTAAACTGGCTCTCTAACTTTGTTGTGTAGCTGTTGCATTATAGTAAATATGCACATTGCAGATAGACTGAATGTGCACAAACATAAACCACAGACACATCAAAATAACACACTCACGAAGAATATAGGTAGACATATGTAACACGCTCACAATAATCACCAACACCAACACATGTACACACGTTTTTCATTTGCGTGAAGAACCTATGGGGAATGAAACGGGCAGGTTGCTGAAATAGACCTGCCTTTCTCATGCGAGAGGTCTGCTAGTGGTGAATCTGACAAACTCTCTTCGGAAAGCTGTTCTGAGCGACGTTTATCCCCATGGATTCTCAGCAGTGGATTCACAAGGACCAAAATCACCGATCACACACAGTCACACATTTCACTTCTTACACATAGGAATATATATATATATATATAGAAAAATGAAGGAATGTGAACGAAAACAAGCATAAATTAGTATAAATATATCAAGCAACAGTGGGGAGTAGAGTAAGCATGTGCATTGTGAGTCTACAGTGACACAGGGGCCAGCCTCACGAAACACCAGCAGCACTAGACCGAAAGATTAAGACTAGAGCTACACAAAAACAAGCAACAAATGAGGAAGAGAGAAACAGGCAATAAAAGAAATAAAAGAACACAAAAACCCAACAAGAGGACAGTTATATAGAATAGTCAGATGTAACATGTGTGGATATTTACTGTTTCATCATAGAGCCAAACTCCATGGCCATCCGGCACCTCAGAGCTCACATTACTGTCCTGATCGATAAGCCAGCGATGCACCACGTTGGCCTAAAAAGACACACGACATGGAAACAGAGGCCCGTTAATGGAGGCGGCCGCGATCAGCCCCAGCAGACAGGCAGACATGGGAGGACAGGAGCGCAAAGAGAGACAAAGGGAGAGGGACAAATGGAGAGGGACACACAAAGGAAGATAGATAGGGAGGGGAGGAGAGAAAGACAGGGGAGAAAGGGAGGAAAAGACATGGATAAATATTGGGAAGGAGATGGAGGAAGACAGAGAGAGGGGAAGAAAAACAGGACGGAGAGAGACCGACATGGAAAGGAGGAGAGAAGGCATAACATGGAGAGGAAGAGAGAGACAAATGAGTAATGAGACAGAAGGACAGGATGACAGAGAGAGGATTGAAGAATAGGGGGAGACAGAGAGAGATAATTTAGCCAAGTTTTCATAACAGTTTCAGACAGTGGAAAGTGACCACTCCTTGTGGGTTAATACAAAGCTTTATGGGGCATTGATAGGTGGCACCATCACAGAATACTACAAACACAGGGACAGGGAGAAAATGTGCATTTAGTTCACTTCACTTGACCTTCATTTGTTTCTGTTTATTTTTTTCTGTCATTCATTTTCATTAATTGTTTTCCAATAGGTGCTGTATTTTGTGTGAAAAGTGGTTTGCCTGCCCAAGAGTCTGTCATCACAATATACCAAAAATTTAATTAGAATTGAGAGATAGAGTTCATCTTTGAAACTGCTTTTCATGGGTGAGCTACAGGAGATGTCGAGAGTCGATGTGACACATGATAGTCAAACATAGCTAAATAAATAAATAAAACCGTAATAAATATAGAGAACAAATATGCGTAGCAAGCAAGTTTAAGAGATTATCTTCCATGTAGTAACGAAATATTCCCATGTTATATTTAGTATTAGATGTACATCTTTTGTAATTGTATTCTTTAACATAGATGGTGAAAAGACCAGGAGGAAGGTTTTGTGGGTGGATGAGGAAGTGGGGAGGAACAAAGCAATAGAGATTTTAAATGTGTTTTTTTATCGTCAAATTTATTGACAATGTTGATCCAGAAGGAGAAAATTATATAGATGAATAACAAAGAAAAGAGGGCAGTAGCATTGATTATGGCATCCATGGTTATCAACGGCTAGGAAGTTGGACACGTTGGCTGTAGTGTGACAGAAGCTCTCTGCGAGGGGTACCAGGGCTTACAGGAAGTCACCGTGTCATGGCGTGTGTCACAGGAAATCTCTGGACCCAAGTAACCCTTCGATATCATGAAATCCAGCAAAGACCTCTGGGACTTTGGAGTGCAGTGGGTTTGGTGTATCAAATTTGACCCTTGCACTATTCTTCTATTCCAATAAAGTTTTTAAATTTTTCTTATACAAAATGGAGGTGGGGGTAATTTCAGTAAAAGCTGTGTTTCTTCTTGATCCACCACTTGGACATCGTAAAACTATGTTCTGAGTGACCAGTCGTATGCAAGGTATGAGACCTATGTACCGAGAGTGGGATTGGGGCTTGGAGAGACACAGTTAGCTTTGAGGTTCTGGGAGAGACATGAAACTTTCTGAGTGTGAGGAGATGGTTAAAATGGCTTGGGATGGATGCTATGCACCACATGTACTTTTCAGTGAGTGTCAACAAATTAAACTTCTGACTTAATAAGTCATGGAAGGAGGGTCTTGCTGTTGTAAGCCATGGAAGGAGGGTCTTGCTGTTGTAAACCATGGATGGAGGGTCTTGCTGTTGTAAACCATGGACGGAGGGTCTTGCTGTTGTAAGCCATGGAAGGAGGGTCTTTCTGTTGTAGGTCATGGAAGGAGGGTCTTTCTGAGGTAGGTCATGGAAGGAGGGTTTTGCTATTGTACTCTTGAGCAAATGCCTGACTTTCTTCAGTAAAATATAACCACTGTGGATAAAGTGATCTGATTAGCAGCTGGTTAATAAACAGACTGGCAGATGCACCTGGATCTGGGTAGGATGGATGAGGCCCTGAAAAGGGCAAATTTCCTCCCGGGATTAATAAAGTTTTCTGATTCTGATTCTATGGGGTGACTCCAGAAGACCATGTGCCTTGTCCTCTCATAGGAGTGCAGCCTAAAGGACAGAACAGAGCCCTTCTGGACCCAGTATGGGTCAGTAGGTTAGTTTCTCACTTGCCTTTGCTTGTCCTTACATTTGACAAGGAAGATAATGGAGGGACGTCAATCCACATATATTATCAGGGAAATTAATACACAAACGGAAATTGTGATAAATGTCACTATCAAAAACAATAAACGTTCTCGTTAGTGTGCAATGCAGTGCCAGCTCATCCAAAAGTTCACTTTCATGATGTGGTTGTCTTGAGTCAAGTGACCTGGGGTGTTGCATTGATTTGATGCTTCTCTCCCTCTGGCCCCCTGTAAAGAGACCTTGATTCACTTCCTGCCTCCCATCTTTGAAGTCCCCCACTCCCAGTGTCACTCAACACATTAGGCATTGTAGGTGGCCACCTACGGTGCTGTTTTCTGAGGGGGTGGCAGTTCAGCAAGCCAGTTTCACTGTGCCTCAGACGCGGAGCTCTGTCAGTGAAGCTTTGCTAGTCAGGGTGCCACATGGGCGCTGACCTGCAAAGCCTACACCCTTCCTGAATCTTCTTTTTTTTGTTCTGCCCCGACAGTGTGTAGTTCTTCTGCTTTTGTCTACTAACCACTGCTGTAGCACCCCTCACTGGATTTGAATGTCCAGCTTCCAAAAATAACTGATAGAAAAAACTGGTGCCTATATCAGATGCTAATTAAAATGTATCCTGTAACCTAAAGGACTGTAAAGTTCAGGGACCAGAGTCAAATAAGCCGGCTCTATAAATGACCCCCCATCTGTCACGAAATAAATGCTCTTGTCCCCGCTGACTTCTAAAACTCAACATGGCTTCAGGACCCTGAATATGTCCAAAGAGGACAGCTGTTACACAGGAGTGCTGAAAAAATAAGAAATCTGCTTAACCCTCAGACAACATGCATACATGAGGACGGCTACTGGGGCGCCTGCTTGTTTTATGGTTTGGAGCAAATAAAGATGGTAGAGGATCGTTTTCATTCAAATGAAGTCAATTAAAGCTGGGGGAAGGAACATCCTCACGCTATGCAAATACTAAAAAAGGACCGAATGGATGAAGAAGTGATGCTGAACGGAGCAGTGATACAGGAAAAAGAAAAATCTCGTGGGGGCGGGACGTTTCTGGAACGATACGGGACGATTGGGAAGGATAAACGACAATGACAGCAGAAATGGCTGCTGCAGAGAGGGGACATCAGTGGGGAAATGCTAAGAACACAATCTTTAAAAATGCAAAGAAAATTCCAGTAAAGAAATAAACAAACACGAATCCTGTGAGATAATAATACAGAGGCTGCTTAGCTCCACCTGCCCCAATGCCTCCACCGCAGCCTCCAGACCATAAGCCCCAAATTTCCTTATTTCTCCAAAGCCTGTAAAATAAAGGCCGTGTTGCGGTTTGGGGCGGAGGGAGATGCCTCAGTGCTGCCCCAGCACCAGAGCGTGTCCGATTAGGAGTGTAACCGGATTAAGGAGCAGACGGGTAGCGGCGATGGAGAGCGGTGTGGCCAGGGGAGGCGGAGAATGAGGGGAGCCAGGCTGGCTGTGGGGGAGGTGGACAGAGCCTGGGACACGGAGACACAGACTGCTCTCTTTGGTTGGAGATAAGGCTGTTGACTGCACTGTGGATGTGGTAATGGTATCATTTGGGGATTTATGTGAAGGATCTGATCTGAGTCTTTGCTCTCCTGCAGCACCTTCCTGCATATGTGACAAACAAGTGAGATCACCCTGTAGGAATAACCACCTGCATTTAACCTCATTTCCACTCTGCTCAACACAGATATTCATTATCTATACTTCCTTCTACAATATGTGGCCGTATTGACGTCCCAGAGCAGATTACCTAGGAACATCGGATTTTCTGTTTTGCTGAGTGGTGACCTGGCAGAAGCTGAGACCTGGAGCCCAGTAGCAGGAGACTAGGGGCCCTCAGTCAGACCTGCAAATGTTCCCTAACGGTAGATTTGGAGCACTGGGGCTTTGGTAGAGCAGTGGGGGAGGGTCAGATCACCATGTCATCATGCCGGTCCTGGCAGAAGGAGGTCACACCTGGTTTAGGAAAAAAGCCTAAAAGGCATCTTGCAGAAGATCCGTGTGCACAGTGTAGTGTCTTCTCCTTGGTCACCTGACCGAAAGCAGCTTAATTAATGATAGAGCTCCACCCCATGGGGGACTGGAAGGTCACATGGGAACAGTCCTTCCCAGCTGGGAAGGCTTCACTTGACCTAGCGTCAGCTTGAACGATGCAGTGCAATTTTCACCCGCGAAGGAATGCATTTCGGAGGCACGGGGCCCCGACCACAGCACTACACACTAGAACTGACCTGACCTGATAGCCAAGCAATGGAGGTGTGTATGGTGTGGGATCTCATTACCCAAAGGAAGTCAAACTCCCTCCCCCCGCCTCCTACTGGAACTTCCCAGAAATGCTGAATCGCTTCCTCTAACACAAACAAGTCTCACCTGCCCAAGGTCTGCTTCTGCCTAGAGAACCAGGGTGCGGGTCCTGGACGAGCCTGCTGCTACCCAGCCTCTGCAGGTCTGCTAGCTAACACACGCGACTGGCTTGTAGCCGAAGCCATAGGTCCGCTGCCGTTTCCCAGTGACAACACTTGCTGGGTGTATTAAGCAGTAAAGTTTCACTCTTTGTCCCAATGGCGCATTTTTCAAGCAAAATACCAGATTCCCATGACGTCCCACACCACACCCCAGCCGCTCACCTCGCCCAAATGTCTGATTTATTCCAGCCCACCAGTATGTCTTTCCTAAATGGATACCTATTAAATTATTCATAGTCTGCAAGCTAAAAGCAATGTACGTAAATAGGTAGAAAAGTCAAAAAATTGCATGGGCAATAGAAATGGCTGAATATAGAGGAAAAACACCCCCAAAAATGCACTTATAAGCAGCATTCAAGGCTGAGTCCAAAGCACTGCATCTCATACCTGCCTGTTTTTGTTTCTGAAGCCAGGTTATTCTGAATTATGTCCTGTTGGCCATCTAAGTCACAGTGGTTCTATCATCCCTCCATTTTCCATCCAGTCCAGTGTTGCACTGCAGTAAACTCACTGCAGTAAACTCACTGCAGTAAAGGCAGGGCTGAGACACACACAACTTTGGCACAATATAAGGCCACAATTCACCTACAGTAAGTCACATATAAGGGCCACACATACAGCTGGGGTGAGACCTTGAACCCGTGACCCAGGAAGTATGAGACCAAGCAGCGAGACCAAACCCTGAGCTGCCACGACCCCTAAGGACTCATTTAGGAAGCATGACCTCAATATGCCACTGAATTACCTTCATGCGGGTATCTTCCTAGTGCAGTCATGCAGCTGTAATCTTCAAATGCGTTTTATAAATTTTTAATTTTTTTTTTTAGCTGAATAATTAAGAAAAGAGGCTGGAGGGAAATGCTGCACACACGTAGATCTGAGTGTTTCAGAAGCACACAGCTTCCCATTTATAAAGGCAGGACTAGAAGGTGTTTATCAAATAAAACACTCCTCACTAAATACAACTCAGCCTGGTTACTTAACAGCCTGTGATTCAGGGATCAAGTCAGCGCACAACCTGTGTAGGCTATTCAGCATGAAAAAGGCAGTAAATACAGTCAATGGTTAAATCAGGTATAACTCCAGCGATAGAGGGAATGAAAAAATGGAGGAAAATTACAAAAGAAATACTTAGTTGCCTCTATCCACTTCAGAAACATGAGTACAAATTTTCTCCACATTTGAATTTGATAAGGGTAAATGAGAAACTCCAGAAAGGAGAATGAAAGGGGAGGGGCTACCGGCAAAATCAGGAAGAGAGAGGGAGCGAGAAAGAGACAGAGCGAGATTCTGCAGATCATAGGCCTGATAAATAATTCATAATGAGCAGCAGGAGCAGACCTGGTCTGCGAGGCCCCCCTCCTTCACGCAGAGCAGCTGCGCAATGCTCCGCACCAGCAGGTGCAGCAGGTGAGGGAACTGGGGCAGTAGCTGGCGCCCCCTTGTGGTCTTTCTGTATGATGTGGCATGGGGTGGGACAGGAAACCGCCTTTCGCTCACAAAATGAAAAATGGGATTTTCTCACAACTTTTAAGGATGAATATGAATCACAATGCTCCTTCCCCCATCACTTACTGGAAAGGCATTTTATGGGGAAGCGGGGAGTGTAGAGAGGCAAGGAGAGAGGGGTTGAGATTGTGCTGTAATTAAGGGCTTTTAAATCTTTAGGGTGGATGTCGGTTATGATATGAAACACCACTCACAGATCACTTGGCCATTTAATGCATACTGCAAAGCAGCAATCCCAAGCAGGACAGGGGCGCAAATACATAAACACCAAGTGAGGGGTGGGGGCTGTAATAATGGGGGAAAAAATAAACAACTCATTCATCCGAAGAGAACACAGCTGTCGAGGCATAAAGTTTCCCGCATTCACAGGGCTGGATATTTTTCAGAAGACAAATATGTAAGGGTACAATAGCACAGGTCACAGGTCCCTGACTGCCACTCCACCTGCTGCTTTCTTCATAGAAAAAAAGGATAAAGAAACAAGAGTCAAATGGACATAAGATGGGGAGCAGAGAGGACAGAGTTAGAGACTGTCATGGTAGCCTGGGGACCCCACCCACCTCCGCCACGCCCCCCTGCTCTCTCAGCACCATTCTGATCTTTCGCGTGACAGAGTGCGCACCGAGAAAAGTGGTCCATGAGTGTCCCAGCCAAGTAGCACAGATGAAATGTCATCACCTTTCCGTCCGTCGCTCCCCCTTTCCCGTCTTTCCCAGGTTCCTGCCCATTCTCTCTCCCGGGCCTGATCCCCTGCTTTCTGGACCCGCCTTTTCCACACGGCACACCAATCACCATCAGAGGGACAGGGAGCTTTGCATCCTGATCCCTTCATGTTTTCACTTGGTGGTTAACTGTCTGATAACACGGAACAATGCTGCTGTATAATATGCAGTTATTTTTCACAATTCTTCCATGTCCAACTATATTTCAGCTTATTATGTATGCTCTGCTATTTGCTAGAGCAGAGAATAGCTTAAGCCATATACATGCGTATCCCTTCAGGGCTGAGGCCACGCCCACGCATCCTGCCACGCCCACAAGCTGCTTCCTGACTCACTGCTAACTTCTGTAACAGCAGTGATGAACCATAGAGAAAAGAAGGGCCTGCAGAACAGGCCTAAAGGGTTCCCTGAATGGTTAATATTATCTGGCAAAGCCAAAGTACGTATAAGACAGTAAGGTAATTGCAAGGTAATTGGTGTAAAAATACTGGAGAAACTCCACAGCTGAGCATTAATTTACAGTAGAGCAATGATGAGCAGTACTGTAGTTACAGCCATGGTTGCCACACGAACGGAGATCTCAGGCGTGTGATGATGGTGTCACACTTATCTAATACTTCGCCTCTGCAGCTTCACCACATGCCGTTTGTGTTACTAACACTGAGATCTCTGCCTGTTTGCTCCACATCCACAGAGATTTTTCCCATGTTTGCTGTGTTTGAGTGCAAGGGCTTTTTTTTTAACTCCCACTGGGTTGTGGTGACTGTGGGACAGTTACAGTACTGCGGCTGTGTGGGGAGTTAGCACCTCATGATACACACTGAGGTCAGCACTAAAAGGCCTATCCCCCCCCAGGTATACAGATGGACACACACACAGGGGATGTATTCCCATACACAGTGTTACACACACACACACACACACACACACACACACACACAGGGGATGTATTCCCATACACAGTGTAACACACACACACACACACACACACACAGGGGATGTATTCCCATACACAGTGTTACACACACACACACACACACACACACACACACACACTTCATCTTTTGACTCACACACACACCATCCATTCCCTCTCCTCCTCCCTCTCCTGCCAGAATGGACCATGGAGTTCCACGTCTCTGCCTTTTTCTTTTCTAGCTGACGGTTTTGCCAGTTTTCATTTGTTTTAATGTGAAGTAGTGAAATCTCAAAGGCACTAGATGTGAGAATCAGCTCCAGCGCTCACACCGCTTGGGTGATGGCCAGCCGAGCCAGGACCCTCCATAAGAAAGCAGAAGCTGCAGGGGAAGGTAACAAATAAATAAATTATAATAAAGCTATAAATAAAATACAGGAGGATAAGTGTCAGCACAGCAGGCAGCAAGCAGATCTATAAGATCCAGGGTGCAGCTTCCCCCTGTGACTGTGCTACAGTGGGTTAGCATGCTGTGCCTATAATCAGGAGGTCATTGGTTCAAATGCTGCAGCTGGCAGAGTGTTTTTTTACTGTGGGGCCCCTGAGCAAGGCCCTTAACTCCCAGTTGCTCCAGGGTTTGGCCTCTCCTGCTTTCTGAGGGATACATTGCTCTGGATAAAAGCATCTGCTAAATAACTACAAATGTAAATGTTATTATTAATCACCACCCTACAGTCCAGTTTTCTGTTTCTGCTGGATCAGTCTGGCATGGTTTTGTCTTCTTTCCTGAATCACTGACACACACACCCACAGGAGCCCTTTGCTGTGGATGTGTGATTTTCTTTGGGGAGGTCAGTCTCTCTGTAGCATAGTAATTGCTGGTGTAATCCAAATAATCTGTCCTACCCCCCCCCCCCCCATTCAGGCGCCCTGTGTGGTCCACCGAAGACCCCAGACAGGACCCAACTGGCTGGGACCCCAGGCAGGATCCGATTGGCTGGGACACCAGACAGGACCTAATTAGCTGGGACCTGAGGCAGGACCCGATTGGCTAGGACTCCAGGCAGGACTCCGTTGGCTGGGACCCCAGACAGGACCTGATTGGCTGGGACCCCGGCAGCACCTGATTGGCTGGGACCACAGGCAGGACACAATTGGTTGGGACGCTTCCCACAGTGAGCACGCTCTGCTCCAGCTTCCCTTCACTTGAGCAACATGAGCACATTTTGGCATGCCGACTGGTCCAGGGGTGTCCCAGCTGTCAGCCCTACACACATTGTCCTGTCCTGCTCTGTCCTTGTCCTTGGCAAGTTCACATCTCACATTCCCCCCAGTGTTTACTCCTTTTCAGACTGGTTAGGCTTCTTATTTGACCCTTCGTGCCTGGTGTAAGATCTGAAAGTGAGCCGATTAAATCAGTGTTGACTAAGTACTGACAACATGAGAAAAATGTGTGCTGGATGGCCTGCAGGCAGCACCTTCACCCTCACGCCTGCAGGTATAGTGGCTTGAATCCTTCCTCTGCTCTGTGTGTATATAGCCTGTGTTTCTCCCCCTTGGTGCGGTTTTCCTCCTGCAGTCCAAAGACATCCAGTTCGGTGAATCTGTGTCTCTAAATTGCTCTTGGGTTTTTAACCCTGTGATGGCGAGGCGTCCCATTCAGGCCGTACCCGCTCCTGTGCCCGGTGCTTCCTGTGATAGGCCCACCATAACCCTGTAATGGGTATGCGCTTACGGGTTGGATGAGGACACACTTTTGGTCGAGATCCTTTCATTTTCAGCACTTCCTGCTTAAGGCTGCGACACGAGCTGATGTGATGTCATGATGTAATGAAGGCTAAAGATGTGAGCCCAGTACCTTGTGCCTCTAAGGCTGCTCTCATATTCTTGGCTTACAAGAGGAGTAAAAGCTAAGAGACACATCTCAAGGAAGTCGACGGGGGTGACAGATTGTGTTTTAGCACTCTGGCAGAAGCCCAACAAAACCAAACAAGATCCCAGTGCTGCCCATCACCCCCCCCCTTCCCCAGCATCCCCCAGGAGCCATGGGGGGGGGGCATAAAGTGTGGATGACTGATAGTCACTCCAGGGTAACTCTCACAACCACAGGAGAGCTAATCCTCCTCACCAACTCCGTCCTTATTTAAAGACTCGGTCATAAGCATCAGTTCCCGTCACACATCACCGGCAAAGCTGCCCACGGATCGTCACGATGTTCACACATGCACAATGGCCGCCTCACGCGACAAGCAGGGAGAGGGACGAGGCGTTGATAAATCCCCGCGGGACGCTTATGCCAGACTGGCGTGAGGAAGAGAATGCCGGAAGATCGATTTACGAAGATGCAGCACTCAGTAGCTGCCGATCGATGGCGGATCCGGTGGCTGGGGGCTCTGAGATACGCTTCTCGTGTGTCTGAGTGCTTTTATGGAAATTCTGTGAACGAAACATTGACTTGGTGATTATTCGCAACACACATTCTCATGTCCGTAAGAAAAATACATCTATCCTTCCATAAGCATTTATCTAGTTCACAGCTGGACACCCTGCCAGTGAAACATATGATCATATTGTTTTTCCATCCATCCACCTATTCATCTTGACACCCAGTCTTGCCGAACCTGAGACCAATGCTAGGAAGCACAAACATAAAGCAGGTGTCCCCCTGGACAGGGTGCCAGTCGATTGCAGGACACGTTGTTATAATACCAAAAAAAAAATCTGACACTGATTATAGGAAGTACCTAAAGTTTAGGGGTCTTTATGAATGCATCCAGATAGTAATAACATTCCTGAAGTTTGCATCACAGAGACATCTCAATGTCGGATGGGCTGTTTTATCCACTTCCTGCTGGTTACGCTATTGGCTCCCATTGGGCTAAACCAGGCAGTCTAACAGCAGGACAGGGCATGATAATCCTGCCCATCATGGCTACTGAAGCATTCTTTCTCTCTGTGAAAACGGTCAGAACTGTTCCCTGTGTGGGTCAACAGGCAGTGCCAGGGTCTTTGGTGGAGTGTTCTTTGTGTGGCTGTGGTAAATCAGTGGCTAGCTCTGGGGTCTTTGATGGTGTGTTCCCTGTGTGACTGTGGTAGATCAGCGGTCAGCTCTTGGGTCTTTGATGGAGTGTTCTCTATGTGACTGTGGTAAATCAGTGGCTAGCTCTGGGGTCTTTAATGGTGTGTTCCCTGTGTGAGTGTGGTAGATCAGTGGGCAGCTCTGGGGTCTTTGATGGAGTGTCCCTTTTGTGAATCTCTGTGATTTATGATGTATTTTGGCTTCTTGGTCTGTGATTAGCCTTTTGCCTGCTTTTTTATTTTGTCTGTTTGTTCCAATTTCATGATAATAACTGCATTGTAAATGTGAAGTTCAAGGAAAATGTGAACTTTCTCACATTATAATGATCTATGTCTCTAGAACCATCCATCTATCTCCCATTACCACATATCCAATACAAAGTTGTGAGGCACCCAAAACTTTTCCCAGGTAGCATAGGACACAAGGTAGGGACACCTTGGATGGATGCCAATCTGTCACTGATTGCACACAGTTTTGGGGACCGCTCATTCATTTCAATGGGAAAAATGCTAATGCTAACTCTGACAACCTTAACCCCTACCCAGCCCTAACCATAACCATATCCAATGGAAGGCAGCTGAAACCTCGAAATAAGCCAAAAAACGTGATAGTGGCCAACTGGATCCTGCAAACAGAACTCGCTCATGATTGCTGCTCCGCGGATCCTGTCCCGCCCGGTAACTCACTCATCCACCAGGCTCTCAGTCAGAACGCATTCAGAATTCATATAGGGGCTGGTGTCTATGGGAACCCTCGTTCGTCTCGCTCCGTCCCGCCTTCCCACCTAGGGCCGCAAGAGTGAGTGTGCGGGAGAGTGGCGTGCCGCAGGGTTGGGGGCAGTGCTGCTCGAGAGGGGGGGGTCGTTCAGACGCTGCAGGAAACGCCGTGTCAGTCGCACTTCAGGAGCTCTGCCTGTCCTGTTATTTCACAATTTGTTCTCCGCCTTTTGAAAGGGAGAAAAATCAAAGTGTCCCTGAACCTTGTAGCATTAATTACTGCAGCTTCCTCTCTTTCCTGAAAAGTACATCTGCCCTTCTGGGCTAAACATCATTTCCTCTTTTACCCCTTCAAAAATGTATTTCTAGCTGTCTAATTAAGGGACACTTCTGATTTAACTTCCTATTTTGAATTCTGTCTCTGGTGTTTCAAATTAACAACTGAAGTACTTAAGCTGCGGTAGAATACTATTGCAAAAACAAAAGTTACAAAATGAGTTACATAACTGAACAGTGAGTGGCACATCTGGCGGCTACAGATGTTGAGCTGTTGTATGTTTCATATTAAACACACTTAATGGTCAAATAATGACATCACATTATCCTCATGCAACTGTACATTTCATCCTAAAACTCACAGAAAACCCATAAGATAGACGGTAAAACAAAAAATAGAAGTATCTCTTTTGAAATTTACAGCATGAATGAGAAAGCAGGTGCTACAAAGTCGCTAAATTTCATTAAGTTGTCCCTAGTCTCCAATGCAGTCAGGCGTGAATCGACCATGCGGAGTGTCAGTGTGAAAGCACAAGAGGGGCGGAGGTGGTCTCCTCAAGGACGCTTAATGAGTGCAGCAGGTAACAGAGGCCCTCACTGATATCCAGAGGACAAAGTATTCCAAGAGGCTGACAGATAGGTACTCTGTCCTGGATTAGGAAGGCAAGTGCGTGTTTGTCTACAACGTAAAGCATCACTGATCGCCTCTGGTTTTTTTTTGGTTTTTTTTGAGACTAGCTGTATTTCCAGTATTGCTGCCCTTGAGAGATTTTCACTTTGGTAAATTACAGAAAACAAGCAGCATGTTCCACAGGAAAACCCCATGGGTGATAACAAAGGATGCTCACATTTTCATGACAGTGCACTCAGATGACGAACAGTGAGCCAAATCAGTACATTCTGTTTGCTGGGTTTCACATTGCAAAGACAGGAAATGTTTGAGAAATGTTATGCTGGGAACTTAAGTGAGACGCCCCCAAATCCCCCAAATATACCTGACACAGGATAATGTCATAATGGCCCATATGTGTTTATGCAGAGTGGTATAATGTTATTTTAATTACACAGCAAATATATTTTGCAAACTTTTATTTTATATCATATTACTTAAGTTAGTAATACAGTATTATAATGCAGAAAGTATGAGTTTCAACAAGACAGAGAAATTTCAGGGCAAACAACAACAACAATTTAGTCAATAAAGCATAATATTTCTCAATATTGCCTGAAAACATGCGTATAGAGTGCAAGACTTAAATGCACAAGGCAGTATTTTCACGTGTTTATGGAAGGACATTTTCTGTAGGTCTGGTTCAGTATTCTGATTTTTAGGTGGTAAAACCATAACCAAAGTGTGAAATGAGTGGGTTTGGCTAAGGGACACAGACAGCAAGCGTTGCGTGGGGTACAAACAACCGAATTTCACGTCACACCTGGTTTGTATAAATTCTGCTGCCTGTAGCTGTACTGTGTACTGACAGTGATCCACTGAGCATGATCCTTAAAGGCACAGCGCCATGGGGACTACAGAAAGCTGGGGTGATGAAATAATCAGTGTATTGTCTTCTAATTCATCTTTCAAGCTGCAGATCCGGTGCAGGGCGACAGTGATCCTGGAGCCCGTCCCAGGGAGTAGAGGATGCAGGGCAGGGGGCTCCCAGGATGGGAGGCCAGTCTATCAGTGGATGCTCACACTGCATCTGGGCCGGTCAATCCTACAGGTGGCATAGGCAGCCGCCTAGGGCGCCAATTTCTGAGGGGGCGGCGACATGCCAGCCAATTTCACTTTGCCTTAGACGGGGGCACTGGTGCTGATGCTCACCTAGGGTGCCACATGGGCTCAGGCTGGTACTGCAATGCATCCTTTATGTGTTTTTGAAGGGAGGATCCAGAGCACCTAAAAGGAGTGTGCATGGCCTGGGGAGAACATGAGAGCTCCCTCAGTGTGGGGGTGTCCTTGGAGATAACAGTGCTACCTACTGAGCCACTGTGCCACCCCTGGACTTTAAATGTGTTCTCTTTATTCTTCTGTCTCCCCTGACCCGAGTTGATATGGTGCTATTGCTGAGCCAGGGCTCAATCCAAGATGCGAGGAACAAAAGTCAGTACATCTCACACCACATAGCTGCTGCCTGTGACCCTGACCGTATCCCAGAATCCCACCTGCGTCCCGTCCATCACCTTCCCTCACAGCGAGCCGCTTCCTGCCGCCTCCCTCGCTGGCATCTCCGTCTGGCACACACCCCCCCCCCCATCTCATCGCAACATCGAAAACGTCGCATCCTGCCTCACAAAAAGCCTGCGAGGCTTTAATGCGTCGGCCAGAAAAATGCAGCGACGCATGCGATCTGCCGTGACTGGCCTGACCTTGTGGGACGGACTAGAAGCACACAGATACGGGAACTATTTCTGTTTGCTTTTTGTTCGAAACAGGGTGTTCGAAATATTGATGATCTCTGCCAAACCCCTGGTGGGATTATCTGTTAAAGGAGAAACATTTGTCGTATCCTTGCTCCCCTCGCCAAAATTAGAAAGACAGTGGGCCCCCAGAGGAGGAAGGGAGGGGGCTCGGGTTGAGCCAGGGTCACTGAGACTCAGTGGGAGACAGGAAAGGTAGTAATGAGTCAGCAGGGCACAGGGAAAGAGGCACAGACAGGAAAGGGCAAGCGGAGAGTGCTGGGGAATGGGGGACGGGGGTCTGTGCGCCTGAGGGGGGGCCCTTAGGTCTACATCTCGCTTAACACAGCTGGAAAAGAATGCCAACCCTTAAGGCCCCCACTGGCCCACTGACCCTGGGACATTTCAGGTGTGTGAGATGACCCCCCCCCCACATACCAGGGACCAGGGACCTTGCAGCAGGGGTAATGGGTGCCCCCTCCTCCCGAATGCCAGCAGGCCAGTATCTCCACCTATGGACAGTGCAAAATCCCCATGGTGTAAAGGGGCAAGCAAGCAAATAAGTGAGGAGCAGAAGCAGCAACAGAGTGGGAGAGTAAGGATGGAGGTTGTAACTCATCTGAAAGCAGGGCTGCTGGGGGGGGCCCAGATCGGCCTTTCCCATCTGAGCTCACAGTGAGGGTAATGCAGACCATGGCCTATAAGCTCATCTTCTGAATGAGTAATATATGTTGTCCCAGTAGGTGGCGCTATAGCCTCAGACCTCCAGGGTTGTGGGTACGAAACCTCCACCAGGAGTACATGCATGTTCTCCCACTGCTTGTGTGAGTTTCCACCCTCAGACATATGGTTTGGTGACTCGGTGTCACAGTCACCCTGAGCATTTGCCCTGTAGCCTGGGAAGGGCCCCAGACTGATAATGCCCATATTAGGGATATGGGGTTATGGAAGGGTGATGGATCTCGACATGTTTATTGTACTACACCAAGCATAATGAGATAACAATAATTTCATAATTAAGTTCCATTTATCAAACACCAGCCTTGGAAAATTGTCACTGAGCTGCTCTTCCCCCCCATCTTGAAAATGTACTGGGGCTTTTAGGAATGCTCCTGGTATCCTGCCATAAAAATGCTGAGGTTAGTGAGTCTTTTTGAGGAGCTCTGACCATAGTCCTCCTCCATACCTTCATGGGGTTGGGTGGTGGCCTGTGATTTGTTCTTCCATAAACGAGTGCCAGGCAAAAATGGTGAAAAACATAAAAGTTTTGCATTCTTTTCAACGATCTGCTTGTCGTTGAGGCTGCATGCCAGACGGAGGAATCTGCCGTCTTCAAAAAGCCGTAATTTAGCCCTGGCAGGAAGTCAGCTGGCGTCGGGTGGATCCAGCGTTACACAAAGACACCGATTCGCAGTAAGTGGCACGGTTAAGTACATGTCACACTGTTTTGTCACTAAGGAGGGATATTACAAAACATGGCTAAAGATGCAGGCAAGATGGCTGCCCGGTGGCCAGCCTGCAGATTTCAGCCCAGAT
Source organism: Gnathonemus echidnorhynchus (assembly GCA_026776725.1). NCBI lineage: Eukaryota > Metazoa > Chordata > Actinopteri > Osteoglossiformes > Mormyridae > Gnathonemus > Gnathonemus echidnorhynchus. The sequence goes on from JAODJU010000040.1 coordinate 36,197,586, forward strand.
GCTTCCTCTTTGGGTCTGAATGACATCACAGGCTGGGAGGTAGGAGGGACTCATTTCAATGACTTGGGAAGGGGTGTGAGTTGTGGCAAACGTTCAAGTGAAATTTTGGCGGGGTCACTGAAACTATCAGTACTGTTGGGACTATTCCTAGAAATGCTGCAGTCCAAGCAATTACAGTTTTGTAGTTCTTAAAGAGCCCATCAAAGACCCTTTTCTGAAATATGGCATGACTGGTTTCAAAGCTATGTTCAGCATTGGTATCCACAAAGACATGTCCGAAGGAGTTGACTTCCAAGGGCTGCATGACGTAGGCAGGTTGCTGGGGTAACGCTGCCTGTACGCCTCATCCTCTGTGGCAAGGACGCGGGAGGAGAGACGTTTGAGTAGTGGACCGCCAGGTGGTTACCTGCCCTTTGCCACCAGCGTGTGCATGTATGATGACATCCCAAAGATCCTACCTCCAGAGATGCCCTCTGTCAGCAGTTAAGGATGCTTCAGGATGGAAATTCCAGCCCACTAATTCCATTTTCAACAGGAACTTCTATATATTTTCGGATGACCTTTACATACTCCACCGTTATCCCCACTGATCTGACGACTTATTGCAGGAGTATGCCGTACCTTTGTGAGCGTTTCTATGGCAGCTACCTAAGGTAGTCTCTGAAGCACACTTCATGTACTGCGCATGCTACGTGTGTGTGCATCCTCTGAGATGAGGTCAGGATGCGAACTGAGGTAAGAATGGGACTAAGATTACCATTCCAGGGAAAGGGCAGCACTTATAATAAAAAACTACGATAGCAAGCAAAAATAAGGCTAAATATAGGATAGTGATATTATAGCAAGAAAAATCCAGGGATAACCTGAATCCTTGCAATTTTGTCATCAGAATGCAGAACCCAGTTTAACCTTTCAAATGCAAATACAGCATATTTTGTGTTCCTTTAATAGGAACATGTTTGCGCTAAACAATTTTTGGCTATGGGTTTCGATGTTTCCAGATGAGAGTTTGGGCAGGTGCCAAAGAATCACTAAGAATCACTGCGTTCCCGTACAGAAGTGAGAAGTGATGCGACAGATAAATGGTCCATAAGCAGAGCAGTGATTGTACACTTTATATCTCAGTGGCACTGTTGTTATAATCAACCTTCATGGCATTAGTACAATGATCTATAATGATAAGCTGTGAAATCTAAGGCGCACTCTGTAACATTTCTATAAGAATCTATGGACACATTCATAACACATTACAATGCACTCATAAAGCATTAAAAACATGGTTATAAACAGGGGTGCACATAACTGGTACGCAAGTACGCATTCACCTTTAAGAATGATACGTGCGACAATCGATTGTTTGTAAAAGCGCAAATGCGTACTTATTTTATGTTCTATCTATCCTTTTATGACCTATCTATCCATCCATCCATCCATCCATGCTAGCCCATTGCAGAACACATCCAAACATTCACTCATTCTGTAAATACCATTTACATGTCATTCATTTAAATATTATTACATGTGGCAGTTAGGTTTCATAACTGCAATATTAAAGGAGTCAATAAATATCCCAGGAGCCAGAGGTGAAGATGCTCCTGCTGTTACTTTCGCTACAACCATGTCACCAGCCTGAGGCACAAAGGAAAGTGTCTCCCTAGTTAATGGATTTATTGCTATTTTACTCAAGATTTATTGCTTTTTCAGGGTGTCTTCAATAAATCGGAAGAAAAGTATCAAAAGTTTGAAAAACGGTCCCTAGTTTGGTTTATTGACAATAAATTATGCATTGTGTACATTAACTGACCTAAACCAACATGAACCAGGCAATTAAATATTTCCTGGAAATGCAGTGATTTATTCCTGCTGTAAACTTAATATTCCTTTACAGTTTAGATATTCTCGAAGCTTATTATGAAATAAATTCTCCATATGTGTTAAAAACGTGAAAGAGAGTTTATCAGAGCTGCTCGAAATGCAGAACCAGGGGCCCCAAATGAAAATGGACGTTAGCTAGGGAGCCCCTGCCACAAACAATAAGGAGCAGGGGGGCTTCAATAAGTTATTTCACAGTAAAAGTTGTTGACAGGGTGGGGGGTGGTAGGGGTTATGGGGTTTTGTAAGGCCATAATAAAAAAAAAAAAAAACCAGAGCCCAGTCTTTCGATTATTTATTTATGTGAATTCATGACACACCTGACATCGTACTATCAAGCTAATTATAACTCCTTATAACTCCATAAGAGAGTTCAGCTGAGATTGTATAACAGATACATCTTCACCAAGGTCCCCAAATCACTATTGTGAAGTGAAATTCACGTAAGCCTGCCTCTATGTGGCTGACAGCGGCTGTGGTGCTTGCCACAGCACGTGTGATCCTGCGCTTGTCATGTTGATGTCTTTCCCCTGGCAGATGAAGTCATGTCCCCACCGTTTCCTGTTCGCTGCAAGCTGACACATGAAAGTCACCCTCGCAAATATATAAACACACATGCGGGACTCAGGCAGGAGATCCTTCTCACATTTCGGTCTTCCTCTATGTCACATTCACATCCAGAGCCCCATCATGACTAATATGGACTAATATAGATATTCCCAGCGCAGGAGGGAATACAGAATCCTCCTAGGGTAGAAATATCATTAATTAGAATTAGATAGGAAGTTCCTCTGGCAGCCTCTCTAGAGACAACGGTCAATCCCGGAGAGCCACTTGCTATCCAACCTGGCTACAATTACTCAACAGCCAAGCGCTAATCCATAAATCATCCCTCCATCCACTTTCTGGGGCCGCTTACTCATCCGGCGATCCCAGGAAGCGCTGAGTGCACCCTGGGTAGAGCGCCAAGCCACCACAAAGACCACTCAGGCAGGCTGGCGTGATCAATCAACAAGTTGTCCACTCGGACGCCGGGAGGACATGAGAAGGAAGCTTCACTAACTCACAGGAAGCATTCTACTCATACAGGGAGACTACTCAGATTACTCAGACAGGGTTAGCGGAACCCACTAAACAACCATGAGCTACAAATTCCTAAACTCTCCCAAAGAATGTTACTTCTGAACCCCAACAATCGCCATATTCATATGAACCTTGTCGGAATTCATTTAACCCCTTAATTTTCCTATGTTGCACCTTCCATTCTGCTGAAGGCTGCTCCTTTCAGCTTGTTGGACGAATAGAACCTGGTGCACACTTCCTGAATGGAGAAGGCAGCCATCTGAAAGCCTCAGCCTGCTATGGTGTTTGCTACATGAAGTTGGACTTGAATCCTTAATGGCCTTACAGTATTTTGCTTCTGCAGGCCAGAAGGCTCCTCATCACCCCCCTACTGGGGTTCTGTCCCTCCCTGCCTTGATGCCTCACCATCCCTGCATTCAGACCTTTCCTGTGAGGCCTTGAACAATAGTCTGTGGATTTAGACCTTTCCTGTAGTGCTGTTCTGTAGCTGCCCCAAAGCACACACTTAATGTTACACTTAATTTCAACCTTTCTCCTGTCTAATAGTACCCAGTATATTCGCTTGTGAGTCTTATGGACCTGAGCCTGTCGATTCTAGTGTTGTCCATCTCAAACAGCCTTCATTCATCCAGAACATTCCTCCACTTCCTTCTTCACACCCCCCAGTCCCACGGTGCCTGCAGTTGCTAAGGAGCTTCAGAAGGTCTGCTCTGAGCTACAGGTTTCAGAACTGTATACTTAGTGTCTCTAAAATGTCCTTAATATGTGTATGTACTGTAAAGGACTAGCATCTCTTCATGCCCTCTTCCCTCTATTTCCTGGCATAAGCTTCATGCTCCCTGTGATCCAGTATTAGATAAGCAGTTATGGAAGATGGATGAATTAATATTTTTGCATATCTTGCCTCAATAATTTTAGAGTTCCACACATAATGAGTATGCTAGAGCCCTTTTCTTTGAACCAGCAACCTTTTAACCACTAATCAACTGTACTTCTAATTCTATGAAAAACCATGCTTCTTCTTACATGTTGCTATTTCATGCACTAAAAGCTTAAAGTCTGTGTTGTCACTCGGAAGCAAACGTGATTCACTCATGGCTTCCTGTTATTTTCGTGGCATCTGTTTGCTAATCTGACCGAGAAGCTTCCAGTCTAAGGGGACTGGAGAAAAGCCAAGAAAATTAAAACTTGGTAACACTAACAGAGGGACAGATGTAAGTAAGGCTTAGCGGTGAATTAAATCGGGTTACTGTAGAAAACAAGGTGCACAATGTCAGACTAAAGAGGTTTTTGTTAACATATTGCTGAGTTTTGCAATATATACCAAAATCTGAATAAATGACTTGTTGATTTGCTGAGGTAATGATTGTGTGTATGCAGTATTCAGTCCATAGATGTTGTGACCTCCACTTCCTGACTGGTATTTTTTTGTCTACAGGTTGTTAAAATGGGACTGAACTATCAGGACTCCTTTTTAACATCGTAAGAAAACAAAACACATCAGCACACTTGGACCACACCGTCACCCACCAAGACTGTTAGTGAAGTGCAAGCTAAAACCCTAGGGTCCTTTAAATCAGAGCTAGATAAGATTTTAACAACTCTGAGATATTAGTTAAGTTCTCCCCAAACGAGCTTGATGGGCTGAATGGCCTTCTCTCGTTTGTAAATTTCTTATGTCCTTATGACAGCTCACTCACTTCACAACTATATACAGTAGAAGTTTACTACACCCACTCAATGGGTAAAATGGGCATAATCACAGCTAAACCTTATATTTAGTATAACTAGTTTATTCTTTAGTCTTTTGTGAATCTGGGTAAAATGACTGTCACTTCTATGACCTCTGTCCACTAGGTTTCAGTATTCCCTTCATAGTGTCAGAGTCCCTGTTCTAATTAATTTCAGTAGATATCCAAAACCTGACCACCCTTAAGACATCCTATCTATAAGCACTTGTGTTCCACTACCTGCGACTCACTCTGTCATTTTGGACTCACAGTCAAGGACGTCTGCAATAATTCATTCCCCTGGAGCAGCCAATCTTAGCTGCCAGAATGATAAAATAAACCATTGAATTATGGGCATATACAACTGGGCTAAACAAGAGTACTGACCCATACATTTTGAAGAAACCAGGAACCAGTCTCCTACGAGACATCAGCACCAGTATTAATCTACAGGAACCAGTCCCCTAAGAAACATCAGCAGCAGTATCCATCTACAGTAACCAGTCCCGTAAAAGACATCAGCTACAGTATCCATCAACAGGAACCAGTCTTCTAAGAGACATCCGCACCAGTATTAATCTACAGGAACCAGTCCCCTAAGCGACATCAGCCCCAGTATCCATCTACAGGAACCAGTCCCCTAAGAGACTTCAGCACCGGTATCCATCTACAGGAACCAGTCCCCTAAGAGACATCAGCACCGGTATCCATCAACAGGAACCAGTCTTCTAAGAGACATCAGCACCAGTATTAATCTACAGGAACCAGTCCCCTAAGAGACATCAGCCACAGTATCCATCTACAGGAACCAGCCCCTAAGAGACTTCAGCACCGGTATCCATCTACAGTAACCAATAAGGGGTGGACTAGAGGAAATGAGAGTCACTAGGACATAATGCACATATTAAACCTTAATGTTAATCTTATTAATAACCATAACTCAACTTTTAATCAAGGGATCAATGCTTTTGTGTTACAACAAAACCAGAGTCACATATGGTTTGTAAATTTAAAAAATAATAGTGCTATTACACAAAAATGTAAGAATTTAATTAGAGTTACGCCAGCATTAATCACGTTTTTTTAATTTGACAATAGGAGTACATATAAATACACCGCATGGATTAATCAGTACTTTACTATTTAATGAGAGCATCAAATAGCTGAGATCAATACAAGCTCTTTGCTAACGCTCATTTGGGTGCAGGAATTTAACCAATCACATCAACGAGCATTATTCAAATGACTTTTAAATGCCGTGTCAGTATTGCACGACAGACACATGACATATAGTCCTATTTCAGGCAAGCGATGGAAAAAATCATGTGACACAACCATAAATCACTGAGGAACATGACTAGTGAGGTGCTCTATCCAAAATGGCAGAACATGCTTTTTGCAATATGTTCATGTAGAAAGTCACACAATATGATGTCTCTGTTATCCAGTAATTGACAACACCGTTCCTCTCAGTCACTGTCTACACTTTCATTGGATTTGAGGTCTTTCTCGTAGTTTTTTGAGTGGCACCATGATTGGGTGTTTTGAGTAAAGGGGACTTGAGGCTCCTGATTCAAAAGACTCCACTTGGGAGTCAGAGGTTAATCAATGACGACAGACAAGGCTGGGTACTGCTGACGCTGGAATAATCGTACAACTCAGGGCCAGGAACACAAGGGGATGAGGGGGATTGGGTTTCAGCCGCTCAGCAAAAAAGGCCCAGTAGAAGCATGCTGGAAAAACTGGTGAACACTGGAGTGAGCGGGGAGTGTGGGGCGGCGAGGAGACCAGTGAAGGGCGGTGAGACTGCGATGAATTAAAGGAGAAGGTGCCCAAAGAGTAATGAAGTCCCCGAAGGAAAGACACTACCAGCTGGGTTTCCTTCCAGAAAGCATGTGGCAAGGTAAGACTGGAGATCAGAAAAAAGATTAACTTCAATCACTCGGGAGCAAAGTCTGTGGCAATTTACAGCTTTCATGTGTCCTACAGTGTAGATGCCGACAGATCCCTTGGGATAAGTATTACATTACTGTGACTGGAAAGGTTTCTAAATGATTTATTGAATGAATGAGAAATGAAACGATAGGGACTCAATCAACTTCTCCTAGGCAGGAGATGAGGGTTGAAGGGGAGCTTTTGTAGACCACAGAATTAGACAAGAGTCTTAAGATTTAAATTACAGTCAAAAGTCCAAGATGAACGTCCCCCTCATCCTCACACCTCCAGTGAATGACAAGTAACCGGGTGACAATGATCTGAATGAGCATCATCACAGATATCTTAATTACTATGCTGACATCTGACATAAAGTAACGTCCACAATAATACAGATGTCCCCGAATCTGGGCCTGTGGGAAGTCTGCCATTGATGGGAGGTTTTTAATGCTTGTGTGGAGCCCTCTGTGGAGGCAGTTCTAGCCAGATTGGTCAGGTATCCCAGAGTCTGGTCAGAACCGTATGTCATAAGCTTGGAAAAAAATCAGGAAAACACAAAGGGGTAGACAGCTGCCTGTTCTGTTTAGACAGCCTGACAGCTTTCAGAAAGAGCATTTAATGGGGATGGAAGGATGTGGGCTCTCAAGCTATCAAGACGACGTATAAGAATTGTATAATTAATAATTATAATGCAAGCTGCATTGAGGCCAAAAAGACAGTATTTTGTATTTGATTTGTTCTGTGTTTTTAGAGATGGAAACAACAGGGAGAGAGAGAAATTAGCATCAGGAAGTTAGCGGCAGGAAGTTAGGATCAGGCAGTCAGCGAAAAAGAAGACATATCTGTGAGATCCTGCTTTCCTTGGTACAGTCAGTGTTAACATGCTTCCTAAAATATTGCTCTTTCATAACCACTTACCCAGGACAGTGTGGTGGTGATGCTGGAGCCCATCCCAGAAAAACAGGGCACAAATCACCCTGGAAGGGATGCCAGACCATTGGGGCACACGTACACGAGCAATTTAGGGACACAAAGTTCACCCATGATTTTGGTTTCGGGGAGGAACCCAGACAAACATGAGGGGACACTGCACATGCCCAGCCCAGGATGTGTGAGGCCATGGTGGTACCCAGTGAAGCACAACATCTCCCACAGCCACAGCCCTAGTGAAGCGAAAAAGAGAGTGAAGCAGCAAATGGATGAAATGAGGAAGAGACACAGCAGATCTACAGTGATAGGTGGCTGCAGGTCTCATATTTGTTGCCTTGTAAATAAACATGGACTAGCACACAGGGTCAGGAAAAGTGTGACTATAAAAGCAGAATCCTGAGCTTTCTTAGTAATAAACACATGGAGGGACTGGGCTGGGCTGAGCAGCCGGTCACCTTGCAGCCGCATCACAGGCAATTACAGGCCCTGCGTCCACGGCAGCAGGTGGTGAGGAAGCCCCGTGCCGGCTCTCTGCTAGTGTCTGGCTAGCTGTCGAGCCTCTGGCGTCGATATCCCTCACCTTCATTTACATTCTGTCACCGCAGGGCAGACAGGAAGAGAAGGAGAATGAGAGAACAAGAAAACGAGAGACGCAGACCCGAGATTAATACATTCACTTGAAAACGTCATGGCCCATCAGGGTAGCCGCAGGTGTCTCTGCTGCAGGATGACACGCGCCCCAGTCCTGCCAGCTCCTCCACTCTGTAAAGTAGAGAAGAGTGCCTCCTACAGGTGGGGAAGGGGGCTGCTTGTGGCACAACGTTCCGCGTTCTTGTGCAGCGACACTCCACCCCCCCCCAAGCCTCCCTGCACCCTACATGATAACCCCTTCCGGCTAAGCCTGCGCATGGGGATCTGCACAACATATGCTGCAAGTAGCAGGGGGGCAGGGGTTGGGGGGGATGGGGGGTTGGTGGATTTCAGTGGCTGGCACGTCAACGGGTAGGACGGGCAGATTTCAGGGATGACAGCGAAAAGGAGGGCTGTCGACTCAGAAAAGTAGATGTTTATTTTTAACGATTTACAGGGAGGGAGGGGTTAACGAGCTGGAGTGGCGTGAGGCCGTGTTCTCGGACACCGCGGGCTCACAAGCTGTTGCCCTCTCCCCCCCCCCTCAGGGTCCTCTGCTGACGTCACCACTTCCACCTGGCAAAGATGAAGGATACCCTTGTTAGTGCTGTCGTGGGAGTGGTCGTGGGGGGGGGGACGGACAGTGATGGATGGAGGATGGAGGGAGACAGAGGTGGGGGGCTAATGTAAGAAAGACAGATGTGAAGGGAATAAAGCAGGTAGGGAGAGCATTGAAAAGAAAACATAGATCAGAAATGACAATTGAGAAAGAGGGAAGTATGGTGCCTGCTAGGATTTATACTGGGGGGGGGGACTGGAGAGAAAGAGATGATGTGCTGAATCCAGAAAGAATTAGAAGAAGAATTCAAACATAAGAAACTGATATAAATGCTTATGGTGCTCTCACTTGAAAAGTGTTTGAGGACCCCCCCCCCCCACATTTCCCTCGGTGGTACAGTCCTCCTCAAGCTACAGTGTGATGTAATCTCAGTGCAGCGTGATGGGCTGCTAATCAAGGGAAGTGAGTTGGGGTGGAGGAAGTCTGTCAGGATAAAGGGGGAACCATGCCAGACGGAGGCAGCCAGTGAAACGTCAATAATGAGCTTCAACAAGGAGCTCTTGCAAAGTCAGAAGATGGGCAGAAAATATATTAAAAATGAAATAGTAAAGAAAAAGGACTTCTGTGTATGCCTGTGCACAAGAGCAAGTGAGAAAAACATTTTTAAAGGATAGACAGGAAAATAACATAAAATTTGCCAAACTTTTTCGTGAATGTCAAACCAGTCCAGACCAGTTAAACCAGTCCTGTGAGAAATGGGAAATGGCTACTCAAAACTTCACTGGACACTAGAGACATACTGTAGACAGTAAAATGAGAACAGAAATTATTATATGATTTGTTTAGATTTATTTTATTATTTCTTTAATTTCACCCCCTTTTATATTTACAAGAACCCTTCTCTGTATTCTGTGATCTGCCCTGATTTTGTCATGTGAGGTAAGTCTGGCCCCATGACCCAGCTAGAATAGAAGAAGGATGGATGGATGGGTGGATGGATGGATGGATGGCAACCTTGTAAATTTAATTGAAAATGGGGAAGGTCCCGATACTCACAGCCAATCAGTGGAGCAGGACAGCAGCACGAGTCCCATGAGGTTTACAGACCCTCCCCGGGGCTCTCTGGGGACAGAGAGGCTTACAGCCAGTGGCGTTTTGCAGGGTGGAGAAGTGAACAGAGTCTGGTGCTTTGACTCCACCTGGCTGCTGCCTGAACACCCTCCAGTGAAGGTGACACTGACATCGGTTGAAAGATCTTCAAGGGAGCTATAAAAAGACTTTATTTTGCTAAAAACTTTCCTAAGAACTGTTTGGACTTTTGGCATATGCCATCTAAGGTGTCCCCTGCCTTGTGCAGTATGTTTCCCGGGATAAGCTCCAGGCTCAAGGTGACCCTGTAGTATGTAAGAGACATGGGCGGATGGATGGATGGATGGATGGGTTGATGGGCCACTGTGAGCCACAACAAAGCCAAGACCTTCAGCAAAGGCATTACAAATGCACACCCCAACCCTCCACAGGAATGTTCAGGATCACACCCATGTCCTTCATGAACCCTGTGACTAGGCTACCTGCAGGGGGCAGGGTGAAGATGGGGCTGGCCAGTACCGTGATAGCAGTCCAACAGGCCTGTGTCCTCACCTTTTTACTCCATATTATCAAATTCCCAGTATGCTGTGCTGGTAAGGGACCAAAAGACTGTCTCAGAGGCATCCCCGGGATTTTTTTCTAGAAACAGTAGATAGTGAAACCACAGAGATCTAATCGGAGACGTGACGTTCTGACTGGCATACGGGTGATGCTGCGTCGGCCCGACATGCGCTGTGATGCCCCCTGGCAGCTGGAGGGAAGCATTAGGATCTCGGCCTGTGGGGGGCTTTGCCGTCAACGAACGCCAACGCCGTTTCCCAGGGAATGGAATGAACGCAGAGGATGTACAAAAGGTAGATCACGACTGAAGAACGACAGACAGTGCAGGCAGCTGCTGCAGAGGATCTCATGCGCTCTGCTTCAACAGCAAAAACGATCTGACATTATTTATGTGAAATCCCTCAGGAAACCTTCAGCATCATAAGTTACCTGGAAATAAACCCTGAGTCATACATATAAATAACTTGTTCTAAATCTATCCATCCATCATCCATCCGTCCGTCCATCCATCCATCCATCCAACCACTTATCCTGTACAGTCCTGTGCACCTAGACCCCACCCCAGGAAGTACAGAGAACAAAGCAGGGGACACCATGAATGGGATGGTGGTTCATTGCAGGGCACCAAAATGTACATTTCATTTAATTGTAAATACGGCCATGATTTCTCGAAATCTCACAACAAATGCAATCACAATTGTTATGTCTGGGGGTAATCTGCAAATGCAAAAGAATTTGTTTTCTGCAGCGGCTGTGCAATTCTGCAGTTTATAGTGACTTTATAATAATTAATTTTGCTTTCTATGCACTTTTGCTTTTGCTTACTTAACTGGAATTAAACGTAGAAAATTTTGTTGTAAAATCATTTATCTTTCATCATCATCTGATGTTTTCACCATCCATCCTTCCATTCATCCATCCATCAATCCAGCCATACCTGTTCAGCATGATCCAGCAGCTTATCCCAGGCTGGGTGCAGATGGAACACAGCCAGTCCACTGCAGGACACACACTCACGCTCACATACATACACTCACACACATAGACTCACATACACACACACACACACACACACACACACATATTTTGAATTCATGGGCATAACCCTAATCCCATCTATGACAACCTTAATCCATACTCAGCCCTAACCTTAACTATAAGTAACCAAACAAAAAACAACACTTTTGGCATGTTTAGTTTTTTGATTGCAGTCACATTTTTATAAAATTGAGTTTCCCCTTGTGGGAACCAAAAAGGGGTTCCCACAATGTCAACATAATAAATTTTAATCACATTGTGGGGATACAATGGAAATGTAATATATACAAGCCTACAGACTCACACACAATGGTCAGTGTAGCAGCTCCAGTATACATGACTGCACATCTTTGCACTATAGAAGGAAACTTGTGTAAACATGTGAGAACATCTCCACACAGAGCCAGTCTATCCAAGCTATAGTTTTACACATATTTAAACAATTTTGCTAAAAAAAAAAAACCTTATTTAAGGGTCCAGCAGTGACCCTAACCAGAGCCACACCCCAGCCCACATTCTTAAGGGCCTTGCCTTCTGCTATCTCATCCCCCCCCCGGGCCCCCAAACAGCATTGAACTCTTTCTGATCAGCACTTTCCACTTTTCAGTTAATGGAGGCTCATCTCAATGCACGTTTTTTTTCACTGTGCTCATGGCACTTCTGACCAAAGCCCTTGCAATCAAGGTCATGTTCCAGAAAAGGACAAGCTTTGAAATGTAGGTGGAAACAGGGCTTCGATGAAGGACCCTACGGACCATGCAAATCAAGCAAAAACACTGTGGATAACATTAGTGTGAAGCCAGCTGGACAGGAGCTCCTCCTCTGGTAGGTCCTCTGATAGTCATGGACACCAGCGGTGGAAGCCAGCCCAGCTTCCAATGGACAGATGGCTTTCATAAAGGTACCTGATAAAGTTCTGCTCTGACAGTGGCAGCAATGCTAGGACCTCTCCTAGTTGACTCTCTCCTCTCTTCTTGACAGCTCCCCTTCTCCACAACCTTCTAGAACTTGTTGCTGATCTTTGATATGCATACATATGAAGTTTCAGTTGTGTGCCCCTTTAATGGGTAGAAGCAGATGATTGGATAAAATTATCAGAACTCAGTGAAGATAGTAAGGATGACCTCAAACACTGGGATAATACTCTTGATTGAGTATCTCAATGATTTCTTGATGGCCAAGAATTCTGGCACATTCTTCATAGCAACTGCATGGGGTACAAGAAGTCCCAAAACTCATGCAACTGGTCATTTTAGTGTTCCAGACTCTTTATAAATACACAAAGTAAATTGTGAAATGTTCTGTGCGCAACTGTCGATGAAAAACTGATATGCTCTTGGCTCCTATTATCCGGCACGCAGATTTGTCCACAAAACACAGTTGCTGTGTTTTGGCAAGGCATGGAAGTCCGCAGACAAAGGATTTTACTGACAAATATTTAAAATAGGGCAGAGACAAAGGCAGGGTCAAAGAAGGAAGGATGATGCACAGCATTTCCTGCATGGTACACACTGGGGGGGGGCACTGTATGTCACCAGATGTTACCTTCTCGGTTATTCAAGCCTGTGAACATTGTTTTGTCACTGTCACTGCAGAAGGAAGTGTGGGGGGCTGGTGGGGGGTTGTGAGAGAGGACAGAGAAAGATTGTATTTTGTCTGTGTGTGATGGCTTCTGCGCAAATGTCTGTGCGTGTTCTGTGTGCCAGCATCTGCACGTGTGTCTGCATGTTCTGTGTGTGTTGGCATCTGCACTTGTTTGTCTGCACATGTTCTGTGTGTGTGTTGACATCTGCGTGTCTGTGCACGTTCTATGTGTCGGAATCTGCGCATGTGTGTCTGAGCACACTCTGTGTGTGTGTTGGTATCTGTGCATGTGTGTGTGTCTGCACAAGAACTGTGTTTGTGTTGACATCTGCGTGTGTGTGTTTGCGGGCATTCTGTGTGTATGTTGGCATTTGTGCATGTGTGTTTGTGCATGTTCTGTGTGTGTCAGCATCTGCACGTGTGTGTCTGCACATGTTCTGGGTGTGTTGGCATCTGTGCGCATGTGTCTGCGCACATTCTGTGTGTTGGCATCTGCACGTGTGTCTGCACATGTTCTGTGTGTGTTGGCATCTGTGTGTGTGTCTGCGCATAATCTGTGTGTGTGTTACCATCTGGGCGTGCATGTCGGCGCACATTCTGTTTATTGGCATCTGCATGTGTGTCTGCGCATGTTCTGCGTTCATGTTGGCATCTGCGTGTGTGTGTGTCTGCGCATATTCTCTGTGTGTTGGCATCTGTGCATGTGTGTTTGCGCATGTTTTGTGTGTGTGTTGGTATCTGTGCGTGTCTGTCTGCGCATGTTCTGTGTGTGTGGTGGCATCTGTGCTGACCCTGTTGCTTTGAAATCACCCCAATCTCATGCAGCACTGCCGCAGTCTGCTCCTCCCCCTGTGCACAGACCCTCCCCAGGTCTCTCTCTCTCTCTTGCTATCAGTCTGGACACAATGTAACTCAATTAAGAACTGCTTATGAAAGCGATTACTGAGTTGAACCTGCTCTTACCGTTACAGGGAACAACCACAGAGGATAACACTGGCGCAGTGAAGAATGCAATTATCTAATTAACGGCTAAAGGAGGGCTCCCTCTACACTGGGGTACCACTCCCTCCCTCCCTCTCTCTCATACTCCCCCATTCCCTCCCTTCCTCACTCCCTCCCTCTCTTACTCCCTCTCGTACTCTCTCACTTGCTCACTCTCTCCCTTCCTCACTCCTTCCCTATCTCACTCCCTCACTTGCTCGCTCCCTCCTTTCCTCTCTCCCTCCCTATCTTGCTCCCTCACTCCTTCCCTTCCTCACTCCCTCCCTACCTCCCTATCTTACTCCCTCACTCCCTCGCTCTCTTCCTCACTCCCTCCCTACCTCCCTATCTTACTCTCACTCCCTCGCTCCCTCACTCCTTCACTCCCTCCCTTCCTTGGTCCCTCCATCTCACAAGTATACCTCCTTAATCTAAAATTAACTTTGCATTGGAGTTGTGTTTTTAAGACATTTTTATGGAGCTACAACGGAGGGGAACACAAAAGACACCAAGGAGGAATAAAGAATGGGGGGGCTTATTTTTCCATCAACACATGACAAAAAATTGAGGTCAGACAGTTAGCACATCGGTGGCATTGCTGAGCTCCAAGTTGCAAAATTCAAGACAAAAACCTTTAAATTGTGCAGCACACCGTTCCCCCAGCCCCCCCCCCAGCCCATCAGCCGATCTCTGCCGACTGCAGTGACCCAGCCAGCCATCGCTGGCTACCTTTCAAACCCCCCCCGCCTCCACACCCCCCAGCACAGTGTAAGCTGGCGATGGCGGTGTCGGCTGCGGGTGTCTTTAGGGACGGGCATTAATTCTGCTCCACCCCTCACTGGGGAGTCCCGCAGAATCGCCGTCGCATGCTAATTGTAAGCGCTGCGGATGGCGCCTGCTTCCATGGTGATCTCACCCCGTCATCCGCATTCCAGCGCATTCGCCGACGTCACGCTCAGTTGCAACGCAGGGCTTTGTCCCCGTCGCCTTACAAACCTCCAATGCGATCTTCCAATTGTTTTAAGGAAATAAATTTGCATCGTTTGCTGAGTCAAATTCTGGCCGGATGGATACGTGTCAAGCAGACTTACCGACAAATTTTTATCTTTCTGCCATTCTATATGGAGTGCTTAATTAAAACGTCCAGGCAAAATAAACGACGCCGATTAGACACCATTTAAATTGCAATTAACTGGAAAACATTTGTAGAGCAACTAAAAATGTGATGTAACACTAACTAGATTTAATTATCAAACCACAAAGGATACATAGACTCTACACAAACCCTCCTGCAGCTCTCTGTGGGCTGTGGACCTTAACCGTTAACTGGGGAGGGCAAATCCCCCCCCTCACCATTCGTTTGCATTGAGTGAAACAACATGGCGCTAAGCTCTGTGGAGGCTCCACTGCAGCACAAAACCAAGCCCCAGAGAAACTGGCCATGAGCTCCAGCTAATCAAAACCCAAATGACACTCAGGGGTTATTGCTGGCCAGACAAGTAATGTGCTATATTTGATGTCCTTTTCATGATCCAGTACATTTTTCCCCTCCTGACTGTTTTTTCCATATATGTTTAAACCCATTTCATGGCTGAGCAACACAAGATCAGTTACATATTTAGCTACTGTTTTGGGTCACGAGTTGAGGTCAGAGACATTAAAAGCCATGTTACCACCAGGCTGCACGACTGGCCCCTACTACCCAAATAAAAGTCCGAACAGACAACCTTCAATAAATTTCCACACAGAGAGGGTCCAGTCCTCATATGGCGTTCCCATAGCAACCCCTTCAGAGTGAGTGCATGAAGCTCCGCCCCCTGGGGGGTGTGTGTCTTATGACACATCTTTGCATGAGTAGTAGTACACAGCTTCTCTGAATCACTTCCCAAGATGGCATGCACTGCTACTCCATCTTTGGTGCTATGTATTTTAAATGCAAGTGTGTGTCACTGTGAGCAGTGAGAGGCCACCTGAAATGCTCCCTCTATCCAGTGGCCTTTCATGAGCTGATGGGCAGCCCATTCCAAAGACAGAGAGGTGGCTGGGGGTACCTGAAAAGGCAAGTGGCAGGAGGATTAAGGATTAAAAACCAGGGGCACGGAGGGCACCATGGCTCACAGGGGTGCCTGCTTCTGAGCTCTCTCTCTCTCTCTCTCTCTCTCTCTCTCTCTCGCTCATTCTCACTGGCTAGGCCGGCACACACTGTCTGGCATCACGATCCCAAGGCACAGACTTAGGGTAAGTAAGAGCAGAATGCCTTACGCACTGCAAAGGTCCCGCAGTCTTCTGTCTTCTTAACTGGAAGAAATTGTCTCTAAGGACTTTTTGACCATTACAAGTGAATAATTTATGAAATGTATCCTGGCATAGACATACATACAGATGTATGCATACAGATCTCCCTTTCACATACAGATGGCTGTAAGTATGTCTATGAAAGGATTCTCTTCCATGTGAGTCAGGGTATCACTGTTTCACGCACACATTTATACACAATTATAGAACATTTACAGAACAGAAACCCTGCTTTTTCTCGATTTCCAGGAAATACTACTAGATGGTCTTATTTCCCTGAACCATTAGAACTCAAAGCTTGCTTTCTGGTACTTTACAAAGGGGAACTTTTACTCTGAAGGAAATTACAGGGGAAGCGGAAAGCTGACAGAAGAGATTCTCAGACGATGAAGAGCTCCTTTCAGTGTCCCTGGGGTCTCATTTCCTGTTACATAAGGCAGCAGCATGTAAATAACAGTTTGGATTGGAAGATCACCCGGCTGCACAGAGCATGATGGTGATGTCATCAGAAACGACTGCGGGCCTTATTTTACTGTATGTGCTTCATCTTTAATCATACCTTAAACACAGATGAGGAGTATTGGTAGCTACAGTAAATGTTTGAGACTTCAGCATTAACAGCCTTAGGCTGACCTTTAACCTTAGTGTAAAAATCAAAACATTTCAGCTCCTGGCATCAGCAGAGATCCATTGACAGGTTTTCAGCCAAACCCCACCCCTCGTGAGTGAGCTGTTGGCTGTTAGGGTTAGTTGTAGACACTTTTTGCTACCCCTTAACAAAAGTCTACAAAGCCTTGCATAAACTCAACCGTCATGGTGTGCAAATGCTAACTGCTAATGCAAATGCTAATGCTAAACAAAAACGCAGTCCCCCGTCAGTCGCTCTCCCTCTTGGATATCTCCACAGTGCTGAAGTCTGGACCCAGTTCCCGAGCTCCTTCTGGAGTTCCCAAGTGAGAGCCTGGACCTTCAGCTCGCTAATTTGATTGTTCTGCAGTGTCATTAAGCACAGAACAGGGGGACCTTCTGACACGGTGAGCCTAACATGATCTGACCGCACAGGGGCACAGCATGCTGAAGAGGGAAGAGCACGGTGCTGAAACAGCAGAACCCTCATGTTCAGCTCTGGGTCAGAGCATGTCTGCAGTCTATCCTAATAAGCACAGGACACCAGGCAGGGTCCACCCTGGATAAGAGCTTTGCATGGGGCATCATAAAAGGTGTTAAATTCTTCTCGTAGGAAACTGCTCCACATT
Organism: Gnathonemus echidnorhynchus; assembly: GCA_026776725.1. NCBI lineage: Eukaryota > Metazoa > Chordata > Actinopteri > Osteoglossiformes > Mormyridae > Gnathonemus > Gnathonemus echidnorhynchus. Next base: position 36,215,129 of record JAODJU010000040.1, read on the forward strand.
TGGGGTGGTCAGCCTCCCTACGCCTCCCGACTTGTATGATTTGTAACAGAATCAGGGCGACTGCATCCCAAGTGGAAGCACATCCAGAGGCTCGGTTCTGGGGTCCCTGTGGGCTCGGAAATCGACCCAGTCTGCAGAAGTCGCCACCTCTCCCTCACCTCCACACCGTCCCACTTTCCACAGATCCTGAGGCACCCCTCCCAAGACCACCTCCATGCCCCAGAAATTGTGGTTTTTGAGCTGTTTTAATTGCTCTCTGTGATGCGGCTTTGCTGAGTCACTCATTCTCGGGTTTCCCCAGCCGGACACGCCAGTGGTGTAAACAGAGCCGGAATCCCGGCGTGCCTGGAATGCAGAGGCAAGGCAGAGAGAGAACGCAAAGGGCTCGGCGCTGCTGACAGCGCAGCGAGCCGGACTGGCACCGGAAACGCGAATCCCCAGACCCCCTCGCATCCCCCCCCCGCCCCTCGCCTGTCTCTCTTTCGGACCCCTGGTCGGTTTTCTTCCTCGGCGTGGCCTTTTTCCAGAACAAGTTGGTGATGGATTAAACGCTTCGGAAAAACCAGACGGCCTCAGGGCGGGCCGGGCTGTGGGGCAGCAGTGCTAACCACTGTGCTATCTGGCCACCCCCTCCTACTGTCTGCTGTAGGTAACTGATGTATTTGCTTCCTTTAGGCTCCAGCTCTCATTCTCAGTGATCCAAGCTGTTAGCAACCATGGTACCTGTAGTTTGGACCTGGTAGTCT
>JAODJU010000040.1:36215974-36231309 GCA_026776725.1 Gnathonemus echidnorhynchus
TTTCTCACTGCTGCAGGTCAGGCCAGAGCAGTGGTGTGTTCTTCACCAGCCTTGTTGACTATGCTGCTTTCTACTCAGGGTTTGATAGCTACCCCGTGGGTCTTTGCACCCTGCACACTCTAACACTACAGTCACTATAACAAAAAGTCATGAACTATGCCCTACGTGTCATAACTTAGTAAACACCAATGCAGAAATATTACCCATAACACAACAGCACCATTTTAAGTTAATTTTATCAAACTCATTATGATTTAGCAGTAAAAAAACCTGCCTTACTGAAGGAAATTTAAATAGCAATAATACAGTCAGAATTCTGCTGGATCCTGTTTGACAAATAAGTAGTTTGTTATAATCTGATTTTTTTATTTAGAGGGCAGTGAAATGAGAGGGTAAGTAGAGAGGGAGTGGAGGAGACCGGGGGCCCCGCGTAATCCCCCCATCCCCATCAGCCCCCGCACGGCGCTCCCAATGTCCCGGGATGTGAACCCAGCACCCAAACCCAGTGGGAGACCCTCTTCCATTTTGGAATGAATCCCCAGAGCAGCACCAGTACCAACTGCTGCCCCAAAGCTGACCTCACCTCATTCTCGCTGCCTCACTGCCTCGTTGCCTCACTGACTTTCACTGACTCACTGATTCTCAAAAAGAAACAGATAAATGGATAAACTATTTTTTGGCGGGGGTTCTGCAATCGCAGCATACTGCACTACAAGTCATGCTCAGCCTGTTAGTATGAGCAATTTGCACATTTCTATTTTATTTTATCATAATTTTTAAAAATATTCTTGCAATTTTACTTTTACAATTTACTTTTACCTTTTTATGTACTTTGTATATTTCTATTAATTATTATAGGGAGCTCTCAGGGAAAACTCATTTCACTGCTGGCATTTGCTGCTGTTTGCTGTACTGTTGTGCATTTGATAAATAACCTATGATTTGATTTGAGTTGGTCCGTAGACTTATTCATGAGGATGGAGTCCTCACTGCAAGCAACATGGGGAGAGGTTGGGAAAATGTCTGCTAGCGCTTTCTCCTGTTTATGGGCTGCATCACATATTCATCTAACCTTCCACATTAACCTGTGTGCCAGTCAAAGTTCACCTACAGGGGGCACCGGGGGTCAAACCTCTCTTTCCCCCATCCATACACTTCACATCATGAACAATTACAGCATTCTCCCTTTCGGCCAAGAGGCCGAATTAATTAATTCACAGTGTCATATTTATCTGTCGTGAACCACACAATGAGCCATAGGGATCCCGTAGGACCCCCTGTTTGGTAAACGTGACGGCTTTTAACGCAATCGCCTTGACGCATCTGGGACCAATTAAATGCTGTTGCATTAAATCGCATCACTAATTACAGGAGAGCACTATACTTTATTTCTGCATCATCAAGTGAACTCCCGTTCCTCCCAAGGAGAGAAGACACCACTGCGATAATAACTGGTTCTTTAAGATATTCGAAAAACAATGCCTGCATTAAATCTGTATGCCTCAGATAGCTAAAAGAAATGGTCTAATCGCTTTTAATAAATAAATCTGTAACAGACAGGTCATACAGCTCAATGTACTTCAAAATAGCTACAGCAAGGTAACCAAATACCACCATCGTGATCACAACCCAGTCATTGTATCAATTTTTTCATAGGTTGTTTGACGTTTAATGTCGGGCTAAATAAATATGAACATAGACGAGTCCCCTTTCTGCCTGAGGTCTGAAAGTCACTGCGATCCATTGCAAACAGAGTACGATGCAGTGTATGATGTTTTTTTCAGAAAGAAAAGCATGATGACAAAATGGCACCCATGTCGCAACATCCCTAATTAGTCTGTATTGCTGGTTCTAGCTGGTCTTACTTCTCTCGGTGAAAAAGAACACCGGCTCTGACTTGTCGTCATGCGATCCAAAGTGCTCCGCGATCCTCTTGGCTCAGTATTTAAAGGTCAGCGCTTCTTCGGTTAGCGCTTAGCGCACATCCTCGTCCAGGGTAGCGTACATAATTTATAAGTTCGTAGTTCATTCTGCTGAATACCAACACCGAAGCACTTAAAAGAAAAGCATCCTGTTCGGTGCATTGATACTTTCACCATCACTGTGCACAACGGCCCCTTTGAAAAACGTGAGGTTAGACTCACGCGGCGAACCCTACCTCAACACAAGTGCGGATTTTTATCTTGGGAATGACTCATGGGTAGAAAGAACATGGGAACAGGATGGGCAGACATCTGTATCTTCATCTAACCTTCTACATTAATTTGTACTCTGGTCCAAGTTCAGCAGCAGGGGGCGCTGTGGGTCAAAAACGTCTTGCCCCCCTCCTACTTGGACTCCTGGCACAGCCTTCGTTTTCCGGTGCTTACTGCTGTGTGTGTGTGTGTATGTGTGTGAGTGTGTCTGTGTGTGTCTGTGTGGGATTGCAGATGACACACAGGTACCTAAGGACACCACTTTCCGGAATGCAGATGGGTTGTATCTGAAAATACTGCAGGCTGTACCGTAAACAGGGGGCACCAAAACAGACCCCGAGATTTCCATAGAGGTACCACTGAATATCCCCAACCAGGACCAAAGCTCCAGATCTGCTCCAGAATCCGAAGTAGCCTTTAAGTGGAAGTTTAAGAATAAAAGGAGTGGAATGGGGTGAAGGTGTGATTTAAGTGTCCAGGAACTTGATCGCCCATTAGAATCGGCTAACGAGCGAGGCTGCCCCTATAGCGGTAAAGGATGTTGATTCAGCCATGCACTGGGGTCACTGAGGTTATACACTGAGGTTTATACTCCCAGATCAGACATTCTGTACCCCCCCCCCCCCCCCCCCCCCACCATGTGCACCTGCCGAGCATGGCTCACACGGTGGGAGGGGGCATGAATCCCGCAGCCCACACCATAACCCTGCCCCTGCCCCGCTAAGCTGGCCCCCCAGCTAGACAAAGACCTCTCCTGTCCTATCAAATCAATCAATTGATCAATAGGACTTTATTCTCCAAGCTGCAGTGAACAAAGGGCCATAAAAATGAATGGACGGCACATTTTTGCTGTGCGATTGTGCGGCAGTTCATCTCCAGTGTGGTGCATTTGATTTGCTCAGTAAACAGGAGCAGCTCCATGACAGCTCTGTTAGTCCCCTGGTTAAAAACACGCAGCTGACAAAAACACCTGTGAAGGGGCAGGTGAGGTCCACGCTCCCCACCCCCCCTCACCACCCCGAGGCTTCCATCCACCTCCTTCCAATTAGCACCACCTTGCAATCAACTTATGGCTAATAACATGTTTAACGATTAAGAATGTAAAAGGACAGAGAGCTTAATTAAAAATCAAAGGCAAAACAATATGTTTTATTAAGGTGTTTTAAAAATTGATGGTGGGAGAATAACAGGTGGTAATTTTGCACACATACAATAGCTACATCCTCTCACATCCCTGCTGAATCCCCTCACATCCCTGCTGAATCTCCTCACATCCCTGGTGAAGACGACGCAATAGAAGCAGATCTTGGGGTCATTGATAAACAGCTTGTGAGAGAGATTTCACCAGCCGTGTTGGGGGAGGGTCCTCTTTTTTTCCAGCACTAATTCAGGTAATCTAACCCTGAGCAGGTATAACACATTTGCTTTATTTATTGTGCACATTGAAACAAAATTGAACAAAACAGTGTAGCTGCTGGGGTCCCTAGGACCTGAGCTAGGCAGACAGGTTTCGCTCCCTCGCTTTCCTTTCACACTCCTGCCTCTGTGCCATGCCGTGTCATGCACGCTGCTGAGAATCCCACACGTGGGCCGCCTTCCCCGCATCGCCACGACACCATGCCAAAACGAACAATGGGTCTCCCCAGGAAACCCATCCGATTGTGTGTGAAACAGAGGCCAGCCCGGACCCTCCTCCTCCCTCTTCAGGTATAGCTCAGCTTGGATTATAAATGGAAGCATTACGGGAAGGTTCCTCATCTGGGGGGGGTTGGAGGGGGCAGTGATTCAATGCCCCCTCCCACAATTTGCGGGATCCCAGCGTATGATCTGCCTGTGAGAGTACTGCCGCAGCGTAGAGAGGAAAAAAAAGACATGGAGAAACAGCTTGGGGCTGAGAGCCAAGGAGCTCTGAGGGGGACCCGGGCCGGTGATGTGGCTGAGGGGGACCCGGGCTGGTGATGTGGCTGAGGGGGACCCGGGCCGGTGATGTGGCTGAGGGGGACCCGGGCCCGTGATGTGGCTGGGTTAGCGCTCTGGGCCATTTGCACTGAGGCAGCCTGACACTGTTAGCGGGCAGATGGATGGCTTCCCGAGCTGCCGTCCGAGACGCCGGTCCCTCCCACTCTGCCAGTGTTTATTTATGGCGCCCGTGCTGTGCGTGTGCACGCGCGCGTGTGCGTGTGCCCGTGTGGCTCTTTGCGGCACGTGTGGATGTTTGCGCGCACCGTTCGGCACACACGGTGCCCCGGCACCCCTGCATGAAGATGTGTGCCTCCCTGTACCCACTCCTAACCCCCCCCCCCCCACACACACACCCGCCGCCAGCCCTTTACCTTGCGCTTTCGATCCCGGGACCGGTTCCTCTTCCTACTCTTCTCCTCCTCTTTCTCTTTGCGCTCCTGCTCCAATTGCGCTTCCAGATCCTTGTTCTTGCGGAGGTGCTTGGCCGCCTGTGCCATGGTGCCGCCGTCTCTGCCGCGTTACTCCCTGCCGTGCGCTGCGAGCTCCTAGGGCCACCCCGCCGTCTCCCCCGGCACGGATGCTCAGAGGCAGGGCTGCCCTCCGTAATCGGCGGGGGGGGGCTGCCGTACCCTATCCCTTGCTATCCCCCCCGCTTGTTATCTCTCTCCTCTCTCTCCGCTTCCCGCTCCTGCCGCACGCCCGTTCCCCCCCCGCCCCCCTCCTCTGCACCTGAGCTCGGAGCAGCGATGGGGGACAGCCGGCTGGAGTCGCGGGAGACCTGGGATTCTCTCACTCCTCTCTCCGCCTCCTCAAAAACTCAGCGCCCTCCGCAGTGGGGCGAAGAGGATTTGGGGAAAAAACAAATAGAGGGAGCGTATGAAAAATAAACTGTCAGACAGGAGCCGCGGGCGCCTCTCTCCTCACTGCGCGGCTGCTTGCATCGCCGCTGCCCTCATAAGCTGCGAAATCCCTCAGTGGGGCTCCCCAGCAATGCTGTCCGCCGGTCATCTACGGGTCTAAGCGTGCCGCCGGGTCTCCGTGTTCCCGTGGAGGTAAGACCTGGCAGGAAGATGCTGCGGAGAGGACGATCGTACGAGGGCCATCCTGTCGGTGTGCTTTACTAACACGCGTGAAGCGGCGGAGGGGCAAAAATGCAAGAACGTGCACTTGAAAAAAAAAAAGAAGTGCATGCACACTCTTCCACTTCTCTGTCCCAGTCCTCCTTGGGTCTCTGAACTCCCAGGGCTGTGCAAGCAGGCAGAGGCACGACCCGTATGGAGACAGGGGCGCAGTCTGTGCGTGTGTGTGCTCAGACTCTACTGAGTCTCAGTGCCACTAGCTCTCTCTCTCCTTCTCTCTCTCTCTCTCTCTCTCTCTCTCTCTCTATCTCTCTGGAGCTTTCAGTAAGGCAGTGAGGGAATACCACTGCTGTGTTGGGGCGGAGCAGGTCCACGTCCTCGTGCTCCTGTGGTGCGTCGCGTGCTGGGAGAGAGCAGGGAGCCAGTATTGCAATAAATCTTCTCTACACTCTCTCTCTCTCTCTCTCTCTCTCCTGTATCCTTACCTCCCTCCGCAATGCTGCTGATGCAGGCAAAAAAATCCTTTAACATATCTGCCTCTCCCTCCCTCTCTCCCTCTCGCTCGCTCACTAACACACACACACTCGCACTCTCCCTGTCACGCCGGCTCCCTCGCGTTTGCAGCCAGCAGCCAATCCCTGGGGACCATGGGGAGCATCAGGGGGGAGGAATTAGGGGAGCTTGAGGCGAAGTGACCACAGCAGCCCCTCTCAGCTCTACCTCAGGTGTCACCAAACGTGTGTTAATAAAACATCACCACAGCTAAACGATACCCCCCCCACACACACACACATACACACACACACTCAATTATTCCAGGACCATGCCTTTGTATGTATGTATATATACACCGTATATTACCTGGGTACTACAGAACTGTTTACCCGTGTTTGCTTTTGTCTGCAGGTTAATAATGCAAAACCTTCATACTAAAATGGCTACTGTCTACATATGGTGACCGTAGCTTTTATGAATCTAAGCATGACAAAAATGAAATCATACTGACGTGATCACATGTTCGCTTTACAGACTCAGAATGTGACGCCACCCCTGGTCAGTTTATCATTCATTGCTGAGAACAGTGAAGGTTAGCAGAACAGTTTTGCCTGACAGCTAGTTAAGCCAAAAGATGCCATTTAGGAAACGCTTGTGGTTATTTCACCTTGTCTGTTTCTTTGTTTGAGGGATTACCAGTGATGCAGATTTTCCCAGTGCTTGAATTGTGCTGTGCCTGTTCCATTGGTTTAACCCTGGGCTTGCTCAGGTCAAGGCAGGACAGCTTCCGGGTTAAAAACAAACTGCCCACAGGTGTCTTCGTAGGCGAGTGAGGACCCTTCGGCGCTAATCTCCTGTTTGTTGATCAAACATTAACGCCCTCGCTTTGGATGATTCAGAGCCATTAAATCAGATGGCAAAGCAGGACAGAAAGGACGGGCAGCAAAGGGCGTTAGGCCAGTGCCAGGAGGAAAATGAGGACGGAGGACACCCGCAGAACTGAAGGGATGCGGATATATCGTGATTTCTTTATTTTTTTTTGATTGTGTCAGCATTTCTGCAGAAAAGGTGGCTCCCAGATTCCGGGATGTTTCCTGCATCATCTGCAGCCACATTTTGTTCCTGGGCCGTCACGCTACAAGCGTGTGTCTCAAACTGCATGCAGCACCCACCCAGGCACAGAGACCTTCTACCAATGTTTCTGTGTCCTTTCAGGACAAGGCAACTTTACAGCATTCCAACAAGCTGGCCCATATCGCTAAGTAAAACAGACGTGCTAATGAAGTTAGCTTATTACAAAGATCCATGGAAACGTCTGGTACTGATACTTGAGAGTGAATGATGCATAAATGTAGACATGTGATACATAGAACATTCACGAGAGGCGATTGGCAGGTACCCTAGTGCTTCAGGAATCATAAAACACTCAACATCTCAAAGGGATTAGCTGTTGATCCTATGAAACTCATCAATAAAATTCTTGCTGTACGGGTGCATGAAACGAACTTGGCAAATCGCTATAGAGTAAGAATAATAACAAACAATTTACTAAAATAATAATTCTGGATTGCTCTGGATATTTAGTGTGTGTTCTTTGAAGCAAATTAAGCACATGTATTGTTAGTTGCCATGAGGAATGTGTTCCGTCTGTGTCCCCCAGCTTCACAAAGGCATCTGCATTCTTCATCATGCAGTCTTTGTTGCTGTCACGCTCACACCAAGCCCAGCATCCATCCAGCCAGTCAGTTTTCCCTGAAGACAGCTGTAACTAATCAACCGGATCAGCTAGTGCAGATTGAGAGCCCCTGCTGCTGGTTATCCCTTTGCAAAGTACCAGGTGGCCCCACCATACTGAACCTTTTCTTCATGATCTGTCTATGATCATCTGGGTCTTTGCTCTGCATTCTCTTTACTGACTTCTGCCTGCATTTGGTTTTGACCCTTTGCCTGGCCTTGGAAATAAACTTGAAGCTCCTGGACTTCACATTTATTTTTCAACTGGACAGAGCAGTCATTACAGCTGGCCATCCTCTTCCTCTTTTGCTATGGGGTTTTCCAAGCATTATAGCCTTTTCTAATGAACTGACTCCTCTCATAATGAAATTGACCACGAAGTTGCATGTTTAATAAATGCAGCAACCCGGTGACCCTGAACAGGGCAAGAGTTTCAAAGATGGATAAGTAAAAGTAGCAAGGATGGCTGTAAACAGTATAAGAGCTGAATAATTCTGCTTGCTAAGTAATTGGTTTAGTTCTGATGTTAAGATATTATTTTTTTCTCACAGCAGGTGAGGTCCCTGGATTAAACTGAATGAGATACTCTGAAGGTGATGTGTTTGTCTGTTATGTGAGGGTTTAGAGGTTTGCAGGTGTCCTGTGGTAATGCTGGTTCTTGCGCAATGTGGGTGTGGTCTAATCAGGGTGTGGTCCATTGGGGGTGTGGCTACAGTGAGGTCATACATGTGTGCCCAGATGGTTCGTGTTCTCGTTCCTCTTGAGAATGACGCAACGGCCAGATGGGCAGCAACACAAAAAAGCGCCGGACTGCTTGTCTGTGGCAAAATAGAGTGCAGTTTGCTTTATCTTCAGTCGTCAGAACCTAGCACAGCCAGCAGAGTGTGGGTTTACATGCAGGGACAGATTAACGCTGGTGAAGGCTGGAGGTCACCTGCAACACACACACTCCATCTATGAGACGATGACAAGTGGCAGCTGGGGACAGAACCTTTGGAGCCACATCTAATTAAGTGTGAAGTCATTAAGCCCCCAGAAGATAACGATCCATCACGACCAGAGTTCCTGTTGATATGGAAAGTAATGCCATGTAAGGCCAGCCTCAGTGTTCCTCATCCACTGCAGCACCCCCATGGACTGGGGGAAGGGTTTGGGGGGGTTGCCTCCATGAAGGAATACATCTTACTTATCCATTCATGAATAGCTGTTTAACCTTGCCCTGTGTGCACGCGTATCTACTCTGTGAGTGTGTTCTTATTGACACACTATATTGCGTGTGTACTCTATGGTGTGTTCTTAATTACACACTATGCTCTGTATGTACTCTGTGAGAGTGTTATTATTGACACATTAACCTGTGTGTGTACTCTGTGTGTATGATATTATTGACACATTATGCTGTGTGTGTACTCTGTGAGAGTATTGTTATTGATACATTATGCTGTGTGCGTACTCAGTGAGTGTGCTATTGACACATTATGCTGTGTGTGTACTCTGTGAGAGTATTGTTATTGATACATTATGCTGTGTGTGTACTCTGTGTGTGTTATTATTGACACATTACCCTGTGTGTGTACTCTGTGAGTGATATTATTGACACACTATGCTGTGTGTGTACTCTGTGTGTTATTATTGACACATTACACTGTGTGTGTACTCTGTGAGTGTGATATTATTGACACATTATGCTGTGTGTATACTCTGTTAGTCTTATTATTGACACATTATGCTCTGTGTATATAATCTGTGAACTTGCTCTTTATGACTCACTATGCAGGGTTTAAGTAGTGTGAAATCAGGCCGGTTTACAAAGATGGACTCCCAACGTGATGATCCTACACAGCACTATTACCTGTAAGAGAAAATAAACAGCTTTTTACTCCTATAAGACAGGTAAATCATTCTGCCAGCAGCTATAATATCCATTGTGTTCCAGAATGTAAAAACCACAATGATTCAGCGTCACCTCTATGAGCAACGTGTCTGACTATGACGCTACACGTTTGTGGAAGGATATTTCGCTAATCAGCCACTGTCACAGCTAGCATCAGGGGTGCTGTAAAGGGGGGGTAAACGATGACGATTCTCGGGGCCCATGACTGAGAGGGGGCCCAGAGAAGCCCCCAATAAAATTGTGTTGGGGGCCCTGTCAAGATTCTTTTCATGGGGCTCAAAATCCTTAGCAGCGCCCCTGGCTAGCATCCTCCTAGCTATAAACATGGGCGTCTTTAAACGGCAGCCAGACGCTGCAGATTGAGAGGATGCCCCAAAGGTCCGCGTGCTTTTGTCTGGGCCCCGTGGAGCAGTTTTACTTAGTGGTACCATTACGTTTGCAGGAGTCTCACTAACCAGCAAACCTGATTAAACTCCTGCAAGCTGCCGCTGCCCCCTGTATGCCGACGGGCAGTTACAGCATCTCAGCACGTAAGGCAAATCACAGTGGGAACACAACAGATACCCAGGAACACAATGCTGACTGAAAGTAATCACCACTGCTGGGGATATTGCTGATAGACAACCAAATCAATGATTAAAAAACACATGGCTCAATCAATCTGTGCTGCAGTAGCATCTAAGCTGATACTATTGTTGGTATTTTTAGGATTATGGCAGCAAGCTTTGTGATGCTAATAATAATATAGGCTGCATTGTGACGCACACCCCCAAGAAATGAGAAAACAACGGCTCTCTCTCTCTCTCTCACTCTCTCTCTCTCTCTCTCTCTCACACACACACACACACATAATTATACTCATACGCAATTGATTTGCTCAGAAGAATCAAAACGTAGCCAACTCCCCCTAGTGGCCATTTGTAGTCCTACAACCCAGGGACAAATGGAATGCGGCAGAAACAGGTCGATGTCAGCAGGGAGTGTATTATTCAGCTGCTTTTCAGCTCATCACCTGCTTGGAATCTTTATTTACCTCTGATGCACTTTCAAACAAGCTAGAATCCGCTACCTAAAATCACGGGGAAGAAACATAGAGTCATTGTTTCGTAAAAAGCCGCGGATGTTCAAAGCTTCGTTTAAAACTAAATTACTGAAGGAACAAGCAAACAAGTTAAAAAAAAGTGTCCAAATATTACGTTGGCCTTGGATGCACCAGGACCATTTGATAGGGAGCAAGAAAAGGGGTCCCATCCTGCTCCAGCTTCACAACCAAACACTATCCTACATAAAAAAAAGGCTTAAAGGAGAAAGATGAGGTCCCAGGTGGCGGCAGTGTCACGGAAACGCCAAGAGGACGTTCTGCTGGCACAGGCTGCCGGCGGAGGTGGCACTGAGAGCTTAGGGAGCAGCAAGCGGTGTGGAGACGGGAGCTCTGTGCCTTGGTGCCTGCTGCTGTACTCTTGAGGGAAGCACTGTACTCGATTATGGGAAGGAACGGACACACCGATACACAAGCAGACACACAGCAAAGCTGCTATCTTATTAAAGGCATAAGTGACCGGCATCCAACTGGTCACCAGATGTAGGAAGACCAATACTGTTAACTGGAAACAATTCAATACCAGTTTTCATCTCTGCCAGCATCATTTATTCTCTGCAGAAACAGACCAATGTAAGGTTCTTACGAAACTCGAGTAGAACGATAGCTAATGTACATACAGCGATAGTGATGACCTCCCATTACCGAAATGCTATGCGTCTGGGGGAATATCTGCATTTTCAGAGAAATAGGCTGGGAATATACGTGTTTGTACCAGTAAGCAGCAGCGGGCTGAAACGTGTCTCGTGTCTGCCACCTTGTGGATGTTCATATTCTTTCCATTTCAATTAGCTTGTAATAACAGCTATGAGAAGACGTTTGGGTAGGTACTTGGATAGACCGTAAAAATGTTATTTAATGCAATTGTCAGAGAACAAAGTAGTGTCATTCCTCAAATATTAAGTGAAGAGACCTATTGTTAATGCTTCTGAAAACCTCACAAGCCATTTATGTCCTTAAATGCCTCACATGTGACCTTTACAGTTTCTGTATTAATGGTTCCTGGTGGGAAGGGCATCCATGCAGAAATTACCCTGGCCCGCTGCCCTCTGCTGCCTGGGAGAGGCTCCAGAAACCCCCATGACCCCAAGGAAGATTCCAGGCTTATTCCCAGCTTCCTCAACAGAGAACAACAGCAGTGACTTATTAATCATTTTCTGCAGTTCTTTGGGGAGTTCTAAGTGCACGAAAAGAGTTCCTGCTGAAAGCTGCAGCGCGGAATCGATGATGTTGCATTACAGAAATGACGTCTTGACATCTTTTTCAATATGTGTTTGCACCTGTTCAGGTTCACAGCAGATCAATCACATCTAGCACCGACAAATCACAGGGCAGGTAGATGTAAAAGACGTTAGAGTACTAAAGAAATGAATAAGAGAATAAGCACAAACTGAACAGAAATTTTCAATATACATTCATGATGGTGATCTGATGTGTCAGAACTTCTCCATGTGGTTATGAAGGTGATGTTTCAAGTATTTGAGTGGAAGTGCAGTGGTTGCTGAAACACATCTCAAAGGAAAAATCCATCAGCACCTCAGGCGTCTGTGAGAGGCTGGATGTTACCTGTGGTCCTCACAAACCTCTCCAGGTGTGCTGTGGAGTCCATCCTCAGGGCTGCATAACATCCTGATAGGGCGACTGAACCTCAAAGCCTGACAGAGAATAGTGAAAGAGAGCATCACTGGCCCTCCTCTTCCAGCTGTTCAGGATATTTACTCCATACATGTCCTCTGAAAACCAGATCACATCCTGAAGGACTCCACACGTCCAACACAGGCTCTAATGAACCTCTCCCCTCTGGCCAGTGGTTCAAGATCATAATCACCCAGACATCAAGATTCAGGGACGATTCTTATTCAAATGTCTAAAGACTGCCTAACAGGCTCTGATTCATGCTACACTGTAACTGTGACACTGCTGCACTGTCACTGTCACACTATCTACAGTGCTGCTGCAGTCGCCCCCTACTTTTTCTCACCTTATGCTGTAATGTCACACATATTATAGTATTGTACTTAGTATATATCGACTGCTGTGTTGTTGCTAAGCTGTTGCTGCTGCTTATTTTTATTTATTGTTGTCCCCACTGTTGTTCTGAGTCAAATGCTTAACACACGCGTAAGATTTTCACTGTGCTTGACATGACAAGAAAATTTTCGGTCCTTGAATCCTGATTTTTGTCCATTCACCAAAACTGTGGTCAAGATCATAGTTCCAGATAACCCCAAGAAAGGTCGTGTGGGACATACACTCCTCCGGCAGCGAGGTACAGACTTTTGATATCACATTCCATCCCAAACACAGCAGGATTTACCAGCTATTTCCCAATTTCTGTGCAAATCTCAGCGTGTGAATCTTGGCTGGTAATATAACTGATGGTCTCTTGATCTCAAAACTCAGACCTCACTTAATTGCCAGTATGAACAAATATACCAGCATTGGTTGTGGTTTGGTGCCAAACATTAAGTCAAAATTACAGGATACTCAAAAGAAACACTTCACAATATACAAAAACTACATTAGAAACACATTAGAAACTACATAATGGCATATTAATACACTACCATTCAGACGTTTTGGGGTCACTTAGAAATGTCCTTGCTTTTGAAGAAAAGCAAGTTTTTGTCCATTAAAATAACATCAGATTGATCAGAAATACTTTGTAGACATTGTTAATGTTGTAAATGACTATCATAACTAGTACCAGCTGTTTTTAATGGAATATCTACATTGTTGTACAGAGGCTCATTATCAACAACAATTAATCCTGTGTTCCAGTGGAATGTTGTGTTTGCTAATGCAAGTTTGTAATTTTAAAAAGTTAATTCATCATTAGAAAATCATTTTGCAATTTTATTAGCACAGATGAAAATTGTTGTGCTGATTAAAGAAGCAAGAAAACTGGCCTTCTTTGGACTAGTTGAGTTTCTGAAGCATCAGCAATTGTGGGATTGATTACAAGCTCAAAATGAAACAAAGAATTTTCATTTGAAACTTGTCAGTCTATACTTGTTCTGAGAAATGTGGGCAATTCCATGTGAGAAATTGCCAGGAAACTGAAGATCTCATACAGTGCTGTGTACTACTCCCTTCACAGAGCTGGTACTTTTGAACGGTAGTGTTTGTGTATTTATTTCTTGGTTTCTTGTTGTCCGTCCATCCATCCATCCATCCATCCATCCATCCATCCATCTTCAGTCACTTATCCTGCTCAGGGCACATGGAGGGTTGTTTATTAATCTAGATAATTTTGAGAAGCATTTATTCCATACCTAAAAGACTGAATTAGGTAAATAACAAAGACTAATTAATAAAAAACAAACCAATTAGGACAATAGGCTCATTTTAAGTATAGCAGTTACTGCTGCTGGAGAAAAGACAGCAAAGGAACCCCAATTGACAATAGTAGCTTTAATTGTCTTAACTAGGGGGTTGTAGTTTCTACTACAGAGATTTTTAAGGTGAGGTATTACAACAACCTAAGGTATCTGAAGCCATCCTATACACTATGTAAGTAAAGGAACCGATTTAGAGGAGGGACCATTGATTTTGGAGATGCTGATGCTGCAGCCTGATGTTTTCTTTAGCTAGGTCAAAAGGAGCAGAAAGGAGGGACAGGCCTGTCTTGAACCTCGACCAGTCGTAATTCGGTCAGATAATAGACTGTTAGTTGATTTGACAGCTTCGGGGTCTAAGACTTTAAAGCTAAACTAATAAAATTAGAGCTCAAGCCAAATTTCTCAAAAGTGACAAAAAACAACATTGAACTTAATCTTTTTCACCATCCAAGGAAACGATAAGTGCAGGGAGATTCACGATCTTTTTTGAACTGTATTCTGTTGTCACAAGAACAATGACAGTCATCCTTGCAGACAGGACGGCACCACTGTGAGGACACACACACAACTCCCCCAGCACTTAGGATTGGTGACAGCACCCATCTTTCTAAATTGTCTGCCCTTTTTGGACACTCCCTAGTGACAGCGACTCTGACAGGAGTGTGACAGGCTGAGACCTCAGTCAATCATTACCATACTCATAATCACTGCTGTCATTTATAATTGTCCTAGTCTGGCTAAAAGGGTACCTGGATGGCCCACCAACCTCCATTGTCTATTATTCGGGTGTTTGTAGCATGTACATCATGGGAGGGTTCAAACAAAGAGGAAGAATGTGTACCTTAAGCTCAAATGACTCCCATTAATCACTAAGAAAAAAGGAATGCCAAAAACATTAAATAAGTTGCAGAAGAGCTGTCACAATGCAAGGGATGAAGGACTTGGGAGTAAGCATTGTGGTGAACTGAAAAGGGTTTTATTAAACTGAAGAACAATGACTTGAAATGAATGGGATCACAGGGGATCACTATGGCTGGGCGGGAACATGGGAAGGCACAGGCAACACGAGAGTTTGACATCAATGACAGGACTGGGAAGCACTTTTATACAAGACTGATGAAGAAGCAAACGAGAGGCAGCTGGAGTGATTAACATCAGGGAAGGAATGAGAGGTAAGACAAAGGAGTGTCAGCAAGCCACGCCAGGGAGATGTCAGGCAGATCAAATAACATTCTGAGGGATAGCCAACATGGATTTAGGAGAGGTAGATCCTGTTTAACTAATTTAGTTGAGTTCTTTGAGGAAACTACAAGAGAAATTGATCACAAAAAGGCCTACGATGTGATCTACTTAGATTTCCAAATGGCTGATGTTGTCCCCCACAAACGGCTCTTGCTTAAGCTCAAAGCTGCAGGGATTTTAGGAACTGTGGCAGCTTGGATCAAAAACTGGTTAGCAGCAGACAGGAAGCAGCGAGTAGTTATTAGAGGCACAATGTCACAGTGGGCCTGCGTTCATAGTGGGGTACCGCAGGGT
>JAODJU010000040.1:36233551-36257875 GCA_026776725.1 Gnathonemus echidnorhynchus
GTAAGACCCCACCTAGAATATTGTATGCAGGTTTGGTCACCATACCTTAAAAAGGACATTGCTGCCTTGGAAAGGGTGCAACATAGGGCTACGAGAATGATTCCTGGTCTTAGATGAATGTCTTTAGCTGAGCTGAATCTGTTTAGCCTCGAGCAAATGAGACTAAGGGGGGACATGATCCAGGTCTATAAGATTCTAACAGGTCTGGATGCTGTTCAACCAAATGGCTATTTCAATATTAGTTTAAATGCTAGAATTTGTGGCCAAAAGTGGAAATTAGCAGGAGAACATTTTAAAATGAATTTGAGGAAGCACTTCTTTACACATTGGAAGCTTAGGCGGAGAAGTGGCAACCTCAACCTTCGGGTGCTGAAAATGGGCCAGCAACCTCTCCTAGGCTGGGCGCCGGAGGTGCGACGGCTACCTCCCCAGGGTAGCTCTCTGGGGTCACCGGGTCAGGTGACAGTCACAGGCACCACTAGCTTCCTCCGTTTTTTCTTATTCTGACTGGAAGTGGCAGGAGGGGCTGCCGGAAACCTGCAGGCAACTCTACAGTTTGGTCCTGGGAGCCAGAGGGCAATTCCACAGAGAGATCCAAGGAGCCTGCACGCAATTCTGCAGCAAGGTTTGGGGAGCCAGCAGATGATTCCAAAATGAGTCTCGAGAAGCCAGTGGGCGATTCCACGGTAAGTGGAGAGCTGGTGCACTGATCTCCAGTGAGTGGCGGGGAGTCGACAGGCTCTACCTCTGCGGGAAGCAGTGCTCTCTCCTTGTCCTGAAGGTTCCCGTGGATTTCCCCTATCGTTGTTACTTACTCCAGGGAAAGGGCTTATATCCACCACTGCACCTCCTGGAGATGGGCCATTCTCTCTGGGGAGAGACACATGGTTGCTTTGGCTAGGGATGTTAGATAAGCATGGAACCGGAGATGGCGACCGTTGGCAAGCACCTGAAGGAGCCTCCTACTCTCTTTGTGGGGTGGTCAGGGGGTCATTGAAGCTTCAAGCCGGGAGGAGGGAACAAAGGTCTCGGTAGCAAGTGTTGTACTGAACTGAAAGAGCTTTTATTAAACTGAAGAACGATGACTTGAAATAAACGGGATCATGGGGATCATGGAAGGTGGACTTGGGAAGGCACAGGCAACATGAGAGTTTGATGTCAATGACAGGACCAGGAAACACAGGACTGGAAGCACTTTTCTATAAGACTGACAAGGGAACAAAAGAGAAGCAGCTAGAGTGATTAACACAAGGGCAGGAATTGGTAAAAAAGGTAAAACAAATGAGTGCCAGGTGTGGCTCACTAGAGCAATGCCAGGAAGAAGACAGGAGTGTCGTAGCAGGCAGGACATGATATTCATATTTTTATTTTAAACACAGGTAATTCCTGGCATTGCTCTTGCAGCAAAATGTGAAATAGGAATGTTGTTGTTGTGTTAAGCCAGCTCTGTCTGAAACGAGCATGAGTATGTTAATAAGGTGGGGAAGGGGGTCAGGAATGAATTTCGCGTGAATGGTCAGCCTGGGGGTCAGAAGGTGCCCTGCTCAGAGAGTACAGTACCTTGGAGGGGTCATTGTAGTGGGGGGCAAGGGGATGGGGCTACTAAAAAGGTATATGAGGGAAGATGGATGGTGAAGTGAGAATAGACTGGTGGAAGGAGTGGTAGGACCGAAAAACAGAGCAACGAGGGCAAAGGTTGCCCCCCCCTCCAGTCATGCCCTACCTCCTCCCGCTTCATTTGATTCTGTCTGTGCTTCCCTCCCACCCACACAAACTGAGAAATGAACCAGACCCCTGTGCTGCTCTCTGAGGAGCCAGTCTCCTGATGCTCCATGCTGTCCCTGGCTGGAGGCCAGTCCTCTAGCATCACAGTGTCTCCAGAGCGCCCCCAGTGACACGTTTCCCCTCATTTTCATCCCGTGCCTTCAATTCAGCTTAGCTGCGCATGACGGGTTTGTGCGAAACTGTTTTCCCATCTGCCTCTCATTTGCTCTGCATTAGTCTTAACGCACTGTGAAAATGGTAGTAAGAGGAAGAGTGAGCGTCTTGCGAACTATCTGAGCATCATTAAATCCATGTCCATTGGGTACCTGACAAATAAATCCCAGCTGATTTCTTTCCTCCTGTCAAAATTGTTTGGGGGGGGGGGTCATTTTGCCCCTTAGGAGCTCCTGGTCACCGTTAGGGAGTGACAGTCCACCTGGAGATCTGCCAACTATGCACTGATTTGTGCCTGAAAATTCAGGTAATATCTGAGTTTATTTAAACACCAGGGGGCTAAGAGGACTGGAGTTTCTCATGACTGCTATAAAACAGAGAAGCTTGTTCTCCTCAAACGACTCTGCCTGGTGAGATGTGGAACACAGCTCAGTTAAAACATGTTGCTGTAAAGACATGTGAAGAGATACGCTTTCTTGTGTCAACCCCTTGCTCACTATTACGCCGCTTTGCTTTGAGACTGGGCTGTAGGAGTGGCTCAGACTGCCGTTCGGCTTGCACAGGGCTCCGGAAACAGAGACGCAGCTGTACTGGGTGAGCTGTCAGGCAGAGCTTTACATCAGAGCACAGCAGTGCATCTGAAAGGCTGCGTTTGCTTCACCGAGCACTGAGCCCATGATCCATCATGACACAACCTTCTGTATACCGACATCACACCTGTACATGTGACTATTACCAGGTATTACCGTGACTGAAGGCTTCAGGGTACTTTCAGTAATATTATGAATACTAAATACATTGATGTTTAGCAGACCACTTTTACCCATGGTGATTTAATACTCATTTGTCTAAGATGGGGGTGGGAATGGACATCCCTGGGCAGGGTGGGGTCAGCTGATAAGGACATTCATTCAGTTCAGCTATCTATCCATTACTTATTCCTTACTATACCTGCATTATTTAGCTCACCTTCGCACTCTTGCCAATCATATAAAACTGGCTTCAATGTTTTCTCTCGAGCCCCAGGATACTCACCCCTTTAATTATATACATCCCTTTAAATGTATAACCAGCTATAATTAGCCTTAACAGTTCTTTTTAGCCATGACACTGATGGAAACAACACCACATTTCAACAAGCCAAGGGGCTGCTTGGATGCTCCCTAAACATTCATTACAGCCAACTTGACTGTGCTTAAAGGAACACTCATAGCCTGACTCTGTCTTTCGCCAAAGTACTCCCAGAGCTTTTTAGAAAGTCCATCGGACCTCACATTTCCTGCCTGAGCAATGACTGTGTGCACAGACGGGTGTATTTATTGTGAAGTCACGGGACACACTAATTGCGTCACAGAGAAATCATTGCAAAATGCTTTGTGAAGATGAATTCTGTGAATGCGAATGAGAAGAGGGTGGCCTGCGAGGGCTGAGCTTAAGCTGCGTTTAAGCTGGGTTTCCTCTGGGCGTCCTGCTTTCCATGGTTTACTGATTCTGGTTGCCAAATCAAGGTCTCCTGTCAATCAGTGAGATTGCCAGCGGGTAGCCGACGCTTGAAAAAGCTTGGGCAAATAAATAAATAAATAAACAGACAGACGGGGGGACGAAGCCAACAGGGGCCAGACGGAAACTGAGGCCGAGATTGATGAGGAAGCCTCCTGTCGAAAGACAAAAGATTAAACGACACGTGCAGGCAGCAGGTGCTGTTGGTTAAACTTTAATTACATGATCTCTGATTCCCTTAATTGATATGGTAATGACGGTAATTAATGCAAAAATCTCCCCAATCCTGTTAATTTGTATTTATTTGATTATATATTGTGCCGATTTATTTATTCGGTGTTGGGTGTTGAGAGAGCCGGTTAGATGCTCCGAATGTTTTCCTCTCGGAGGATGACGCTGCTGTTGAGTTTGGCTGAATCTCCCTCTTTCTCCCCCCACCTCCCACTTGGGCTCAGAAAGTGCATGAGTGTTGGCTTCATTTATAACTACATACATGCATCTGCTGTGCAAGACCCGACTCTTTTTCCAGACCTGCCATGGAACATGTGTTACATCCACGAATACAGGGGTGTGTTTTAGCCAAGATGCATAAATTTATTGAGGAAGACCGGCAATGCATGAAAAGTAAGGGAATCACTGGCACACACTCCTAAAGATCTCAGATATGCATTAACAATGATTTCCAGCCCCTGCTAGCAAACTCTTCAAATAAACATTCAATATGTCAGTAATGGCAGGAGAGTGCTTGGCAATAATGAAGAACTTTGCAGGACTGAATCAATCAAATGTGCTGTAATTAGCCCAGCCATCCTCATGGCCTTTGTAGGTGTCAATGGTTGGTTGGTAGATAGATAGATAGATAGATAGATAGATAGATAGATAGATAGATAGATAGATCTGCGTTTGCAATGCTCCTTGAACACTTAATTGATGCTTAATTGGTCACACCTGAGCAGGTTATCATCAGGGTGGTGTGTCTATGAAACAGTAGATATGAGTGTCAGTGGGTAATACACACAACTGCTTTCTAGCTTAGCTTAAGAGAGACATTTGTTTTATCTAACATATAACAGAATAGTTGAAGGGGTTTGCAGCATTGTTTGCAGCTCCCTCACTGGAATTCTAACCAATCTGCAACGTTTGTCATTTTAGGTCTATCGGGCATTTTCGGTATTTTTCTACTTGGAAAGGTTACTTTTGCTCAGCGTATTGGTACATATATAGGATATGGCGTAGTTTTTAAAAGTCAGTTTGGTGACACTTCTTTAGAGGGCACAAATAATGTGGTATTATGCTATTAGTTATCTATTAATTAACTTCAAATTAAGTCTTAGTTACATATTGATCTCATGTTCGTTCTTCATTAATGAATCGTGATACACTTATCTAAAGCAGTTACTAGGCTTTATTTAATTCTGTAAACCTTTGTGAACTACTGAAGGAACAAGTAACGAATAACACAAGTGAAATACTGATCTCATATATGTTTATCATTAATGAATCGTGAAGCATCTTTTAGTAGCTATTATATTTATTCATGATTTGTACTTTAGTAGTGAGTTAGTTCTTTTGTACTTTAGAAGTATTTGTGCACCATCAAGTATCTAGTTACTTATTAATGTATTGAACCACAAAAAACTATTAAGTCTCTAACTTCTGGGAGAGACTACCGCCCGTTTTTTCCGCACTCCTCAAAATATAGATTTATCTGATTTCCTCGAGTGCGGTGCAGTGTACGAGGATCCGTTTGCCTCCGTCCTCGAAGACCACTTTCAGCGGCTGCCCTTCAGCCCTCTCGCCAGCAGATGGAGCCACCCAGCTCTGGTAGGCGATGTCTTTGCCGGTCCGAGCGCTGTAAATAAATAAATAAATAAAAACACTGATTTAGTATGAACACCTTTCTGGTGTAAACCAGCAAATGCACAATATGTATAGAGGTAGTGCCTCTTTTTTTACAGTCTTTAAGTATTCAAGTAGTGCATTTTACATAACTAGCTATGGTTGGTCATTTACTTACCAGAGAACTTAGTTTAGAGCAAAATCCGTGGGATATGTGTATATAACATGCATTACCGTAAAACGATCATTTTCAGTCCAGTCTCTAAATTTGCGAATGACTCCCACAGGAAGCACAAATGTCCAGAAGGCTTATAAAATTACGATAAAGCTTCGCGATAATTCATAATGACAGAAGTCATCGCATTTTTATGCATTTTATAGCTCAGAAACAGCGCTCCATTGTACAACCAGTCAGTCCCGAATCTCCCAAGTCGTGAATTTAAAATGCTCTAAGCTGATGATATTAATTAAGACTGACACAGTTATTATCCACTTACAACATAAATGTACCGGTTATACACCACAGCGGACCTGTCACCAAAACCTAGCATGTCCGTTTCAAAGAACCCAGAAAAGCGGATTCAGTCCAGCAAATTGTCCCTGGCATTCATTACGACTTGAGATTTCTGTATTCTGACTTAGAGCTGTTATTTTATCAATGCCAACCTTTTTATTTATTTATTTACTTATTGGAGCCCCTTGCTGATGGGTTGTTGTGTGGTAACCAGGACCATGGGAGACCGAAACTAACCAAGCGCACCTGCTAAGTTATCATCGAAAACATTTTTCATGGCTCGGAGGAGGTATACGGACATATTTTTTATCCCACATGTGCTTTTTGCGCCTCTTCCCCCCTCCGTCCTCTCGGAGATCAGGCGGTTATTTCGAAGACAGAAAGTCTGACAGGGCGGACACATCCTTTTGGGGATGAGAAATAATTTATCCTACGAAAGCCCCCCTCTGCTTTATCGCTGTAAAACGCACCCCCCGCTTCCTGGTTGAGGAAAGTAGAAGCACATGTGCGCTGCTTGGGTGGGGGTGTCTTCTGGCTTAGGGGGGGTGGTCTATTTGATACCCTAACAGATTAGCGTGTGTAACTGCGCGGAAGGAGCTAAAGGACGACCTGACACACAGGCGCCTTTTAAAAAACCACATCACACATCACTCTATAGCACAGATTTAAAATTCTTGAGCTGAGGATTAATGACAGCTCGAATGGACTCTAATAGCAGCAGGAAGTCATGATACATTGCTCAAAAACAGTCTGCTTAGCTTTCCCCCCCTTTTCCCAGCCCCCTTATGACTTCCACATCCTGGAATATAGGGTAGAGGGGTATTGTGTGTTTGATTGATTTATTTAACTATATCTAGTTTGTTTCAGGGCACCACTGTCTTGCACTGGGTGCCTCACACATAGAGGGTTGGGAATTTAAATCCTGTTCTGTGTGTGTAGATCTCGAGCTTGTCTGTTCTCATGTTTTGAGTACCATGCTGTCCTTCATTAATCTAAAGATGTGAAATAGTCAACACTAAATGGTTGTATCCCGTCCAGACTGTACCCCAGTCCTGTGCCCGACAATGGACTGGCATCCCGTCCAGGCTGTACCCCAGTCCTGTGCCCCGCGATGGACTGGTATCCTGTCCAACCTGTACCCCAGCCCTGTGCCCCGTGATGGACTGGTATCCCGTTCAGCCTGTACCCCAGCCCTGTGCCCGACAATGGACTGGTATCCCGTTCAGACTGTACCCCAGCCCTGTGCCCCGTGATAGACTGGTATCGCATCCAGGCTGTACCCCAGCCCTGTGCCCGACAATGGACTGGCATCCCGTCCATGCTGTACCCCAGCCACTGAGGCACAGAGCTGACCTCTACCGGATAATGTATTGACTTGTTTGTTTTAACAGTGATTATTTCAAGGTAGCATATAAGGAGTCATCACCAGGAATGTCAGGGTGATGTTTGGTAATTTCACCCTCCTGCTAATCTCCCATTCTGATCCTTTTCCCCGTGTGTTGGGCCATGTTGTATAACACATGTTAATGACGACAGTTTATCACACACAGAAATGTGTGATATTTTGTATTATTATTTTTGACTATCCTGCATGAGAGGTTTTGAGGAACTATTTTGGAAGGCAGTTCTTTTTAAATGTGGCTTAATGTGTGCATATCATGAAATTCGTCCTTCATTCACCACGCAAAGATGCTGCAAAACTTCCTGCTGACATGCTGCACAGAGGTGCATGTGGGTCCTTCAGCTCTCTCCTCCCCGTACTGAATTCGAGTCACGCTTTGTGACCAGTACTCTGCATCTGTTAGGTATTTTGTGAAGCATCTGTTCACTTTCAGGCACCACCCACCAATCAGGGCAGGCAGATGACCCAAAGGATCATGGGAATCATGCCATGTAAAGTCGGGGCCTCCAGCCCATTCTGTGGCGCTCTTACATTCATACACACGCCTAAGGGTGAGATAGAGCTACCAAATCACCTAAACTGCATGTCTTTGGACTGCAGGAGGTATGGGGAGGCATACAAACTCTGCAGGGACCAGATGGGGCCAGATTCAGGCGTGTCCTCCAGGAGCTGTGAGGCAGCAACACTACCCGCTGAGGCACAGAGCTGCCGATTAGGGGACGTATTAATGACTCCAACTAGGGCCGCCGTCATGGGAACAGGCTCCGGCAGCGAGGACAGCGATGCAGGGGAGATCATAGCAGGTGGGCAGACTAACGTGGCAGGATCAGAGGTCTGCATAGTGAGTGGGGGGCAGTGCCAAGGCACAAGACAGGCACACAGCCGGCTTCCTCTATCCAACCCTTTTGGAGAAGGTTGGGTTTTAAAAAAATCCTTGTCTTAAATATAGGGAAATTATTACCACAGCTCAGAGTTGGACCAGACAAGAGTCACAGCAAGGACCCGTCCCCCCCCCACCCCCAGGAGGGGACAGTCAGGCCTTCTGAACATATGGGCCTAATCACATACACAGAACTGGTTACGTGACAAAATTATTGAACACAGAAGCATATTTGTCCTTATTTGATAACTTATTAGATGTCACATAATGTTCTCTTCCAATCAGAACCTACAAACCAACAAATCACTCAAGTTCCTAGACGAACCAAGAGCCAGGGGGGTCTCTGTTGTTTGGGGGGGGGGGCAAAATCCTTTATAATTGATCTGCTGAAAACCACAAGAAGGTGATTCTTTTGGTTTTTTTCTCCCTGTTAAACATAGGTTTTGGATTCAGATAGGTGACAGAGTCATATCATCAGTACTCGTATCCACAACAGGAATAATGAAGTTACAAGTGTGACATAAATGAAATACATAATTCCATGTGTATGTGTATCGTTTGCCATTCATGTAGACACAGAAAGATAACAATATTACCAAATGTGGGGGCTTTATGGTGGGTACCCCAGCCTTGAATAATGTGTTTCAATATGGGGGGTGGGGGGGGTGTGCTGGTGATGGATGGCCCTACAGCAGCAGGGTCAATTAGCCAGGGCCAGTTCCAGTCTGGGCCCCAGCTCGAGCCCAGCCCCAGCCCCCCTGGCTGTCACCCACAGCAGCTGTAATTAATCACCAGGGCCGGCGTCTGCCCACCTTCATGGCGTGTCTTCAGAATGAGCTGGTACTCGGGACTAGACTAAATTAGACCTGTTTCATAGCTGATTAAACACATGATAAAACCCGTTGGATGGCTCTGCACTGAGTTAGTTTAGCAAGAAGGCCCGGCGTGTCATTTTGGGAATCTTATGACGTGGTTGCGTTTAGGTGTCACACACCGTGACCTTCTCTGTGGCCTGCTAGCTGTCTGTCCAGCGAGCCTTTTGCAGAGGAAGGCCGGCTGAACTCTAGACTCGGACGAGATTGTGCTGTCGTTACAGCAAAGTTGTTAGCTTGCGTTTGTTGGCTTGTATTTGGAGGCTTGCGTTTGTTAGCTTGCTAGCTTGAGTTTATGTTTTTAGCTTTTGTTTGTTAGCTTGTGTTCGTTAGTTTGAGTTTATTAGCTTGTTAGCTTGTATTTGTTAGAGTTTGTTAGCTTGTCAGCTTGCATTTGTTTGTTTGTGTTTGTTAGCGTATTAGCTTGCGTTTGTTAGTTTGAATTAGCTTGCTTTTATTTCCCCGGCAACCGTCGTACAGTTCTTCAATTCCTGCCACTTTGATGTTTATTTATTAATTTTTCTTTCCCTTTGACTATCCATTGTATTTTCATATCTTTCATATGGCTGAATAACCTGACATTAGCCATCACCTGAAAAGAGCCCACGGTGTCTGATAATCAGTGTACATTTGTTATTTAAGTGCTGAGCTAAGGCCCAGCAGCTTGGCCCAGATCTCCGAGGCCCGTGTGGATGTCAGAGGAGGCCCATGGTGGCCAAATTCTGAGGAGCCTGGGGGGGTCCCGCTTAAGGCAGCGTGGGCGGTGGCGCCAGAAAGGAGATTGAGGTGGGGGCGATGTGGCACAGTGCAGCTGGCCTCCAGTGAGCGCCGTCACCATATTCTGGGCATGAGACACAGGGGCAGGGAGTACCACCTTTTGTCAGGACGCTGTTTCACTGAGTAGAGGGACAGCACACAGATGAGGACCGGGGGGGTGGGGGGGTCCCGAGGGGCAGCTCTCTGTCTGTCCCATCTGCCACCCCACTCTCCAGGCAAATTGATACCCGGGGGACGTAGGAGGTGGGGGTTGTGGGGGTGGGGCTCTTTTAAGATGGGGAGAAGGGTGGTAATGGATAATGGACAACAATGCAGGGGATTGTAATGTTATTTGCGGGAAGGGTTGGGGGTTGGTCCCAAGTGAGTATACAGATATATGCTTATATAGCTTCCCCCTGCCCTCAGCGTGAAAACGGCTCTCCTGTCAACCAGAAATATTAAAGTGGACCCCCCCCCCCCATGTGAGGCCTAATGTCAGCTATGACCAGGCCATACTAGAGTAGCCACAGGGCTAATTGGGTACATAAACACAACATTTCCCCTGAGAGGGCACCGTAATTGTTGAGAATTTTGCAAACCCCCCCACAAGACCCCCACTCCTAACGGCCAGACTCTCCTAGACTAGACTAATTTCTGCGTTTTAATTTGTGGTTATCCACCTCTATAAACAGCCACACTAAAAATGCAATTATCTCACCCTGATTCACCAAAAAAAGACTTGTTTTGCAGGCAAGCCCTCAACCTGTAAGTTTTTTGGCAACAATTTCCAGAACATACTCTGTGTTGCATGAGTGTGTGTGTGACTGCAGCACACCAGAGCATCACCTCAGAGTGGCAAAAGATGGCAGGAGCAAGCATATGGCTCCTCTTCTGGTGGGAGGAGAGGCGACCGCCTGACAACAAAGCCAAATTTAACTCGTCACATTAGAGTGACATGGACATATAGATGGAGAGAGGGTAAGAAGGGGAGGGAGGGAGGAACAGAGGGAGAGAGAGAGGAAGAGAAAGAGGGACAGAGGGAGGGAGAAGGATGAAGAGGCGGGAGGGAGAAAGTAGCAGGGAGAAAAAGAGGGACAGAGGGAGAGGAACAGAAAAAGAGTGATAGAGAGAGGAAGGGAGAGAGGGAGGAAGTGAGGGAGAGAGGGAGGAACAGATGAAGAAAAAGATAGAGGATGAAGGATGAAGAGAGAGTGAAGGAGAGAAAGTGAGGAAGAAAGGGAGAGGAAGAGAAAGGAGAAGAAGGAAGAAGGATAAATAGATGGAGAAAGAGGGAGGAAGAGAGGGAAGAAGAAGAGAATGAGGAGGAGATGGAGGAAGAATGATGAAGAGAAGTAGGAGGGAGAGAGGGAGGAAGAGAGAAAAGAGGGAGAGGAAGAGAAATGAGGAGAGGGAGGAAGAAGGATAAAGAGGAGAAGGAGGGAGAGGGAGGAAGACGGAGGGAGAGAGGTAGAAGAATGAAGACAGAAAGGAAGAAGGAGGAACAGAAGGAGAGAGAGGGGGAGAGGAATATTGAATGAAAAGAGGAAAAACGAGAGGGATGAAGAAAGGGAGAAAGGTAGAGAGAGGGGGAGAGAGACAGACGGAGAGGGAGAGGGAGGAAGAGATGTGGGTTGCAGCTAGAGACTTCCAGTTCAAGTACCACTTGAAGGAGACAGAATTCAGGAAAAAAAACAGAGTAAAAGAAAAGACAAAGGAAAGAGGCTCCGTTAACTTTGTGAATTTGCTTCCTGGGGGCCTGATCACCCTCTCTGTTCGTCTCCAGTTCTGTGCTTGTGGCTGTCGTACAAGGTGTTGACACATTTCGTGGGCGCTTTGAAAGCCGTCTGGCCTCGTTTCAGGCACGTACACCAATGGACACGGCTGCCCGGGCCAGCCTCCCCACTGCATGCAGCCTCGTGCAGATTCCAGTGTGCTGGCACGCATGTTCAGATGCACACACACACACACACTTCTCCCACCTCTCCCTACACTGTGTTAATGAAACAGTTGCCAATTGTTGGCATAATATTATTACTTGATCCAGAAGACCTGGTAATTAAGTGCCCTCCTTTACCAGTGCTAATTACACTAGCAAGGAAAAGCAATTAGAGGGAATGAAAGAGTGAGCGAGATGGTGGAGAGAGAGAGAAAGAGAGGGAGAATGGGAGAGAGAGAAAGAGAAAGTAGCTATTAACGTCACACACTGGCTGACCACTATGTCTTCCCAATACAAATAATGTCAATTTCAGTGAAGTGGAAGGACAGTGTTTTTTTTTATTCTGTCATAAGGGTGAAATGTTCATACTCCAAATATTCTATATATATTTATGTATACAGTGTGCAGCCTGTCCATTGACCTGCTAGTGTTTCCTGGCCCAGCTAAGCAGGCATGGAAAAGAAGAGTATAGATGGATTGGTTGATTTTTGAGAATGCCTGCTGAAAAGCAGATTCAATTTAACATTCTTCCCATAATTCATTGGCTCCTTGTGCCTGAGGATTACAGACAGGGGATGGACTCGGTTTAGGGCAGATGAGGGTACCAGGGGGCTGAGTGTGGAGTAGCACCTCAAGCAGCAGAATCACGGGCCCAGGGGCTCGCGGATACGCTGTTCCCAGCCGCCCCCCTCACCGCGGCCAAGATCAGTACGAATGATGGCCACGGAGGACGGCTGAAACTCACTTAGCTTTTGCAATATGATTTGAGTTTTATTGGGTGAGAAAAATTACATTATTACGCTATCAGACTTAGAAACCACATCCTGACCATCTTCCGAGCGGTGTTGTTCCACCTTTGTATGAAAGATTTCCTGAAAAACAAGTTCTTGCTTGTATCAGGTATTTTAAAAACATACTGAAGAATCGGGACCAAAAATATATAATGAGGATAATAAATGCTTTTCAGGAATGCCTTCTTTCCTACATAAAATTAAACGAAACAAAACATTTTTTAAAAGTGTCCTGAAATATCATGCATATAAGAAAACCACCCAGAGATATACATCTTATTTTGGTACATGTTCTGTTTTAAAGGGAAAACCAGGTGTCTCATTTTTGCCCAGAACAACCTGTGACCATGAATTGATTTTAGTGTCACCCAAAGAAGCTTTTGATAAAATACGCATTCAAGTTTGTACCCTTAATTACCAATGTTCTGACTGTCCTAAGATTTGCCCTTTTCCTTTTCCTGGTATAGCATGAGAAATAGTAATTATAATGGCAATATAATAACATAATCATAATATAACAATTGCAAAGAAAGTTTATATTATTACTAAACCTAGCTATAACAATAAGTTAAATTGGTTGTGTTTTTTTTTCTTAAATAAATTGAATATATGAAATAAACCATCTGCGATGTTTGGAGGATTCTGAGTTCATGGAGACGGGAAGTAGACCAGCGGGTGCTGTAATCTGGAATGTAAGTCACCCGGAGACACGCCCCGGGAATGGTCTTCTTGCTCTGCCAGCGTCCTCTCTCAAGCACAGACCAAGTCCTTCAAAAAAAACACCCCAAGTGCAAGACATTTGTTGGTGCATTGGGCAGCCTGAGCTGTGGTACAAAAGGGGCTTGGTGAGTGACTGGAAATCTGCCCCCATTCGCATCATGGGAAGGAGGAGGGCATGCTGGCCCTGGTTGGGGGTTACTTGAGCTCAGAGGGTAGCTGTGTTCAGTGTCGGTGAGGGGCACTAACGACCCCGTCTGAGAAGTCCTCTGCCTTCCATAAGAACATCCTTCAAGCCTGCCCATAGCCATGCAGCCATGTCACTGCTCCCAGTCCCCCTTTGTGGGTGAACAGTGCGTCCAGTGGTCTGGAAGACTGCTACTCATGTCCCATTTTTCCAGGGCAGGATGCAGCCCATCAGTTCATGCTTTGGCCGTCCAAAGCATGTGGATACTAGGAAAGGGGAAGGGGAGACTGGAAGAAAAGAGCAGGTCCGTGAAGTGATGTGGAGATATGGGCATATCCCGCTGCCGTCACCGCCTCCCTGGCTGAGGGGGAACACTTTTTGGTCTGGAAAGGGCAGGAGGGAAGCTGGTGGTCCTCTACATGGGGGGGACGACCAGGCCTGTCATTGCTGAAGAGGAAGACAAGGAGGGTCATTAGATTTATGGATCTGCTGCTGTTGGTCTTATATACTGAGATACTGATAACAGGGAGTCATGGAAGAAAACAGCATGAAAAGGTGTCGCTGTGTGCCTTCAGTCACTGCCTGGCTTAAGCAGCAGGGCTCAATAAAATTTGTGGTGCTTTTCCACTGCCACCAAGAATCGAGTCGTACCCAAGCCATACCCGTGTCATACCCGAGTCGTACCCAAGTCATTCTCAAGCCATACCCGAGTCATACCAGCGCCTGAGCCGTACGTGAGTTGTACCTGAGCCATTCCTAAGCCATACCGAGTCGTACCCAAGCCGTACCCACGTCGAACCTGAGCCATATCCGCACTGACATGGCCCTACTTACTAAAACGTGACCAAACCAATCACCACCATCTGACTGGACAAAACGCATGGAGATACTGGATTATCAGAAGGGAAAAGAGCATATTCTATATATTATTCATTATTAGTAGTATTGCACATCTCAATGTATTGATGCATCCCTCATAACTCAGAACTTGAACATTTCCAAAAATTGCTATAGAACAGCTGAATGGAATGCATTCATAATACAAATAATGTAAACTATAAAGTAAAAAAACTGTAAAGTAAACTATTATGTACACCACGGGAACAGTAAATAAGCATCTCTTCGGTTTTACATTACTGTTGCTCTCCAAATCCAGCAATGCCTTTACCGAGCCGACCCGTCTGCAGTGGAAAACCAAAGTGAGCTGGAACCGCACTGTAACTAGTCTCTCTTCATGGTGTGGCTCAGTTCCCGCATGCCAGTGCCATTCCAGATTTGACAGTACACAATGTTCCCAACATAGCTCAGTAAGAAACACTCTAACCTCACATCTCCATGGCTGTGGGTCTTGTTTCCACTCTGTGTGTGTGTGTGTGTGTGTGTGTGGGGGGGCATGTGTATATCTCAATAGTGTGAGCCATCACAGTGATGACACCTGCAGCGACAGTAACAGTCACCTGATACCTCTGCATCCACTCTGTGATTGGCTGATGGAAACATTATATTCTGTGTGGCTTTGGAAGAGGATCAGTGTAGTATGGGGGTAGGGGTGGTCAAAGTGTAGGTGTGGGGGGGGTACCTCTGAAGCCGTTGCCCCCAGAGGCGGTGCAGGCCGGGGAAGGTGAGCCCTGGGGCCTCAGCACAGGTGCGAAGGCGCTCTTCTGCTTGGCGGCAGATGGGAACGTGGAGAAGGGCAGCAGGGAGGAGGAGGAAGAGGAGCCTGGGATTGTGGGACTGGAGGGCATGACTGCATGGGCGAAGGGGAAGGGAGATGGGGGCAAGCAGTTAGTCACACATCATCGTCACAGCACCGTGGAAAAAAGGAAACCAGCCTCACATCCAAAGTGGCCCCATTTGGGATGGGGTGGGAATCACTCGTGTCAAGTGCTGGGGAGAATTACTGGCTTGTTTTAGCTCTCGGCGGCACGGGCAAGCGGAGTGCCGGCTTTAACAAGGCACTTCCAGGCAAAGGCTTTCATAACATTTAATTAGCTGCTGCCTGATTAATCAGAGTGACAGCGAGCGGGAGCAGGAGGCAGGGAAGGGGAGCGGAGATGTGAGATGGGGGGGGCGGGGGGGGGCGCAGGGGTGCTGGAGGACTGCGCTAGCAGGCACTTACTTCCATATGGGGAGCCCGTGGGGGATGCGTTGCTGAAACTGGGCGAGCTGGGCACTCCCAGGCTGGCCATGGGCACGGAGCCATAGCCCCCACTCATGCCCCCGCTGGCCCCATACCCGGACTGCTGGGGGGTGGAGGCCGACGGGTAACCTCGCGGGGACAAGCTGCTGGAGTTACGGATGTAGCCTGCAGGAAGAAGGTGGAGGTGGAGAGATGGAGTGTTAGAGATGGAGGCCACCCGGCTAAGACGGGCTCCTCAGACCCCAATGAGGAGGTGCCAACGCCTCGGGGCTCGACTGGTCAGCCTGCTGCCGCCGCTGTAGCTCTCAGTCTCCTATGGGAGCACATTCTGCTACACTATCCTACATGAAAGGTCGGGTTTAACGCCTCAAGAGAGTGTCAGTGGTCAGGCCTAAAGGAATCAGTGTTTTCCACACGTCGTTCAGATTTTTGTGAAGAAGCCATTGTCTGCATTGGGACACCACTTGGAGATCCTCGCCATGGCAACCCGAACACCAAGTATGAACTGGAAAGCATCAGCAATGCCCAAGCCTGCAGTAAACCTGAGTCATAAACCCAAACAAGGACTCCACAGGTCACATTCCCCAGGCATGTCCCTCCATATCTGTTCTGAAAAACCCTGTTGACATCAGGGAGAACCTGCCTAACTTGCTCACTGGTTATACAAGAACCTCAAACTAATCTCAGGGCAACCTTACTTGTCAGCTACTTAATTTTCCCCATAATGTATCTATGCAGCAGTTGTAGAACATTCCAGAAACACCTGAGTACACTCCATTTGCAGGACCCGCTTACCCTGAGTGGCCTGTGCGGGCTCCCCGATGCTGACGCCCAGCTGAGACGGGTACGAGCCCAGGCCCATGACACTGCCGTGTGCGGGGGAGCCAGGGAGCGCCTGCAACTGGCTGTGGGGGCGCGGTACACTGTACAGGGCTTCTGCGATGTCTGCTGCACGCTTCAGCAGCATGTCCTGTAGGGGGCACCAGAAACGGATGATTACTCCCACAAGCCATGTTCACTCCTCCCATTCAAATGACGGTTCACATTTCTGTTGTATTAGTACAAATATCTTCTAAATGCTTACATCCAACAATCTGGAATTTGGAAACTCTTGAAATATAATTCTTAGAGAGCTGCAGTGTTATGGATCTGGTTTTTTATTCACGGTGGGATGCAGTGCATTGTGGGTGTTACCTGGTTACCATGGGGGTTCCCATACAGGGCCTCAACCAAATCGGCTGCTCTTTTCAGTAGCATCTCCTGCAGAGTCAAAGTGAAAGAGAATCAGCTGACCATCTGTGTCTGTGTGTCTGTATGTTTGTATTCGTATCTTTGTGGAGACTCACTATTCACTTCTATGGGAGAAACCCTAATCTAAACAATAACGACCTTAACCCCTACCCAGACCTAACCTTAACCATAAGTAACCAAACAAAATACAAGACTTTTGGCATTTTTACTTTTTTGATTGCAGTCATAGATTTTTATAAAATTGAGTTTCCCATTGAATGGACTGAAAAGGCACTCAAAATAACAAGTTTTTAACACATTGTGGGGACATTTAGTCCCCTGAATATAATATATACATAACCCACGTGTCTGTATTTGTCTGTGTGAGTGTGTGTGTGTGTGTGTGTGTGTCCCGCCCACATGTGTGTGTGTGTGTGTGTGTGTGTGTGTGTGTGTCCCGCCCACATGTGTGTGTTTCCTATTAGTATGCGTGAAGCTGGTGTTCGCATGAATCCTAACCTTGGCCAGTTTCTCGGGGTCCCCTGGGTGTCTGGGGATGACCTTCTGGAGGCGCTGGAAGCCGTAGTCGATGGTGGGCTCGTTTAGGGCTGACCGCGCACACATGCACACACAGATGTATCATATTAGACCAAACACATTGTCTCTGTGAAAATTAAGCTGAAAGATCCATCAAAAATCCACCATCCACCTTCTGCCAGCTGAACGCTCGCAGCGTTAATGAAGCGTTTGAAAATCCGGAGTCGTGTTGCAAAAACCAACAACACGGGATGACTAGTAACTCTGCAACCTTTCTGGAGTCGTGCTAAACTTTTAATCAATCACTCCTGCCACGTTTGTTAAACTTTACTTGTCAGCTTATAGCTATTTCAGATGGTGGATCTATACTATTGAGTGAATTTCGGCCCTTGTGACAATAATTTCATAAATGATCATTTTTACACGGTATAAAAACAGCGATCATCCCCTACAGTCCTCCAGAGGTACAACGTGCTCTTACTGAGGAGGCATTTAGCTGCTCTGTGATTTTGGCGATTACTATGGCAACGCTCACCAGTGTAGATGAAGCGACCCGGCGCCCCCTTGCAGAACTGCTTGGACTTGTAGGAGAGTGTGACCTCCACAACCCCGGGGATGTGCCGCGGGGGTGTCTGGACGCGGATGGCGTGGGGTGTTATCAGCTGTGGGGGGGGGGGGGAGGTGGGGTGTGTTAGGGCCAGTCACTTAGCAAAGTGTTTAGCCAGCCTGGAGGTTTATTTGGTGGACACTCTACAGAAGAAGCTGTCGGTAAGTGCCTCGCTCAAGGGTGCAACAAAGGGTCCTCAGCAGGATAAGATTTGATAAAATGCAGGTGATAGTTACAAGGAGAGTGGCGATCCAAGCTAAACACCCTGCATGAGTGCTGTCCTCTCAGCTTTCTGTGATGCGGGAGGACTGGCGTGGTGCATTATGGGTAATGCACACTGCGCTGGAGAGGCCTCAGGATGGGGGAGGCCTCAAGGCCCTGAGCTAATGTGTTTGTCAAGCACATCGTGTTGCCTAACGCTGCTGCCTTTGACCTGTAATCACCTCGACTCATTAGCTGGCAGGGATAGGGTTGGGCAGGAGGGTAAGGTCAAAAACAGGGTGAAACTGTACACCAGAACAAGAGGTTTTTGTCCCAAATTTCCTAGCTGTCAAGCATATTTGGCGTCAAGGAACAGATTTGAACAGTTTGTCCCTTCAGGCGGCCTGTAGCCCCGCTTGGCCACTCACCTCGCTCCACACAAGCATGCTGCCAAAGACCACCTGCAGGCCGTCGAAGAAATTCTCCCCGATGACGATGACCATGGCGCCCCCTGTGGTCCAGCCCTCGCTGGGGCTGATGGCTTTGATGCAGGGTGTGGCTGTGTGGCGGTTAGCAGTTAGCACCAGATCCTTTACTCAGTGTCACCACTGCTAATTGCTAACCTGTTTCAAGGCCACGTGACTCAGTGTGAAATGGCCATTAGTCCATTACTTGCTGCTCAGTCTGCAGTCATTTTGGCCGCCTTGAGACCGTCCTGCCCCTGGTTCTGGCTGTAAACTCCAGCTGTGGCCCCTGTCCCCCCCCCGCTGCCCCTCTTGCAGATGCCTTACCGTACTCCAGGCCGCTGTCCATGCTCTCCCCCGGCTCCAGCCGCCGTGCCCGCCGCCCATGCTTGGAGTTGTTGTGCACAAACATGTTGTCGGACACAGCCAGGACGTGGCCGTCGACGCTCACTGTGCTGGACAGGACCACCTGCGTGGCACACAGTGGGGGGGTGTTCAGCGTGTGACACAGCGCTGGGCTCATTCTCCTGCATCACGTGCTGTTGCCATTCCTGCCACATCTTCACCATATTAAAACTCTCACAGACAGGATTTCTTTCCCATATCGTGGGCTTCACACATTCAGCAAAATATTGCAGCCCTATATTTTGATTTGATTTGATTTCCATTCGATTTCCGGTGCCAGTAAATCTCTCTCCTCCCCCAGTAAATCTTCCACCCGGTTTTTGCCCCACACATGTTCTTCCCGTCTCTCACCATCTCCTTCCTTTCCCTTCCCTCCCTCCCCCATTCTTAGCCCCATTCTGTCCTTCCTCTCTTCTCTTATATTTTAACTGTGCAACAGAATCTAGCTGACAAAAGACATATGGAGCAAATCTCCTCTTTGTGTTTTACTGGGCGTTCAAATAGTCTGTAATATCTATGGGAGATATTTTATTACCTGTGTACACGCTGCAGGTGCTGCACATTCTATGTGGACTTGTTTCCATTTCTATCTCTGTGTGTCTGTGTGTGTTTGTCTGTTTGTGTAACTGACATTCTCTTAATGAATATAGCCACTGACCAGTGACTGGCAACAGCAAACTACACAGTGTTTGGTTGTGATGTTACTCCCAGTGCATTATGGGTACCACATGGCCAGAGGTAGTATTACAGCCTCCTCAATGAGAGCCCTGGGGGTAGACCTAAAGAACTAGCATTAAGGAGGAAAGAGATGCAAGAGTGATGCAGTATGGACATGGGTGAGGGAGCAGGCTGCGCTGAGGAATTCCAAAGCAAATAACAGTAAATTATCAATCTCGCTGGAGCCTCAGCTTCTGTCCTGAGCGAAACACCACGGGCCCAGAGGGGAGCAGCCTGCAGCGGGGCGGAGAGGCCATAATTTTTCGCCTTGTGTCAGAGCGAAAGGAGTTAAGGCAAACAGTGAAAGAGACAGGGATCGTGAGCGTGTGAGCGAGGGAGGGAGGGAGAGAGTGAAGGAGGGAGCGGAAAGGATGCCAGACGGGGCTCCAGTGCTGAAAGACAGCAGAGGAAGTGAGGCAGGAGTGTCCCCTGTGACCACTTCCTGGGTCATGGAGACTGACCTCCCCCATCTGGAGCCAATCACTCAATTTTTGACAACTTCCTGAAACACCTCACTCTATTTCCTGCCCCCTCCACACCATTTTTCTCTCTGCTACTCCTTCTTTTCATTTTCCATCTTCTGTCTTGAAAACACCCTGATATGTTTTTCTTTCTCTGGGACAGCTTGATACACTTACAGTGTCCTGATCAGTCAGAAACTCAATCAAATCAAATCAAATTCCCAAATGGGGGACTGAATGCAGACAAAGTACAGAAGGCAACTGTTGAGCCCTGCTTATCCATTTGTGTTGCTTACAGACACAATATTATGTGTTATTGCTACCATGACCTGTGTGCTTGTTGACCTGCGCACGGAAGGGCATGTGTGTGAGCACAGCGTGTCAGTCGGTCAGACCTGGGCTCACACACTCTGTACCTGAAAGCGTCGCATGTCTCGAGGATTGCCGGCAGTCTTCAGGCAATTTTGGTTGCATTTGAGGAAAAACTTCAAGAAAAACCTGTAAAGGAGAAAAAAATCATAAATATACATATGAAAAATTAATAATGGGGGGGGGGTGCATGAAAAAAGGTGACTGGACCAGGACACCACCGGGCAAACACAGAAAGCTAGAATATAAACATCTGGAATGTTTGAATTCAGGTGGAAAAATGTCACATGTGAGCAAAGTGTAATGGAGTAAAGCTCACAAAGGAAGTAATGCTACACTTTAAACACCGATGATCTGTTTAAACGCAGGGAGCCGTGCTGCTGCGATCATTTCTGGGATGAGGATGCTGGCTGCTTTCTGAAGATGGAATTACGTTGGCATTTTGTCTGGCCCACATAGCGATGGACAACAGGGACGTGCTGGGGGGGAGGGGGGTCTTAGGGGACCCCAGTATCCCATCGTGCTGTGTTTCATTCTCTCATGCAGGAGCAGCAAGGAGCAGAAGCCCAGAGAGAGACTGTGCAGATTGTGCAGAGGGACTGTACCATCCCAGGCAAACACTGTGTGTGTGTGTGTGTTTGTGTGTGTGTGTGTGTGTGTGTGTGTTTGTGTGGGTGCATGTTCATTTGGAAGAGGTGATGGCCACATCTGGCCGTCGGGATGCAGCAACCGAGGATGAGCATGAAACAGAACGAGATGAAGACAGGAAGAGACTCAAAATCCCAGGAGTACACAGTTCAGCAGCACAGTGTGCTGCCATGGCAACGCAGCCCTGCTGCAATCCCAAAGTCCCCACGCTCGGCGGGAAACGTTGATAGACTGCAAGAGGGAGAGGAGGACCAGAAGGAGCACATTCCGATACAGGGACGGAAAAGACACCAATGAGGAGGAGAAGACAGGGAGTGCGGGGAAGTGGCCAGGCAGCCCCAGAACGGCAGCGGCGGCCTGACCGCTGTCCCCTGTGCTGAGGCTGCAGCGGCCTGGGCCAAGCCACCTAACTTTCACTACAGTAACAGGAAGTGACAGTGACAGAACCACTTGGGAAGTGGCAAGAGAAACATGTGAGAAGTGGATTATTATTTTTTAATTTGCCAGCAGTGTCACGCGGCAGTGGGCAATTATCAGTTATGGCGTGGCATGTTTGGAAAGAAGCTTCAGTCTGGCAGCAGCTGAAGTCCCTTGAATTCAGCCTGTAATATGCTCCCCCCCCCCCCCCCCCCCCCCCCTTGTGGATGGACCCCGGGCTCGAGGTAAAGCTGCTTCCAAAACATTGTCCAATATTTCTTGGTTTGTGCTATTTAAGCTGGGGACGATCAATATTGTTGTTGGCGGAGAGCGATTATGATTTATCAGTCAACTGTGGGACCTCCACGCTGGGGGGGTCAAAGCTGCATGACGAGTCGGCCGTGGGACGAGTGTGAGCAGAAGGACACGCCAGCTTTCGCTCTGTCGCTCCCCACCCAAAAATGTTATGGCTTTTAGGGCGTTGGTAGCCTTTTCGGTGAGCCGTCTGGAACATTCCGGTGTACGGCCAATGGCACGAGCCCTAGAAATACCAGAGGCCACTGTGTCATGATTTGAGGGTATAATTTCAACCTCTGCCGGTGTCCCCTCTCACTGAGGGGGAGGGGACACCCCGCTCTCGTTCCAGCTAACAGGACACATTCACCCCCGAAACATCTTGAAAACAAGGCAGGGAAGAAGTTCTCATTAAACAGAGAGCGAATTCTCCGGTTAGTATCACTTCACACGTGTGTCCTGGTTTCATAACAAACACGTCCTCTCCATGGTACTGCCGTCTGTTTTACAACATAAGAGCTCCCCCCGCCCCCCCCGGCACACACACCCTTTCAGTCAACTTTTCAACCCCCTCGCTCCGTTCGGACGTACACAGCTGCAAATGTTGAAATTAAAGCGAGATGAAGGCGCATACATTAGCATGCATTAGCCGCTCCCCGGGCCCACTTAACATGCAAATCTCCCAGCCCTGTTTCCCAACACCTTCTGCCACACATTCATTTGCTGAATTATAATTAGACTAATCTTGCATAATTAATAAGAAGTCGGGGAGCCTCTTTTTTCCACTCCGTGCGCGTGCACGTGTGTGTGTGTGTGTGTGTGTGTGTAAACTTTAAAATACATTTTTATTTATTCATAGGCCCTCCATCCTATAATACTACAAACATAATGTATCAAATATATGTTTTAAGTGTTATTACGGCTCTCTAATTCATTTCTCGGAAATCTTTAGTCAAATGTTACTCTTCGGTGTAGGAAACTAAATTCCTTCATTTGCTTATATTCCCTGAACACACATATAATTTTTTAAATGCCTTTTTTGTGATCTTATAGAGCAGTGTTTCCCAACCAGGTCCTCAGGGATCCCCCAGACAGTCCACATTTCTGCTCCCTCCCAGCTCCCTGCCAGACAGTCCACATTTTTGCTGCCTCCCACCAGGGAGCTGAGAGGGAGCAAAAACATGGACTTTCTCGGATTCCGCAAGGAAACACTGTTCTACAGCAAAGTCTACTAGGGTTTCTGTCCCGAGACAGGAAGTCATACTGGCAGGAATTCTCGCCTCTTTTCCCCAAACTCTTCACATCGTCCCCTAACTTGTGCAGGACGGGCGATATTGCCGGCGGCCGCGGTTTCCGCCTGGGAGGGGTGCGTGTGTGTGGCCACAGGGCTGAGGCTGTCACCCTGCTGACCCCCCCCCCTTCCCACAGAACCGCTTATTGGGAAACAAAAACAAAAGGTGCGGCTGAGCCCAAAGCCTGGGGATCGATTCCCCCACCCCCCCACCATCTCGGCAGGGATTCTGTTTTTCCACCTCCCTTACTTTCCTTCTAAAAAAAAAAAAAAAAAAAGAACGGAAAGCGAGAAAAATCTCATTGTGTGCTTCTCCCCCCGTTGGTGTGACACAATGCCGGCTTAGCGAGAGCGGCTCCATTCAGGGCTCTGCCAGAGACGGCAGGCCGGCACGGAAACGCCGGTGCTCACCAGGATCCCACGTGTCGCCGGGGTGCAGCTGCCTGTGGCCAGAGGGAACCCCGGGATTTTACCGTGCACCATCGGTGTCAGTTTACT
Source organism: Gnathonemus echidnorhynchus (assembly GCA_026776725.1). Classification (NCBI taxonomy): domain Eukaryota; kingdom Metazoa; phylum Chordata; class Actinopteri; order Osteoglossiformes; family Mormyridae; genus Gnathonemus; species Gnathonemus echidnorhynchus. The sequence continues at coordinate 36,257,163 of JAODJU010000040.1, forward strand.
GTTTTCCGGGGGCGACTCGGACACAGAGGTGAGAGAGGGTCACTCCTCCTATAACTCCTCCTAATTTTCCTGCCGGAGTCTCCCAGCCCAGTGAGCTCAATTTCACATTGGCATCTCCTGCGGCTTCCTGCACCTCCAAGCCGCTTCCTGTTAAGCGCCTGCCTCTTCCCGCTTAATCTGCTTTCAGGGCATATCTGCAGCCGTCGCCCGCGGGGCGGCCGCTGTTTATATCAGACGGCTTGTCGTGGGCTGGCCGGGGCTGCCAGCTGCTCCGCTTCGCTCCAGAGGTATGAAAGCCAAACGGCTGCGCCTGTTTCCCAGGGCACGCGCCCACAGCTGGTGACTGGCACAAACACTGGGCGCAAACCCAAGAGAGGAGACCCGTGCTCTCAGCCTTGGCTCCATCAGGCAGGCTGGCAGACATCTAAAAACTGGGGAGGTCATTGCATGTTTGTGTGTGCTGGAGGACCCGGAACTGGAAGCCAGGCCAACGAGGGGGAATCTGACTTGGAAAGGCCCAAGAGCTTGGGGTGGAGAGTCACATGTCACAGGAGAGGGCGGGGCCACGCTGCGATGGAGATGGCCGATCAATGAGGAACTCGGCAGTGAGGACCACAGGCAAAGCGATGGCAGGAGAAGGGGAGCAGGGTGAGAGGGAGATGGATGAACGTTCACCGTTGGGGGGGGGGGGGGGGGGGGGGGGGGGGGGGGGG